>BSBK01007352.1:0-22500 GCA_027943335.1 Chamaecyparis obtusa
AAACGCTAGACAAGGGCTCACCCTTAATAAGAGAATCGATGTTTGACTTGTGGGCCGGGCGAGCCGATCTCATGAAAACTACCTACATACCCATGGCTCGGATCAGCGAGCTGGCTCGGATCGACGAGATAGCTCGGATCGACGATCTGAGATCAGTCCATCATGCATTCCCATGTTCTACTCCATAGAATGACTCACCTCTTTGTATTCACTTGAGAACTGAACATCCTTTAGCTCAGCTCGAATCACAACGCGTACTAGAATCCGTTCCAGCTCGGATCTCATCTCAATGATTCTTACATTCACCAACAACACCTCCCCTATATAAGTTATTAGTCCGAGTCTTGCTCCCCCGTAGAAATGCTCGCCAACGCCGAAAGGTCACAAAAAATTTAAATCTCATAAATGACTCAGCTCGACGGGCTGGCTCGGATCGTACATACCCGTGGCTCGGATCGACGAGCTAGCTCGGATCGGCGATCTGAGCTCATTCCATCATGCATTCCCATGTTCTACTCCATAGAATGAGTCACCTCTTTGTATTCACTTGAGAACTGAACATCCTTTAGCTCAGCTCGAATCATAACGCGCACTAGAATCCGTTCCAGCTCGGGTCTCATCTCAGTGATCCTTACATTCACCAACAACACCTCCCCTATATAAGTTATTAGTCCGAGTCTTACTCCCCCGTAGAAATGCTCGCCAACGCCGAAAGGTCACAAAAAATTTAAATCTTGTAAAAGACTCAGCTCGACGGGCTGGCTCGGATCGCCGAGCTGGCTCGGATCGCCGAGCTGGCTCGGATCGCCGAGCTGGCTCGGATCGCCGAGCTGGCTCGGATCGCCGAGCTGGCTCGGATCGCCGAGTTGAGCTCAATCCATTTGTAATCACTTGAGAATTCAACATCCTTTAGTCTCAACTCGAATCACAACGCGCACAAGAATCCGTTCCAGCTCGGGTCTCATCTCAAAGATCCTTCCATCCACCAACACCACCTCCCTATATAAGTTATTAGTCCAAGTCTTGCTCCCCCGTAGAAATGCTCGCCGACACGGATAGGTCACGAAAACTTTAAATCTCGTAAAAGACTCAGCTCGACAAGCTAGCTCGAATCCGTGAGCTGGCTCGGATCGACGAGCTGGGCTCAATCCATCATGCATTCCCGTGTTCTACTCCATAGAACAACTCACCTATTTGTATTCACTTGAGAACTCAACATCCTTTAGCTCAGCTCGAATCACAATGGGCACTAGAATCCATTCCATCTCGAGTCTCATCTCAAAGATCCTTACATCCACCAACAACACCTCCCCTATTATAAGTTATTAGTCGAGTCTTGCTCCCACGTAGAAATAGCTTGCCGACGCCGATAAGTCACAAAAACCTTAAAATCTCGTAAAAGGCTCGGATCGCCAAGCGAGCTGGCTCGGATCACCGAGCGAGCTGACTCGAATCGGCGAGCTGGCACGGTTTGCCGAGCGAGCCGGCTCGGTTTTCCAAGCTGGCTGGCTCGGGATCGCCGAGCCGGCTCAGGCTCAAATCGGATCGGATCCATCATGCATTCCCGTGTTCTACTCCATAAAAACAACTTGCTATTTGTATTCCTTTGAGAACTCAATATCCTTTAGCTTAGCTCTAATCACAATGCGCACTAGAATTTGTTCCAGCTTGGGTCTCATCTCAAAAAATCCTCACATCCACCAACAACACCTCCCCTACGAGGATAAGTTATTAGTCGAGTCTTTCTCCCCCATACAAATGCTTGCCGACGTCGATAGGTCGCAAAAAATTTAAATCTCGTAAAAGGCTCAACTTGACGAGCTGGCTCGGATCGTCGAGCTGGCTCAGATCGACAAGCTGGATCGGATCAACGAGCTGGCTCGGATCCGCGAGATGAGCTCAATCCATCATGGCATTCCTGAGTTCTACTCCATAGAACAACTCGCCTATTCATATTCACTTGAGAATCTCAACATCCTTAAGCTCAGCTCGAATCGTCTATGCACGAACCCATGCATAGCATTCAGGTATCAAATGGCATATCCAAAAATATCCGTAGAGAGCTAGCAAATCAATCATAGGCAGCATTGGCATAGATCGAGGGTGAACATCATTTGATGCGATTTGACTAGTTACCATTGGGATGCCTTCGTGGCAATAGGGCCGACTTGAAACAAACCAACACAGCTTGATGTGATAGGGGTCATTTCATATGACTGTTGGATGACTTTGGTGGTTGTATGGCTAAACTTACAATGGATGGGTGTAGTGTTGAAGTGACAAGATATCACCTCATACTAGAAATAGAGCTAACACGTCGACTGACTTGAACTGACATGTAAGGGACTCGATCCGAGGTTAACAAAGGAGTTGTTTGGGCACTCAGGAGTAGGGTCATGTCAGGGACTTGATTCGAGGAGCATTCATGGTGGTTGTGCGACAAGTTGTTAATAGTTTTGCCTGGGTAAGGTTTAGAGTCAAGTCGAGGTGTCATTCGAGCTGCATGAAGTAGCATGGACTGCTTTGTGCAGAGTGGCATTGGATCTTGTTGGGGACTCGATCCGAGGTGAAATCAACTAGGTATTGGAATGGGAAGTTGGGGACTTTTCCATGGGAGACTTGGAACATGTGCGAGATGGTGGCGTAATGAGCTAGTTCAGAACTATGTTGGACGATGAGATGCATTGGTTGCATGTACGTAGGAGGTCTTCATGACATTGGCTCGTGCAAGCCCAAGTCCTAATCTGGATGCAAGTTCACATCTTGAGGACAACTCATTAGTGGAGAAGTTCTCAAACTCAATTCTTGAGAGGTGTCTTGCTAGCTCAAATCGGGTGAGTTGGCTCAGATCGGCTAGCTCAATCAGATTGGCGAGCTGGCTCCGATTGACGAGTTGGGCTCATCTCAGAGGTCGTTACATCCGTAAACAATACCTATCCCGTTATGACCCCTAGAGATCTGGGTTACTTTGCGACTCTAGTGATCCGGTGATCCAAGTCAATCGGCGAATTGAGTCGATCCGGTGACCCGAGTTGTTCTGGTGATCTAAATTACTTATGTGACTGGAGTAAATCAAGTTGGGGGACTTGACAACTTGGCATGCTGAGCCGAATTCATGATGAGTTGGCATACTCGTCAGCATAGGTATAGGAAATGGGAAGTCATGGACTTTTCCATGAGAGACTTGGAATGAGTTAGCCTAGCTCACTTGTGAGTGGGGTCAAAAGTCACATTTGTTGACCTGAGTTGATCTCGCGACCTGAGCTGATTTGGCTGGCGGCCTGAGTTGGTGTGGTGACCCAAGTTGATCTGGCTAGCGACCTGAGTTGACCAGCGATCCGACTTCATCCGTCGACCTGACCGAGTTGGTCAGGTGATCTGGTGACCCGACCTGACCTGGTTGGTGAGTCGAGTTGATGTGGCGACCCGAGTTGGATCTGGCTGGCGACCCAAAATGATCCGTGACCTGACCCGATCTGAAGACCTGACCCGACCCAACCCGAGTTGGTCTGGCAATCTGGTGACCCGAGTTGTTCTGGTTGGCGACTCGAGTCGATATGTTGACCCAAGTTGATCCGGTGACCCGACCCAATCCGGAGGACCTGACCCGACCCAAACTTGACCTAACTTTAGTTAGTCAGGTGATTTGGCGACCCAATATGATCTATATGGATACCTGAGTCGATGTAGGGACCCGAGTAGATTTGGCTGGCGGCCCGAGTCGATCTGACAACCCGTCCTAATCTGGAGACCGCGTCGATCCGACGACTCGAGTTGATTCGGCAACCCGAGTGATTTGACGACCTGTGTCGATCTGGTGACCCGAGTTGTTCTGGCGATCTGAGTTACTTATGGCAACTCGAGTGATCTGAGCTGGTGGACTTGACAGCTTGGCATATTGGATCGAGGTGATCCAAGATTGAATGAGTTAGCACAGATCGAGGTGAACATCATTTGATGTGATTTAACTGCGATCTGACTGGTTATCATTGGGATGCCTTCGTGGGCAATAGGGCCGACTTGAAATAGAGATCTGAGTCGATCTGACGACTCAGTGATTCGAGTCGATCTGGCAAGTCTAGCGATCCAAGTTGGCTAGGCAACTTCGTCAATCTAAGTTAGTCAGGTGATCTTGCGACCTGAGTTGATCTGGATGGTGACCCGAGTTGATCCGACTGGCAACCCAAGTTGTTTTGGGGACTCGAGTCGATCCAGAACACCCGAGTTGACTCGGCGATGCGAGTCGATCCAATGATCCGAATTACTTATGCGACTGGAGTAATTCAAGTTGGGGGACTTGACAGCTTGGCATGCTAAGGCGACTTCATTGATGAGTTGGCATACTTGTCAGCATTACTATTGTGGCATATTAGATTGAGGTGATCCAAGTTTGAATGAGTTGGCATGGATCGAGGTGGACATCATTTGATGCAGTCTGACTAGTTATTGTTAGACGCAGTGTTGAAATGACCCGGGGTCATTTCATATAACCGCTGGGAGGCTTTCGTGGTAGTAGGGCAAGACCTGCGATGAGAACTTAACAAGGTCGCTGGCGGGGTCGAAACTCGTAGGAAAAATGGATAAAGGAGGCTCTATACAAGGAAAAGAACAAAATTTTCAAGTTATAAAAAAACTTAAATCACTAGAGCCATCCATGGAGTCACGCCTAGCTCGTTGGCGACGGGATCCCGGTGAGCTCGCTCACGAGCAAGATCTCGGACAGGATCCGGTCGAGCTCTGTTGGCGATCCTCAGGGCGGGGTCAAAAGTCCTAAAAAAAATAGACAAAGGAGGCTTCGTACAATGAAAAGAATGAAAAAAACTAGAGTTGAAAAAGGAAACCACTCGTGCCATTCATGGAGTCACACCCAACTTTAGTGACCCAAATTGATCGGGTGACCCGACCTAACCGAGTTGGTTAGGTGATGTGGTGACCCGAGCTGATCTGGCTGACGACCCGAGTCGATGTGGCGACCTGAGTTGATCTGGTTGGCGACAAGAATTGATCTGGCAACCGACCCGATCTAGAGAACTGACCCAACCCGATCTAGAGACCTGACCCAACCCGACCCGACCCAACTTGGCCTGGCAATCTGGTGACCCGAGTTGATCTGGTTGGTGACCCGAGTCAATTTGTTGACCTGAGTTGATCAGGCTGGCATACTTAGTTGACTTCATTGATGAGTTTGCATACTCGTTAGTAATTACTATTATGCATATTAGATTGAGGCGATCCAAGTTTGAATGAGTTAGCCTAGCTCGCTTGCGAGTGGGGTCAAAACTCAAATTTGTTAACCCGAGTTGATCTGGCTGGTGACCCGAGTTGATTTGGTGACCCGAGCTGATTTGGCTGGCGACCTAAGTCGATGTGATGATCTGAGTTGATCTGGCTGGGCGACCTGAGTTGATCTGGCGATCTGACTTCATCCGTCGACCTGACTCGAGTTGGTCAGGTGATCTAAATGACCTGAGCTGATCTGTTGGCGAGTCGAGTCGAGTCGATGTAGCAACTCGAGTTGATCTGGCTGGCGAGCTGAAATGATCCCGCGACTTGACCCAATCTGGAGACCTTACCCGACCTGACCTGAGTTGGTCTGGCGACCCAAGTTGATCTGGTTGGGTGACTCGAGTCGATGTGTTGACCCGAGTTGATCTGGCTGGAGACCCAATTTGATCTGGTGACCCGACTCGATCCAGAGACCCGACCTAACCTAAGTTAGTCAGGTGATTTGGTGACCTGATTTGATCTATCTGGAACCCGAATCGATCCGATGAAACCGAGTCGATCGGACGACCCATCCTGATCTGGAGACCTGAGTCGATCCGGTGACCTGCGTCAATACGGTGGACCCGAGTCGATTCGAGGACTCGAGTCGATCCGGTGACCCGAGTCGATCTGGCGACCCGAGTCGATCTGATGACTCGAGTTAATTAGGTGACCCAAGTTGTTTTGGCAATACGAGGTTACTTATGCGACTCGAGTGATCCGAGCTAGCAAACTAGACAGCTTGGCATATTGGAATGTGTTAACAACATAAGCTGATGTGTTGACCCGAGGTTGATCATGTTAGTGACCGAGTTGATCTAATTAGCGACCTGAGTTGATCCGGTGACCCGACCTGATCAGGAGACCTAACCCAACCTGACCTAAGTTAGTTAGGTGATTTGGTGACCCGAGCTGATCTATCTGGATACTCGAGTTGATGTGGCAACCTAAGTTGATCTGGCTGGTGACCCGAATTAATCTGGTGACCCGACCTGACCTGAGTTGGTTAGGTGATGTGGCAACCTGAGCTGATCTAGGTGATGACCCAAGTCGATGTGGTGACTTGAGTTAATCTAGCTAGCAACCCGAGTTGATCCAGCGACCTATCGCGATCTAGAGACCCGAGTCAAGCCGGCAACCCGAGTCGACCTAACGACCTGAGTGATCTAAGTTTATTATGGTAGTTGGAGTTACTTATGCGACTCGACTGATCTAAGTTGGAGGGACTTGACAACTTGGCATACTGAGATGACTTCATTGATGAGTTTGCATACTCATCAGCATTACTATTGTGCATATTGGATGTGGTGACCTGAGTTGATCTGGCTAGGGACCTGATCTGGCTGGTGACCTAAGTCGATGTGGTGACCTAAGTTGATCTAGCTCAGGACCCGACTTGATCTGGTGACCCGACTTGATCTAGAGACCCCACCTGAGTTGAGTTCATCGAGCGATCTAGGGATCCAAGATGATCTAGCTGACTACCTGAGTCGATGTGGTGGTCCCGAGTCGATCTGGCAACTCGAGTTGATCTGGCTGGCGACCCAAGTTGGCTAGGTGATGTGGCAACCTGAGTCAATGTGGCGATCAAGGCTGATTTGGTTGGCGACCTAAGTTGGTCAGGTGATCTGGTGACCAGAGCTGATCTAGCGACCCGAGTTGATCTAGTTGGCGACCCATGTGATGACCTAAGTTGATTTGGCTAGCGACACGAGTTGATCAAGTGACCCGTCCCGATCCAAAGACCTGAGTCGATTCGGCTATGTCAACCCAGCAACCTGAGTTGACCTTGATGACCCGAGTCGACCCCGTGACCTGAGTCGACCTAGTGACCCGAGTCACTATGGTGACCTAATTTATTATGGCTATCTGTGTTACTTATGCGACTCGAGTGATCTAAGTTGGGGGACTTGACATACTGAGATGACTTCATTGATGTGTTTGCATACTCATCAACATTACTATTGTGCATATTAGATTTATGCGATCCAAGTTTAAATGAGTTGGCCTAGCTTGATCGTGAGCGAGGTCAAAAGTTGTAAAAAAAATAGACAAAGGAGGCTCCCTACGACAAAAAGAATGAAAAAACCAGAGTTAAAAAAAAATCACTCAGGCCATACATGGAGTCACGCCCTTCTTATTGTCGAGCTAGAAGCGGAGACTTGACTATGATAATACTTGAAGAGGAGTATGGGTCAATCATTCAAAAAGTGGGACAGGACTCACTGGAGATCTAGTAGGTCAGGCTATCTAGTGACCTGACCTAATCTGGCTGGTGACCCGAGTCGATGTGGTGACCTGAGTTGATCTGGCTCGGGACCCGACTTGATCTGGTGAGACCCGAGTCGATGTGGTGACCTGAGTTGATCTGGCTCGGGACCCGACTTGATCTGGTGACTCGACTCGATCTAGAGACCCCACCCGACCTGAGTTCATCGGGCGATCTGGTGATCTGAGATGATCTAGCTAACTACCTGAGTCGATGTCGTGTCCTGAGTTGATCTGGCGAACCGAGTTGGCCAGGTGATGTGGTGACCCAAGCTGATCTGGCTGGCGACCCGAGTCGGTTAGGTGATTTGGCGACCAGAGCAGATTTGGCTAGTGACCCAAGCTGATCTGGTGACCTGAGTTGATCTAATTGGTGACTCATGTGGTGACCCGAGTTGATCAAGTGACCTGTCCTGATCTAGAGACCCGAGTCGATCCAATAACCTGAGTTGACCCGGCGACCCGAGTCAACTTGACGACCCGAGTCAACCCAGCGACCTGCGTCGACCTAGTGACCCGCGTCGACCCAGTGACTCGCGTCGACCCAGTGACCCGTGTCGACCCAGTGACCCGTGTCAAACTGGCGACCCATGTCGAACCGGTGACTCGTGTTGACCTGACAACCCGCATCGACCTGGTGACCCAAGTCAACCCAAGTCGACTCGAGGCCCGAGTTGATCTGGCAACCCAAGTCGACCCGAGTCGACCCGATAACCTGAGTCAACCGAGTCACCTGAGTTGATCTGGCTGGTGACCCGAGTTGGCCAAGTAATGTGGCGACCTGAGTCAATGTGGTGACCCAAGCTGATCTGGCGACCACAGCTGATCTGGCTGGTGACCCAAGCTGATCTGGCGATCCGAGTTGATCTAGTTGGGGACCAGTGTGGTGACCTGAGTTGATCTCGCTAGCTACCTAACTTGATCTAGTTGTTGACCCGTGTGGTGACCGAGTCGACCCAGTGACCTGAGTCAATCGGTTGACCCAGTGACCTGAGTCAACTGAGTCAACCCGATGACAAGAGTCAATCGAGTCGACATGGTGACCTGAGATGACCGAGTCAGTCAGGTGATTGAGTCGACCCAGTGACCTGAATCGATTGAGTCGACCCGAGTCGACCAGGAGACCTTAGTAGACTAGGTCGACCCGTGTCAACCCAAGTCAACTTGAGGCCTGAGTCGATCCAGCAACCCAAGTCGACTCGGTGACCCGAGTCGACCCAGTGACCCAAGTCGACCTGATGACCTGAGTCAACCGAGTCGACCCGGTGACCCGAGTTGACCGAGTCGACCCAATGACCCGAGTCAATCGAGTCGACCCGAGTCGACCCAGCGACTGGGGTTTCTGTGGTGACCTAATTTATTATGGCAGTTGGAGTTACTCATTGGCGACCAGAGCTGATCTAGCAACCCGAGTTGATCTAGTTGGCGACCTAACCTGATCTAGCTGGCGAACTAATTTTGTCAGTGATTTGGCGACAAGAGTTGATTTGGCTGGTGACCCAAGCTGATATGGTGACCTGAGTAAATCTAGTTGGGGACCCGTGTGGTGACTTGAGTTGATCTCGCTAGAAACTTGAGTTGATCCAATGACCCCTCCTGATCTAGAGGCCCGAGTCAACCCGAGTTGACCCGGTGACCCGAGTCACTCGAGTCGACCCGAGTCAATCGAGTCGACCCAGTGACTTGAGTCAACCGAGTCGACCCAGTGACCCGAATCAACCGAGTCGGTCAAGTGACTGAGTCGACCCGGTGACCTGAGTCGACTGAGTTGACCCAGTCGACCTGGTGACCTGAGTCGACAGAGTTGACCCAGTGACCTGAGTCAACTGAGTCGACCTGGTGACCCGAGTCAACTAAGTCGACCTAAGTCAGTCAGGTGATTAAGTCGACCCGAGTTGACCAAGTGACCCGAGTCAACCGAATCGACCGAGTGACCTGAGTCAACTGAGTCGACCCGATGACCCGAGTCAACTGAGTCGACCTGAGTCAACCGAGTCGACCGAGTCAACGTGGTGACCCGAGTCAACTGAGTCGGTCAGGTGACTAAGTCGACCCGAGTCAACCAGAGTCGACTGAGTCAACCTAGTGACCTGAATCAATTGAGTCGACCCGGTGACCTGAGTTGACTAGGTCGACCCGTGTCAACCCAAGTCGACTCGAGGCTTGAGTCAATCCAGCAACCCAAGTCGACTCGGTGACCCGAGTCGACCCAGTGACCCGATGACCCGAGTCGACCCGGTGACCCGAGTTGACCGAGTCGACCCAATGACCCGAGTCAACTGAGTCGACCCGGTGACCTGAGTCAACCAAGTCGACCCAGCGACCGGGGTTTTTATGGTGGCCTAATTTATTATGGTAGTCAGAGTTACTCACTGGCGACTAGAGCTGATCTAGCACCCCGAGTTGATCTAGTTAGCGACCTAACCTGATCTGGCTGGTGAACTAATTTTGTCAGGTGATCTGGCGATAAGAGCTGATCTGGTTGGTGACCCAAGCTGATATGGTGACTCGAGTAAATCTAGTTGCCGACCCATGTGGTGACCTGAGTTGATCTCGCTAGCGACTTGAGTTGATCCAATGACCCGTCTCGATCTAGAGGCTCGAGTCGAGCCAGCAACCCAAGTCGAGCTAGCAACCCGAGTCAACCGAGTCGACCTGATGACCTGAGCCAACCGAGTCGACTCGGTGACCCGGTGACCTGAATCAACCGAGTCGACCCGGTGACCAGAGTCGACTAAGTCGACCCAGTCGACCTGAGTCAACCGAGTCGACCCAGTGACCTGAGTCGACCCGATGACCCGAGCCAACCGAGTCGACCTAGTGACCCGGTGACCCGAATCAACCGAGTCGACCCGGGTGACTAGAGTTGACTAAGTCGACCCAGTCGACCTGAGTCAACCGAGTCGACCCAGTGACCCGAGTCGACCCGATGACCCGAGCCAACCGAGTCGACCAGTGACCCGGTGACCCGAATCAACCAAGTCGACCCGGTGACCAGAGTCGACTGAGTCGACTCGGTGACCCGAGTCAACCGAGTCGATAGAGTTAACCCAGTGACCCGAGTCAACCGTGTCAACCCAATGACCTGAGTTGACATGGTGACCTGAGTCAACCAAGTTGACCTAAGTCAGTAAGGTGACTGAGTCGACCCGAGTCGACTCGGTGACCTGAGTCAACTGAGTCGACCTGGTGACCTAAGTCAACTAAGTCGACCCGGTGACCTGAGTTGACCCAGTGACATGAGTCAACCGAGTCGACCCGATGACTTGAGTCAACCGAGTCGACCCTGTGACCTGAGTCAACCGAGTCGACCCAGCGACCTGAGTCACTGTGGTGACCCAATTTATTATGGCAGTCGAAGTTACTGGCTGGCGACCCGAGTTGATCTAGTTGGTGACATAAGCTGATCTGGCTGGTGACCTAATTTTGTTAGGTGATCTGGTGACCAGAGCTGATCTAGCTGGTGACCCAAGCTGATCTGGCGACCTGAGTTGATCTAGTTGGCGACCCGTGTGGTGACCTGAGTTGATCTAGTTGGCGACCCGTGTGGTGACCTGAGTTGATCTCGCTAGCGACTTGAGTTGACCAAGTGACTCATCCCGATTTAGAGGCCTAAGTCGATCCGGCAACCCAAGTCAACCCGGTGACTTGAGTCAACCGCGTCGACCGAGTCAACCTAGTGACCCGAGTCGATCGAGTCGACTCGATGACCTGAGTCAACTGAGTTGACCCGATGACCTGAGTCAATTGAGTCGACCTGGTGACCCAAGTCAACCGAGTCGACCTAAGTCGACCCGGTGACTTGAGTCAACCGAGTCAACCCGGTGACCTGAGTCAACTGAGTCGACCGAGTTGACCTAGTGACCTAAGTCAACCAAGTCGACCCAGTGACCCGACTCGACCGAGTCGACCCAGCGACCCGAGTCGCTGTGGTGACCCAATTTATTATGGCAGTCAAAGTTATTGGCTAGCGACCAGAGTTGATCTAGCGACCTGAATTGATCTAGTTGGCAACCTAAGCTGATCTGGTTGTCGACCTAATTTTGTGAGGTGATCTAGTGACCAGAGCTAATTTGGCTGTCGACCTAATTTTGTGAGGTGATCTAGCAACCAGAGCTGATCTGGCTGGTGACCCAATCTGATCTGGCGACTCGAGTTGATCTAGTTGGCGACCTGTGTGGTGACCTGAGTTGATCTCGCTAGCGACTTGTGTTGATCTAGTGACCCATCCTGATCTAGAGGCTTGAGTTGATCCAACAACCCAAGTCGATCCGAGTCGACCGAGTCGACTCGATCATCCGAGTCAACCGAGTTGACCCGGTGACCCGAGTCGACCCGGTGACCTGAGTCAATCGAGTCGACCCGGTGACCTGAGTCAACTGAGTCAACCCAGTGACCTGAGTCAACCGAGTCGACCCGAGTCAACTGAGTTGACGCGGTGACCCGAGTCAACCAAGTCGATCGATTCAACCCGGTGATCCGAGTCGACCTGAGTCGACCGAGTCGGTTAGGTGACTGAGTCGACCCGATGACCTAAGTTGACCGAGTCGACCCAGTGACCTGACTCAATTGAGTCGACCCAGTGACCCGAGTCAACTGAGTCGACCCAATGACTCGAGTCAACCGAGTCGACCTGGTGACCCAAGTCAACTGAGTCGACCGAGTTGACCCGATGACCCGAGTCAACTGAGTCGACCCAGTGACCCAAGTCGCTGTGGTGACCTAATTTATTATGGCAGTTAAAGTTACTAGCTGGCGACCAGAGCTGAGCTGGCAACCTGAATTGATCTAGTGGGTGACCTAAGCTGATCTGGCTAGTGACCTAATTTTGTCAGGTCATCTGGAGACCAGAGCTGATCTGGCTGGTGACCCAAGTTGATTTGGTGACTCAAGTTGATCTAGTTGGCGACCCGTGTGGTGACCTGAGTTGATCTTGCTAGCGATTTGAGTTGATCCAGTGACCCGTCCTGATCCAGAGGCCTGAGTCAATCCGGCAACCCAAGTCGACTCGGTGACCCGAGTCTATCGAGTTGACCGAGTGACCTGAGTCAACCGAGTCGACTCGATGACCCGAGTCAACCGAGTCGACTCGATGACCCGAGTCAACCGAGTCGACTGAGTCGACGTGGTGTCCCGAGTCGGTCAGGTGACCGAGTCGACCCGAGTAAACCAGAGTCGACTGAGTTGACCTAGTGACCTGAATCAATTGAGTCAACCTAGTGACCTAAGTCGACTAGGTCGACCCGTGTCAACCCAAGTCGACTCGAGGCCTAAGTTGATTCGGCAACCCAAGTCGACTCGGTGACCCACGTCGACCGAGTCGACCCAGTGACCCGAGTTGACCCGATGACCCGAGTTGACCCGGTGACCCGAGTTGATCAAGTTGACTGAGTTGACTGAGTCGACCCAGCGACCAGGGTTTTTGTGGTGACCCAATTTATTATGGCAGTCGGAGTTACTCACTGGCGACCAGAGCTAATCTAGCGACCTGAGTTGATCTAATTGGTGACCTAACCTGATCTGGTTGGTGAACTAATTTTGTCAGGTGATCTGGTGACAAGAGCTGATCTGGTTGGTGACCCAAGCTGATATGGCGACCTGAGTAAATCTAGTTGGTGATCCGTGTGGTGACCTGAGTTGATCTCGCTAGCGACTTGAGTTGATCCAGTGACCCATCCCGATCCAGAGGCCCGAGTCGAGCCGGCAACCCAACTCGACCTGAGTCAATCGAGTCGACTCGAGTCCACCGAGTCGACCCAGTGACCCGAGTCAACCTGGTCAACTCGATGACCCGAGCCAACCGAGTCGACCCAGTGACCCGGTGACTCGAATCAACTGAGTCGACCCGGTGACCAGAGTTGACTAAGTCGACCCAGCTGACTTGGTGACCTGAGTCGACAGAGTTGACCTAGTGACCTGAGTCAACCGTGTTGACCTGATGACCTAAGTTGACCTGGTGACCCAAGTCAACCAAGTCTACCTAAGTTAGTAAGGTGACTGAGTTGACCCGAGTCGACCTAGTGACCTGAGTCAACCGAGTCGACCTGGTGACTCGAGTCGACCCAGTGACATGAGTCAACTGAGTCGACCCAATGACCTGAGTCAACTGAGTCAACCGAGTCGACCCTATGACCTGAGTCAACCAAGTTGACCTAGCGACCCGAGTCACTATGGTGACCCAATTTATTATGGCAGTCAAAGTTATTGGCTGGCGACCTGAGTTGATCTAGTTGGTGACATAAGCTGATATGGCGACCAGAGCTGATCTAGCTGGTGACCCAAGCTAATCTGGTGACCCAAGTTGATCTAGTTGGCGACCCATGTGGTGACCTGAGTTGATCTCGCTAGTAACTTGAGTTGACCCGATGATCCATCTTGATCTAGAGGCCCGAGTCGATCCGGCAACCCAAGTCGACCTGGTGACCTGAGTCAACCGCGTCGACCGACTCGACCCAGTGACCTGAGTCAACTAAGTTGACCTGATGACTTGAGTCAACTGAGTTGACCCAATGACCGGAGTCAACTGAGTTGACCCGATGACCTGAGTCAACTGAGTTAACACGATGACTCGAGGCAACCAAGTCGACCCAAGTCGACCGAGTCAGTCAGGTGACTGAGTCGACCTAAGTCGACCTAGTGACCTGAGTCGACCGAGTCAACCCGGTGACTCGAGTCAACAGAGTCGACCGAGTCGACCCAGTGACCCGTGTCAACCGAGTTGACCTGGTGACCCGAGTCGATCGAGTCGACCCAGCGACCTGAGTCACTATGGTGACCTAATTTATTATGGCAGTCAGAGTTACTGGCTGGTGACTAGAGCTGATCTGGTGACCTGAATTGATCTAGTTGGCAACCTAAGCTGATTTGGCTGTCGACCTAATTTTGTGAGGTGATCTGGCGACCAGAGCTGATCTGGCTAGTGACCCAATCTGATTTGGTGACCTGAGTTGATCTAGTTGGTGACCCGTGTGGTGACCTGAGTTGATCTCACTAGCGACTTGTGTTGATCTAGTGACCCATCCCAATCTAGAGGCCTGAGTCGATCCGGCAACCCAAGTCGATTCGAGTTGACTCGGTGACCCGAGTCAACCGAGTCGACCCAGTGACCTGAGTCAATTGAGTCAACCCAGTGACCTGAGTCAACCGAGTCGACCCGATGACCCGAGTCAACCGAGTCAACCCGATGACCCGAGTCAACCGAGTCGACGCAGTGACCTGAGTCAACCAAGTCGATGCGGTGACCCAAGTCAACCGAGTCGACCCGGTGACCTGAGTCAACCGAGTTGACCTGAGTCAACCCGACGACCTGAGTCGACCCGATGACCCGACTCGATCGAGTCGACCTGGTGACCTGACTCGACCGAGTCGACCCAATGACCCGAGTCAACCGAGTCGACCCGGTGACCCGAGTCAACTGAGTCGACCGAGTTCACCCGGTGACCTGAGTCAATTGAGTCGACCCAGTGACCCAAGTTGCTAGTGACCTAATTTTGTTAGGTGATCTGGAGACCAGAGTTGATCTGGTTGGTGACCCAAGCTAATCTGGCGACCAGAGTTGATCTAGTTGGTGACCCGTGTGGTGACCTAAGTTGATCTTGCTAGCAACTTGAGTTGATCCAGTAACCCATCCTGATCCAGAGGCCTGAGTCGATCTGGTAACCCAAGTCGACCTGAGTCGACCTGGTGACCCGACTCAACCGAGTCGACCCGATGACCCGAATCAACCAAGTCGACCTGATGACCCGAGTCAACCAAGTCGACCTTGTGACCCGAGTCAACCAAGTCGACCCGAGTCAGTCAGGTGACTGAGTCAACCCGGTGACCTGAGTCGATTAAGTCAACGGAGTCCACCCAATGACCTGAGTCAACTGAGTCGATCGTGTCAACCCAGTAACCTAAGTCAACCCGGTGAATCGAGTCAACTGAGTCGATCGAGTCGACCCGGTGACCTGAGTCAACTGAGTCGACCTGAGTCGACTGAGTCAACCCAGTTACCTGAGTCACTGTGGTGACCTAATTTATTATGGTAGTCAGAGTTACTGGCTGGTGACCTAAGCTAATCTGGCTGGTGACTTAAGTTTGTCAGGTGATCTAGCGACCAGAGTTGATCTGGTTGGTGACCCAAGCTGATCTGGCGATGTGAGTTGATCTAGTTGGCGACCCGTGTGGTGACCTGAGTTGATCTCGCTAGCGACTTGAGTTGATCCAGTGACCCGTACTGATCCAGAGGCCCGAGTCGATCTGACAACCCAAGTCGACCCGGTGACCCGAGTCAACTTGGTGACTCGAGTCGATCCGATGACCTGAGTCAACTGAGTCATCCCGAGTCGACCGAGTCAGTCAGGTGACTGAGTCGACCCGGTGACCTGAGTCAACCAAGTCAACCTGGTGACCCAAGTCCATCGAGTCGACCGAGTCGACCCAGTGACCTGATTCAACCAAGTCGACCTGGTGACCCGAGTCAACCGAGTCGACCTGGTGACCCGAGTCGCTGTGGTGACCCAATTTATTATGGCAGTCAAAGTTTTTGGCTGGCAACCAGAGCTGATCTGGCGACCTGAGTTGATCTAGTTAGCGACCTAAGCTGATCTAGTTGGCGACCTAAGATGAAATGGTTGGTGACCCAGGCTGATCTAGTTAGTGACCTGATTTTGTCAGGTGATCTAGCGACTAGAGCTGATCTAGCTGGTGACCCAAGCTGATCTAGTGACCCGAGTTGATCTAGTTGGTTACCTGTGTGGTGACCTGAGCTGATCTCGCTAGCAACTTGAGTTGATCTAGTGACCCGTGCAATCTAGAGGCCCGAGTAGATCCGACAACCCAAGTCGACTTGAGTCGACCTGAGTCAACCGAGTCAGCTGAGTCGACCTAAGTCACCCTAGTCGACCCGGTGATCCAAGTCAACTGAGTTGACTCAAGTTGACTGCGTCGACCCGAGTCGACCGGGTCGGTCAGGTGACTGACTCGACCTGAGTCGATTTGGCTACCTGAGTCAACTCGGTGACCCGAGTCGATCGAGTCGACCGAGTCGACCAAGTCCACCCAGTGACCTGAGTCACCTTAGTCGACCGAGCGACCAGAGTCGTTGTAGTGACCTAATTTATTATGGCAGTATGAGTTACCGACTAGCGAGCAGAGTTGATCTAGCCACCCGAGATGATCTAGTTTGCGACCTGAGTTGATCTAGTTGGTGACCCGAGTTGATCTGCCTGTTGACCTAATTTTGTCAAGTGATCTAGCGACCAGAGCTGATCAAGCCGAGCGGAACCGAACCGGTCGAGCTCTCCGGGGAGCGGCGGGGCGGGATCGGCGCCGAGCTCGCTCCCGGGCGGGGTCGAAACTCGCGGAAAAAAAATGAACAAAGGAGGCCCCGTACGAGGATAAGAACGAAAAAAACCAGAGTTAAATTAAAAAAAAAAAAAAAAAAAAAAAAAAAATTACTTTCGGGTCATACGTGTAGCCACGCCCAGCTCGCCCGCGGACGGGATCCCCATCGAGCTCGTCGAGCCGAGCGGCGCTCGCGGGCGGGGTCCGATCCGAGCGGAACCGAACCGGTCGAGCTCTCCGGGGAGCGGCGGGGCGGGATCGGCGCCGAGCTCGCTCCGGGGCGGGGTCGAAACTCGCGGAAAAAAAATGAACAAAGGAGGCTCCGTACGAGGATAAGAACGAAAAAACCAGAGTTAAAAAAAAAAAAAAAAAAAAAAAAAATACATTCGCGTCATACGTGTAGCCACGCCCAGCTCGCCCGCGGACGGGATCCCCATCGAGCTCGTCGAGCCGAGCGGCGCTCGCGGGCGGGGTCCGATCCGAGCGGAACCGAACCGGTCGAGCTCTCCGGGGAGCGGCGGGGCGGGATCGGCGCCGAGCTCGCTCCCGGGCGGGGTCGAAACTCGCGGAAAAAAAATGAACAAAGGAGGCTCCGTACGAGGATAAGAACGAAAAAACCAGAGTTTAAAAAAAAATTAAAAAAAAAAAATTACATTCGGGTCATACGTGTAGCCACGCCCAGCTCGCCCGCGGACGGGATCCCCATCGAGCTCGTCGAGCCGAGCGGCGCTCGCGGGCGGGGTCCGATCCGAGCGGAACCGAACCGGTCGAGCTCTCCGGGGAGCGGCGAGGCGGGATCGGCGCCGAGCTCGCTCCCGGGCGGGGTCGAAACTCGCGGAAAAAAAATGAACAAAGGAGGCTCCGTACGAGGATAAGAACGAAAAAACCAGAGTTAAAAAAAAAAAAAAAAAAAAAAAAAATTACATTCGGGTCATACGTGTAGCCACGCCCAGCTCGCCCGCGGACGGGATCCCATTCGAGCTCGTCGAGCCGAGCGGCGCTCGCGGGCGGGGTCCGATCCGAGCGGAACCGAACCGGTCGAGCTCTCCGGGGAGCGGCGGGGCAGGATCGGCGCCGAGCTCGCTCCCGGGCGGGGGTCGAAACTCGCGGAAAAAAAATGAACAAAGGAGGCTCCGTACGAGGATAAGAACGAAAAAACCAGAGTTAAAAAAAAAAAAAAAAAAAAAATTACATTCGGGTCATACGTGTAGCCACGCCCAGCTCGCCCGCGGACGGGATCCCCATCGAGCTCGTCGAGCCGAGCGGCGCTCGCGGGCGGGGTCCGATCCGAGCGGAACCGAACCGGTCGAGCTCTCCGGGGAGCGGCGGGGCGGGATCGGCGCCGAGCTCGCTCCCGGGCGGGGTCGAAACTCGCGGAAAAAAAATGAACAAAGGAGGCTCCGTACGAGGATAAGAACGAAAAAACCAGAGTTAAAAAAAAAAAAAAAAAAAAAAAAAAAATACATTCGCGTCATACGTGTAGCCACGCCCAGCTCGCCCGCGGACGGGATCCCCATCGAGCTCGTCGAGCCGAGCGGCGCTCGCGGGCGGGGTCCGATCCGAGCGGAACCGAACCGGTCGAGCTCTCCGGGGAGCGGCGGGGCGGGATCGGCGCCGAGCTCGCTCCCGGGCGGGGTCGAAACTCGCGGAAAAAAAATGAACAAAGGAGGCTCCGTACGAGGATAAGAACGAAAAAACCAGAGTTAAAAAAAAAAAAAAAAAAAAAAAAAAAAATTACATTCGGGTCATACGTGTAGCCACGCCCAGCTCGCCCGCGGACGGGATCCCCATCGAGCTCGTCGAGCCGAGCGGCGCTCGCGGGCGGGGTCCGATCCGAGCGGAACCGAACCGGTCGAGCTCTCCGGGGAGCGGCGGGGCGGGATCGGCGCCGAGCTCGCTCCCGGGCGGGGTCGAAACTCGCGGAAAAAAAATGAACAAAGGAGGCCCCGTACGAGGATAAGAACGAAAAAACCAGAGTTAAAAAAAAAAAAAAAAAAAAAAAAAATTACTTTCGGGTCATACGTGTAGCCACGCCCAGCTCGCCCGCGGACGGGATCCCCATCGAGCTCGTCGAGCCGAGCGGCGCTCGCGGGCGGGGTCCGATCCGAGCGGAACCGAACCGGTCGAGCTCTCCGGGGAGCGGCGGGGCGGGATCGGCGCCGAGCTCGCTCCGGGGCGGGGTCGAAACTCGCGGAAAAAAAATGAACAAAGGAGGCTCCGTACGAGGATAAGAACGAAAAAACCAGAGTTAAAAAAAAAAAAAAAAAAAAAAAAAATACATTCGCGTCATACGTGTAGCCACGCCCAGCTCGCCCGCGGACGGGATCCCCATCGAGCTCGTCGAGCCGAGCGGCGCTCGCGGGCGGGGTCCGATCCGAGCGGAACCGAACCGGTCGAGCTCTCCGGGGAGCGGCGGGGCGGGATCGGCGCCGAGCTCGCTCCCGGGCGGGGTCGAAACTCGCGGAAAAAAAATGAACAAAGGAGGCTCCGTACGAGGATAAGAACGAAAAAACCAGAGTTAAAAAAAAAATTAAAAAAAAAAAATTACATTCGGGTCATACGTGTAGCCACGCCCAGCTCGCCCGCGGACGGGATCCCCATCGAGCTCGTCGAGCCGAGCGGCGCTCGCGGGCGGGGTCCGATCCGAGCGGAACCGAACCGGTCGAGCTCTCCGGGGAGCGGCGAGGCGGGATCGGCGCCGAGCTCGCTCCCGGGCGGGGTCGAAACTCGCGGAAAAAAAATGAACAAAGGAGGCTCCGTACGAGGATAAGAACGAAAAAACCAGAGTTAAAAAAAAAAAAAAAAAAAAAAAAAAATTACATTCGGGTCATACGTGTAGCCACGCCCAGCTCGCCCGCGGACGGGATCCCCATCGAGCTCGTCGAGCCGAGCGGCGCTCGCGGGCGGGGTCCGATCCGAGCGGAACCGAACCGGTCGAGCTCTCCGGGGAGCGGCGGGGCGGGATCGGCGCCGAGCTCGCTCCCGGGCGGGGTCGAAACTCGCGGAAAAAAAATGAACAAAGGAGGCTCCGTACGAGGATAAGAACGAAAAAACCAGAGTTTTAAAAAAAAAAAAAAAAAAAAATTACATTCGGGTCATACGTGTAGCCACGCCCAGCTCGCCCGCGGACGGGATCCCCATCGAGCTCGTCGAGCCGAGCGGCGCTCGCGGGCGGGGTCCGATCCGAGCGGAACCGAACCGGTCGAGCTCTCCGGGGAGCGGCGGGGCGGGATCGGCGCCGAGCTCGCTCCCGGGCGGGGTCGAAACTCGCGGGAAAAAAATGAACAAAGGAGGCTCCGTACGAGGATAAGAACGAAAAAACCAGAGTTAAAAAAAAAAAAAAAAAAAAAAAAAAAATTACATTCGGGTCATACGTGTAGCCACGCCCAGCTCGCCCGCGGACGGGATCCCCATCGAGCTCGTCGAGCCGAGCGGCGCTCGCGGGCGGGGTCCGATCGGAGCGGAACCGAACCGGTCGAGCTCTCCGGGGAGCGGCGGGGCGGGATCGGCGCCGAGCTCGCTCCCGGGCGGGGTCGAAACTCGCGGAAAAAAAATGAACAAAGGAGGCTCCGTACGAGGATAAGAACGAAAAAACCAGAGTTAAAAAAAAAAAAAAAAAAAAAAATTACATTCGGGTCATACGTGTAGCCACGCCCAGCTCGCCCGCGGACGGGATCCCCATCGAGCTCGTCGAGCCGAGCGGCGCTCGCGGGCGGGGTCCGATCCGAGCGGAACCGAACCGGTCGAGCTCTCCGGGGAGCGGCGGGGCGGGATCGGCGCCGAGCTCGCTCTCGGGCGGGGTCGAAACTCGCGGAAAAAAAATGAACAAAGGAGGCCCCGTACGAGGATAAGAACGAAAAAACCAGAGTTAAAAAAAAAAAAAAAAAAAAAAAAAACTTTCGGGTCATACGTGTAGCCACGCCCAGCTCGCCCGCGGACGGGATCCCCATCGAGCTCGTCGAGCCGAGCGGCGCTCGCGGGCGGGGTCCGATCCGAGCGGAACCGAACCGGTCGAGCTCTCCGGGGAGCGGCGGGGCGGGATCGGCGCCGAGCTCGCTCCGGGGCGGGGTCGAAACTCGCGGAAAAAAAATGAACAAAGGAGGCTCCGTACGAGGATAAGAACGAAAAAACCAGAGTTTTAAAAAAAAAAAAAAAAAAATTACATTCGGGTCATACGTGTAGCCACGCCCAGCTCGCCCGCGGACGGGATCCCCATCGAGCTCGTCGAGCCGAGCGGCGCTCGCGGGCGGGGTCCGATCCGAGCGGAACCGAACCGGTCGAGCTCTCCGGGGAGCGGCGGGGCGGGATCGGCGCCGAGCTCGCTCCCGGGCGGGGTCGAAACTCGCGGAAAAAAAATGAACAAAGGAGGCTCCGTACGAGGATAAGAACGAAAAAACCAGAGTTAAAAAAAAAAAAAAAAAAAAAATTACATTCGGGTCATACGTGTAGCCACGCCCAGCTCGCCCGCGGACGGGATCCCCATCGAGCTCGTCGAGCCGAGCGGCGCTCGCGGGCGGGGTCCGATCCGAGCGGAACCGAACCGGTCGAGCTCTCCGGGGAGCGGCGGGGCGGGATCGGCGCCGAGCTCGCTCCGGGGCGGGGTCGAAACTCGCGGAAAAAAAATGAACAAAGGAGGCTCCGTACGAGGATAAGAACGAAAAAACCAGAGTTAAAAAAAAAAAAAAAAAAAAAAAAAATACATTCGCGTCATACGTGTAGCCACGCCCAGCTCGCCCGCGGACGGGATCCCCATCGAGCTCGTCGAGCCGAGCGGCGCTCGCGGGCGGGGTCCGATCCGAGCGGAACCGAACCGGTCGAGCTCTCCGGGGAGCGGCGGGGCGGGATCGGCGCCGAGCTCGCTCCCGGGCGGGGTCGAAACTCGCGGAAAAAAAATGAACAAAGGAGGCTCCGTACGAGGATAAGAACGAAAAAACCAGAGTTAAAAAAAAAATTAAAAAAAAAAAATTACATTCGGGTCATACGTGTAGCCACGCCCAGCTCGCCCGCGGACGGGATCCCCATCGAGCTCGTCGAGCCGAGCGGCGCTCGCGGGCGGGGTCCGATCCGAGCGGAACCGAACCGGTCGAGCTCTCCGGGGAGCGGCGGGGCGGGATCGGCGCCGAGCTCGCTCCCGGGCGGGGTCGAAACTCGCGGGAAAAAAATGAACAAAGGAGGCTCCGTACGAGGATAAGAACGAAAAAACCAGAGTTAAAAAAAAAAAAAAAAAAAAAAAAAAATTACATTCGGGTCATACGTGTAGCCACGCCCAGCTCGCCCGCGGACGGGATCCCCATCGAGCTCGTCGAGCCGAGCGGCGCTCGCGGGCGGGGTCCGATCCGAGCGGAACCGAACCGGTCGAGCTCTCCGGGGAGCGGCGGGGCGGGATCGGCGCCGAGCTCGCTCCCGGGCGGGGTCGAAACTCGCGGAAAAAAAATGAACAAAGGAGGCTCCGTACGAGGATAAGAACGAAAATACCAGAGTTAAAAAAAAAAAAAAAAAAAAAAAAAAAAATTACATTCGGGTCATACGTGTAGCCACGCCCAGCTCGCCCGCGGACGGGATCCCCATCGAGCTCGTCGAGCCGAGCGGCGCTCGCGGGCGGGGTCCGATCCGAGCGGAACCGAACCGGTCGAGCTCTCC
>BSBK01007352.1:32500-39874 GCA_027943335.1 Chamaecyparis obtusa
CAGAGAGGACTTTGCCCTGCAAACCAGAGCAAGACGATAGTGCCTCGTAGAAAATGAAGACGAGATGGCCAAGACCGCACTTGTGTACAAGGCAACCAACCTTTCATCGCACTCCGGGCCACGCTAAAAACACTAGGAAAGGCTTAAAGGGTGGAGAGTGGGACAACGATGAAATATGAAAGCAGGACACTCACCTTACGTGCAACGATTCCCAACACTTGTTACTGTCGGAGCTCATGTATCGCAAAGATGGAACGTGCCAAGTGCCAAGGCCCATGGCAAATGCAACTGTCGTAAACTTCGGAACAAGCGCATCTTTCAGTCAAACAAATGACATACACACTGTCGCAATTCTCTACGACACTCGTGCGTGGCAAAATTCAACTAAATATGAAGATGAGAACTTCCAACTGCACAAGGGCTGGGCAGAACTACAAGAAATGCTCACTCCGCAATTTATTATCGCGCCTACCATCTCGGAAAGGGGTACAAGTGCACACGTTCATCCAAGCAAAGAGGATGAAATGGAGTGAAGGGGCAAGATCCAAAAGTTCCGGAGGTACAACTCCGAGAACAATCGAGAGCAATGCCGAATTACATGTCAACTCTGTTACTAGGCAAACAAGTGTTGTACCTGAAGAAATCGACAGTCCTCACAATGGCCCGAGGCCAATGCTCCGACTTAATCAATTTTCTCCAACAAACGCCATGCCACCTTTCACAAAGGGATTTTATCCATCCAAAACCGAATTAATCACTTGCAGCAAAGTGACCCAAGAGCTAGACGGGGGCTGACCCAGTAATTGTCTTCCATGTCACTACAACGAAACATTTGAACGACAACCGCTGTCGAACCCTTTCCAACTTGCACCGTCGAGTGACACAAAAGACACTACCATGGGCATGGGCAGCCCCCGCATAGCAAACGGGTGCCCTAATGCGCCCCTCCAATAGAATCAGTGCTAGTGCTCAAATTTTATATCTGAGCTACCAATCCGTCCAAGCACCAGCACTGATTCTCTTGGAGGGCCGCACCTACCCAAACGACTCAGAAGCTATACGCCGGTCCATTCACAAGAACGGAACTATCTCCGGCCAACTCCCTGTGAAGGCCGCATCTCTCCGTTCCACGCATGCAAGAACCAACGCATAGCTAACGAGTACCCGGATAGGATTCGCGGAAAGTACATAGCAAATCGCTTGTACCAAAGCGAACCGAAAGCTAGACGGGGGCTGACCCGAAGATTGCCTTCCATGTCACTGCGACGACACATTCGAACGACAACCGCTGCCGAACACTTTCCGACTTGCACCGTTGAGTGACCCGAAAGACAGGACTTTGGGCAGCCCCCGCATAGCAATCAGGTGGCTTCATGCCCCTCTAATAGAATCAGTGCTAGTGATCCGATTTTAAATCCGACTTACTCATCCGTCCGCGCACAAGCTCTGATTCTATTAGAGGGGCATGGGGGAGCTTCCGCGAACTACTACTCCCCTATATAAGTTATTAGTCCGGGTCTTTCTCTTCCGTAGAAATTTGAGCCGTTGAGAATGGCTCCCAAACAATTCAAATCTTCCAAAAATTCAAGTGAAACGATGAGGAAAAAGCTCACAAAAAAATCAAATCTTCAAAAAATTCAAGTGAAACGAACAGAATAGCTCACAAAAAATTCAGGTCTTCCGAAAAAATCGAAGGGAAACGAAAAGAACAACTAGCAAAACATTCAAATTTTCCAAAACTTCAAGTAAAAGAAAGAACATAGCTCACCAAAAAAATCCATTTCTTCCAAAAACTCAAGTGAATCGAAGAGAGTAGGCTCACAAAAAATTAAAATCTTCCAAAAAAAAATCAAAGGAAACAAAAGAGGAGATCGCAAAAAATTCGAATCTTCCAATGAAACAAAAATGAGAATAGCAAACAAAAAATTCAAATCTTAATGCAGCATGCGACAGAGCAAATCGCTTGTGCCAAGCGACCCGGGAGCTAGACGGGGGCTGACCCAAAAATTGCGTTTCTTGTCAATGCGACGATGCGTTGGAACGACAACCGCTGTCGAACCCTTTCCTACTTGCAACGTCGACTGACACAAAAGACACGATCCTGGACAGGCCCCGCATAGAAAGCGGGTGGCCTAATGCGCCCCTCCAATAGAATCAGCGCTAGTGCTCAGATTTTAAATCCGAGATACCCAGCACTGATTCTCTTGGAGGGGGGCACCTACCCAAACGACTCAAAAGCTATACGCGGCTCCATTCACAAAAACAGAACTATCTCCGGCCAACTCCCTGTGAAGGCCGCATCTCTCCGTTCCGCTCGTGTAAGAGCCAACGCGTAGCTAACGAGTACGTGGATAGGGTTCGCGGAAAGTACATAGCAAATCACTTGTACCAAAGTGACCCGAAAGCTAGACAGGGGCTGACCCGTAGATTGCCTTCCATATCACTGCGACGACGCATTGGAACGACAACCGCTGCCGAACCCTTTCCGACTTGCACCGTCGAGCGACCCGAAAGACAGGACTTTGGGCAGCCCCCGCATAGCAATCAAGTGGCTTCATGCCCCTCTAATAGAATCAGTGCTGGTGATCCCATTTTGAAATCCGACCTACACATCCGTCCGATCACCGGCAATGATTCTATAAGAGGGGTATGGGGGAGCTTCCGCGAACAACACACAACTCCTCCCCTATATAAGTTATTAGTCCGAGTCTTGCTCTTGAGTGGAAATTTAAGCCGAAGAAACTGGCTCCCAAAAAATTCAAATCTTCCAAAAATTCAAGTGAAACGATGACAAAAAGCTCACAAAAAATCAAATCTTCCAAAAATTCAAGTGAAACGAACAGAATAGATCACAAAAAATTCAAGTCTTTCGAAAAAATCTAGGAAAACGAAAAGAATAGCTAGAAAACAAAATTCAAATCTTCCAGAAATTCAAGTAAAACAAAGAACATGGCTCACCAAAATAATTCATCTTCCAAAAATTCGTCATTCTTACCGCAATCCATCATCTTATCCGTCATAACGCGTATCCAACATATCCACGAGGAGGTAACCCAACTCGCTCGCATAGTTCCTCAAGTCAGATAACAATGCATCTAGATGAATCCAAATCGTTTTCGATCGAGACTTAGCAACTAATGTCGCACCCGCCTAGATTGACTTGAGATCCAATCCGCCGACACATATGATAACTAACTGATTCCAATGCAAAGCATCTTGAGCCATTGCGCACTCAAGTATCGGAAGTCGAAGCGACATAGCAAGTAGCTTGTACCAAGTGACCCGGGAGCTAGACGGGGGCTGACCCGAAGATCGCCTTTCTTGTCAATGCGACGATGTGTTGGAACGACAACCGCTGTCGAACCCTTTCCGAAGTGCACCGTCGACTGACCCAAAAGTTACGACCCTGGACAGCCCCCGCATAGCAAGCGGGTGGCCTAATGCGCCCCTCCAATAGAATCAGTGCTAGTGTTCATATTTTAAATCCGAGCTACCAATCCGTCCGAGCACCAGCACTGATTCTCTTGGAGGGGCGCACCTACCCAAACGACTCAAAAGCTATATACGCGGCTCCATTCACAAGAGCAGAACTATTTCCGGCCAACTCCCTGTGAAGGCCGCATCTCTTCGTTCCACGCATGCAAGAGCCAACGCATAGCTAACGAGTACCCGGATAGGGGTTCGCGGAAAGTACATAGCAGATCGCTTGTACCAAAGCAACCCAAAAGCTAGACGGGGGCTGACCCGAAGATCGCCTTCCATGTCACTGCGACGACGCATTGGAACGACAACCGCTGCCGAACCCTTTCCGACTTGCACCGTCGAGCGACCTTCGAAAGACGGGACTTTGAGCAGCCCCCGCATAGCAATCAGGTGGCTTCATGCCCCTCTAATGGAATCAGTGCTGCTGATCGCGTTTTGAAATCTGACCTAATCATCCGTCCGTCTGTCGGATTTCAAAACGGGATCACCAGCACTGATTCTATTAGAGGGGCATGGGGGAGATTCCGCGGACAACACCTCCCCTATATAAGTTATTAGTCCAAGTCTTGCACTTCCGTAGAAATTTGAGCCGACGAGAATATCTCACAAAAATTTCAAATCTTTCAAAAATACGAGTGAAACAAAAAGAATAGATCACAAAAAATTCAGAAATTCCAAAAATTCAATTGAAACGAAGAGAATAGCTCACAAAAAAATCAAGGGAAAAAAAAGAGAATAGCTCACAAATAAAATCAAATCTCCCAAAAATGCAAGTGAAACGAAGAGACTACAATCACAAAAAATGCACAACTTCCAAATATTCAATTGAAACGAAGAGAATAGCTCACAAAAAATGCAAGTCTTACAAAAAAATCAAGGGAAACAAAACAGAATAGCTCACAAAAAATTCAAATCTTCCAAAAAAACCAAGTGAAACAAACAGAATAGCTCACAAAAAATTCAAATCTTGCAAACATTCAAGTGAAAACGAAGAGAATAGCTCACAAAAACATTCAAAACTTCCAAAAATTCAAGTGAAAAGAATAAAATAATAGCCCACAAAAAATTCAAGTCTTCCAAAACAAAAACCAAGGAAAAACGAAGAGAATAGCTCACAAAAAATCCAAAACTTCAAGTCAAAACGAAGAGAATTTTACTACCTCGCAACAAACAAAATTCAAATCTCGCAAAAATTCAAGTGAAACGAAGAGACTTAACTCAAAAAATTCAAATCTTCTTGCGACATGCAGACCCAAGAGCTAGACGGGGGCTCGCCCACAGATCGACTTCAGTATCACTATGACGACGCGCTGGAACGACTACCGCTGTCGAACCCTTCTCTGACTTCCGCCATCGAGTGACCCAAAAGACACGACCCAAGGGAGCCCACGCATAAAAATTGGGTGGCTTCATGCCCCTCCAATAGAATCTGTGCTGCTGCTCACATTTTTAAATCCGAGCGGCAAATCCGTCCGAGCACCAACACTCATTCACTTGGAGGGGCACCTATCCAAACGACCGAAAAGCTATACGCGGCTCCATTCGCAAGGCACGGAACTGTTTCAGGCCAACTCCCTGTGAAGGCCGCATCTCTGCGTTCCATGCGTGCTAGAGCCAACACATAGCTAACGAGTACCGGGATAGGTGTTCGCGGAAAGTACATAGCAGATCGCTTGTACCAAAGCAACCCAAGAGCTAGACAGGGGCTGACCCGAAGATCGCCTTCCATGTCGCTGCGACGACGCATTGGAACGACAACCGCTGCCGAACCATTTCCGACTTGCGCCGTCGAGCGACCTGAAAGATGAGACTTTGAGCAGCCCACGCATAGCAATCAGGTGGCTTCATGCCCCTATAATGGAATCAGTGCTGCTGATCCCGTTTTGAAATCCGACCTAATCATCCATCCGTCTGTCGGATTTCAAAACGGGATCACCAGCACTGATTCCATTAGAGGGGCATGGGGGAGCTTCCGCGAACAACACCTCCCCTATATAAGTTATTAGTCCAAGTATTGCACTTCCGTAGAAATTTGAGCCGAAGAGAATATCTCACAAAAAT
Source organism: Chamaecyparis obtusa (assembly GCA_027943335.1). NCBI lineage: Eukaryota > Viridiplantae > Streptophyta > Pinopsida > Cupressales > Cupressaceae > Chamaecyparis > Chamaecyparis obtusa. The sequence goes on from BSBK01007352.1 coordinate 38,045, forward strand.
TTCAAATCTCTCAAAAATATAAGTGAAACAAAGAAGAATAGATCACAAAAAATTCAAAACTTCCAAAAATTCAATTGAAACGAAGAGAATAGCTCACAAAAAATGCAAGTCTTGCAAAAAAAATTCAAAGGAAAAGAAGAGAATAGCTCACAAAAAAAATCAAATCTCCCAAAAAATGCATCATGCATAACTTCCAAAAATTCAATTGAAACGAAGAGAATAGCTCACAAAAAATGCAAGTCTTCCAAAAAAATCAAAGGGAAATAAAGAGAATAGCTCACAAAAAATTCAAATCTTCCAAAAAACCAAGTGAAACGAAGAGACTACATCACAAAAAATGCATAACTTCCAAAAATTCAATTGAAACGAAGAGAATAGCTCACAAAAAACGCAAGTCTTCCCAAAAAAAAACAAAAAAAAAAAAAACAAAGGGAAACAAAGAGAATAGCTCACAAAAATTCAAATCTTCCAAAAAAAACCAAGTGAAACAAAGAGAATAGCTCACAAAAATTTCAAATCTTGCAAAAATTCAAGTGAAACGAAAGATAATAGCTCACAAAAAAATTCAGAACTTCCAAAAATTCAAGTCTTCCAAAAAAAAATCAAGGAAAAACGAAGACTTAAACTCACGAAAAATTCAAATCTCCTTGCGGCATGCAGACCCAAGAGCTAGACGGGGGCTCGCCCACAAATCGACTTCAGTATCACTATGATGACGCGCTGGAACGACTACCGTTGTCGAACCCTTCTCCGACTTGCGCCATCGAGTGACCCAAAAGAGGCGACCCAGGGGAGCCCCCGCATAGCAATCGGGTGGCTTCATGCCCCTCCAATAAAATCAGGCATGCTACTCACATTTTAAATCCGAGCCGCAAATCCGTCCGAGCACCAGCACTGATTCACTTGGAGGGGCACCCTATCCAAACGACCCAAAAGCTATACGCGGCTCCTTTCGCACGCACAGAACTGTTTCAAGCCGACTCCCTGTGAAGGCCGCATCTCTCCGTTCCACCCATGCAAGAAACAACGCATAGCTAACGAATACCCGGATAGGGTTTCGCGGAAAGTACAAGCAGATCGCTTGTACCAAAGCAACCCAAAAGCTAGACGGGGGCTGACCCGAAGATCGCCTTCCATGTCACAGCGACGACGCATTGGAACGACAACCGCTGTCGAACCCTTCCCGACTTTGCGTCATCGAGCGACCCGAAAGACGGGACTTTGAGCAGCCCCCGCATAGCAATCAGGTGGCTTCATGCCCCTCTAATGGAATCAGTGCTGCTGATCCCGTTTTGAAATCCGACCTAATCATCCGTCCGTCTGTCGGATTTCAAAACGGGATCACCAGCACTGATTCTATTAGAGGGGCATGGGGGAGCTTCCGCGGACAACACCTCCCCTATATAAGTTATTAGTCCAAGTATTGCACTTCCGTAGAAATTTGAGCCGAAGAGAATATCTCACAAAAATTTCAAATCTCTCAAAAATACAAGTGAAACAAAGAACAATAGATCACAAAAAATTCAAAACTTCCAAAAATTCAATTGAAATGAAGAGAATAGCTCACAAAAAATCCAAGTCTTGCAAAAAAAATCAAGGAAAAAGAAGAGAATAGCTCACAAAAAAATCAAATTTCCCAAAAATGCAAGTGAAACGAAGAGACTACATCACCAAAAAATGCATAACTTCCAAAAATTCAATTGAAACGAAGAGAATAGCTCACAAAAAATGCAAGTCTTCCAAAAAAAAATCAAGGGAAACAAAGAGAATAGCTCACAAAAAATTCAAATCTTCGAAAAAACCAAGTGAAACAAAGAAGAATAGCTCACA
>BSBK01007353.1:0-52500 GCA_027943335.1 Chamaecyparis obtusa
ATATCTATGTATATATATATATGTATATATGTATATATATATCTATATCTATGTATATATATCTATATATATATCTATATATATATATATATATATATATATATGTATGTATACATATATATATACATATATATGTATGTATACATACATACATATATATATATATATATATATATATATATATATATATATATGTATGTATACATACATACATACATACATACATACATATATATATATATATATATATATATATATATATATATATATATATATATATATATATATGTATATATGTATATATATATATATATGTATATATGTATATATATATATATGTATATATGTATATATGTATATATATATATATACATATATATGTATATATATATATATATATATATATATACATATATATGTATATATATATATATATATGTATATATATATATATATATATATATAATGTCTTGAGCTTAAATTTAAATGTACAAATTTAAAAACTCAACAAATAAATTATAATTTAATTTTTAAATTATTTTGTACCTCTGTATCCTAATGAATCAGATCAGCGTGCTCCTCTAAATCTCCATATGCAGCACCCATCGCAGTGTCCTGTACCAGGTTTAAATAAATTTAAATTTAAATAAATATAGAACTATATGTACATATCTATATAAATTGAAATTAAATCCAGTTTCTTACCTGCTATAATGCACGTCCAAGGTTGGATAACTCAGAAGAGTGAAAGGACACCGCATCAGGATCAATGGCCTCATCCATAAGTAAATGTGAGAATCCATTATGAAATTGAGAGGTCATAGCCTGTGTCTATTGTACTAGAACCTGTGTATGTTGTGGAGGCAGTGTAAGATCATCCACATTTTGTCTAGAGGTACATGCCTCTACATCTCCCTATCCTTGATTACTACCTATGGAGGATCTATGATGTCCTCCTCCAATGAAAGTAGGCATATCACGTGGCTCAATCCCATGCAATGTAGAAATCCTTTGGTAAGATGCTAGGAGATCACTCACAAACATAGAGCTAATCTTGCACATGCGATCCTTGGGTAGTCATCCTATCTCATATGGAGTAGGAAGATCAAATATGATGTAAGGGTCATAAAATGGACTAGAAGGTGATATGTCTACACTTGTTTATGATCTAAGCATGTACCTACCCACCCGATCAGATGAAAACTCATCAACCTGAGTCATGATGGTGGCAATGCTAGAATACATATCTAAACATGCATCCTCAGCTGCAACCTACCCAACACCAATGTAGGTCTCCAAACCTTTTGGAAGAACCAAAAGATTTTGACCCACCAATGCCCTCTTACTAGGGGTTGTCGTATATTAGGTCATCTACACTTATCCTGATATCTCCCTCGATCCTGACCAACATGTGGAGGTAAATTTGTATAGTCAACATCGTAGCCCAAATGGAACTCTACAAACAATTATTTGCATAAATATAGGGGCACCTCATCCTTTCAGGGCCACATATGATGGGTTGCCAACCATCTATGATATATAAAAGGGGCCACTAAGTCATCTATACTTTTTTTGACCCTTTATGCTCTAACCACCCTCTCATCTATGTAATGGGTCCCAAACATGTTCTTAACCTGAGTGATTGAAACATCTGAATCAACTGCCCTCCAACCCACTGTCCTTGTGACAGTGCTAGAGAGTCTATAATAAAAAGTATCAATCGATACATCATCATATGGATTGTATGATTCGGCCTTCTGAACCATACTCATGAGCTTAGTGCATATAGATGTCAATTTCTCCCTATTAGGGAGAGTAGTACTATTTTGTAGTGTCTACTTTGACCCAGTTAGAGCGGCCCACATCCTAGAGATAGTCTCATCTCTACAACTATCTCTACTCTATGAGGCCTGGGTACCATGCTGGTTTGAGGGAGCTCATGATCCCTGACTATTATGGACACTATGCTCTGAACCACTAGAAGCCATGAATGATGTGCACACAAATGTAATATATATATATATATATATATATATATAGAGAGAGAGAGAGAGATGCTCGCTACAAGTGGGCACATACATTCATTAGAAAATCAATTGATATATATATATATATATATATATATATATATATATATATATATATATATATATATATATATAAAGTAAATTAAAAAAATAACTTGATTTACTTACATACTTCAAGTGAACATGAAAACATTTAAAACTTTAAACATGAACTAATTTTCAAACGCATTTACATATATAAATTAAATATTTGAACATTTAAATTCATGCATTTACATATGTATGTATGTAATATTTTTAAATAAAAATATAATTTAAATTCATGCATTTACACATGTATTCAATCATGGTACTAGAACTAATTCATGTATGCATATTTACTAATTCATACATATTTAAAAGCACATGAGAAAAATGAATTTAATACAAATTTCCAAAATCTACATAGATTCAAGTGACAATAATTTTGAGATAAATTTTAAATCGGTTTACTAGAGTTTGAATGTAAATTTCTATATATAAGTAGGGAGGGAAAAACATTATGAATTAAATAATAAAAGAAATGGTGAAAATATAATAATTTGGAAAGGGGTTCATTTGAAAATAATCAGGTACTAGATGAAATCATGTTCAAGTCCATGAAAGAATGGATTTTCTAAATTGTTTTTTGCACTTTTCCCATGGACAAACCACTTCCATGCAAAGCATAAGATGAAACATATAGATTTCTCCTTATGAAGTTTAGGAGGGGGAAAATGATCTAGAGTTTAAATACTTAACCCATTTTGGGAAGAAGATAAATATATTATTAGTTGAGTTAGGATCACCTCCAAGGTTTCATTCGTTTTAGCTAGAGGGGATATCTAAGGGTCTTAATTAGGTCTTAAGGGTCTTATGGGTCTTAAGGGTCTTATTGGGTCCTACTGGGTCTTAAGGGTCTTAATTAGGTCCTATTGGGTCTTAAGGGTCCTATTAGGTCTTAAGGGTCTTATTAGGTCCTATTGGGTCTTAAGGGTCCTATTGGATCTTAAGGGTCTTAATTAGGTCCTATTCGGTCTTAAGGGTGGACTATTAGGTTCTATTAAGTTATGTTAGGTCTTAAGTTGTCCTATTAGGTCTTAAGGGTCCTATTAGGTCCTATTAAGTGTTAAGTAGTCATATTAGGTCTTAAATGGTCCTATTAGGTCTTAAGGGTCCTATTATGTCTTAATTGGTACTATTAGGTCAGGTATTGGGTCTTAAGGGTCTTATTGGACATCCTATTGGGTCTTAAGGGTCCTATTAAATGTCTTAAGGGTAGGTATTACATGTCTTATTAGGTATTATTATGTCTTAAGGGTCCATTATGTCTTAAGGGTCCTATTATGCCTTAAGATTAGGTATTATTAGGTCTTAAGTATAATTTTATCTGAAAAAATATGTAAAAGATTTTAGATCTATATGTTCTTGATATATATTTATTTTGGAAAATAACTTAGTGGGATATATATAAGTTATATCTCAAGTAATCATTTTAAATGAATTTTACTGAAAAATTGTTTAAATTAACTATGTATTGTGTACTGTTTACATGTTTTTAGGTTTCAATTTACATTTTGGGTAAATTATATATATTTTTAGGTTTGTATGTTTAAGTTTCAAACTTTTGATTTTATGTTTTAATTTTGTACATTTTTAGGTTTCAGGTTTACATTTGCGTTTACGTTTAGTTCATCAATAATATAGATTTCAAAAATGGAAAAAAATAATATTTAAATTATAATGGTAAGTAAAAAAAATGATATTTTTTTGCATATAAATACAAGAAAAAAAATTAAAAAAATGTCTCGTACATGGAATTCGACCGAGTAGGCACTATTTCTCAACGGTCGCCAATGCTTAGCCCCTCAATGTGCAAATGAGGGGATTTGGGGTTTTTTGGGGGTATTTAAAATACTCGTTAGACTCGACCGAGTCTCCCATGCCATGTAGGCATCATTCGGTACTGCGTGGCACCTACATATACTCAGTCGAGTCCTACTCAGTCGAGTGTAAATCGGTTGAGACTTCTTGGTTAGCCTAAAAGGTGACAGTATATTGTACATCTACCCATGTGGCTAATCTTCTTCTCTAGCTTCTTGGAAGTGAGGTGGAATCAAGTGAGGTTTCCCTTTCTAGAGTTCTCATCTTGTGTTGTTCCTATCGAGGTGGAGCCCTCTTATTTTGAAATGGAGAGGTGTGCTGATGGTTTTGTTTAGACTCCTAGATGGGTTTCCTCTTTTGTATTTGATCATGTTGTGTGGAGTTCATTTCTTCTTTTCTCTCTCTTTGTTATTCCTATAGAGGTGGGATCCTCTCTTATAAAGGTAGGGAGGAGTGTCATAGGAGAGTAGTGAACTGGAAGGATGAATTCTCTCATGGATGGTTAGAGTTTGGTTGTGGGATCCACTTCAAAACCCACTCTTAAGATTTTTGGGACCTTGTTTAATCCCAAATGTATAGTTAAGGGTGTCAGGAAATACCCTTGGTTGTTGGTTTGGGGGGCCTTCCAAAACACCATGTTTCTGGTTTGGTGAGCCTCCCAAATCCCCTTTTCTTCATTTGGTTTTATGCAGTTATATGTTTTGAAGCTACCTGTAAAGGTTAGGGGAGCCTATCAAAAATCCTTATGTATTATGGTTTAGAGAGCCTACCAAAACTCCTTGTAGGTTTGGGGAGCCTTTCAAAACCCCAAATTTTCAGCTGATTTTTCTTTGTTTACTCATTTTAGGTTGATGGAAAAGTTTGTAAGGTTTTGGGAGCCTTGTCAAAACCCAAGGATTGTGGTTTTGGGAACCATAAAACCCATGGTTGGTCAAATAAGTTGTTGGTTTTTTTATATATGCAACTACTATTTGTTTGAGGCCTATTCTTTGCAACTAGTTAGTTTTGGGTATAGTTCCCATCAAAAAATAATTGTAATGGGTTTTGGGGACCCATCAAAACCTATTTTACTATTAATAAAAAACAACAATAACTTGGTGGACATAATTGGGCATGTTGTTGATGTTGGGGAAATCTTAGTTAAGCGTAGAAGGGATGGAACATAATTTTTTTAAAGAATTGTAAAATTAGCTGATATATTATTGGCAACAATTCATGTCATTTTATGGGTTTTTCCTTTCCAACAAGAGGGAAAACAATTGGAAAGCTTAAAGGCTCACCAAAAAGTGGTTGTGATTTCTATCAGGAATGGTCATGTGGATGAATTTAGAGGTAAGGTCATAAATACTATGGCATCAAAGATATTAACAATAGAGCCTTCAATACCTAAAGAAGAGGAACTCAAATCTATAGTTGAGACATATAATATTGATATACATTCATCATCATTTATTATTGATAAGGGAAATGCAACAATAGGAAAGGTTGTAATTGCATATCTTTTAGAAGGTAATTTAGCCATAACAAATCCTTTGGAGGTCCAAATGAGAGAAACTTTGAAGTTCATCAAACAAGATATATGTTTCTATTTGGCATGTTTGTTGCTTGTTGGTGGAAAGTAAGATAAAAGAAATTATTTTTAAGATATTGATGGTATGTATGGTTCTATTCTAAGTGTCAAGCTCAAATGCCCAAGTGTAACTATTGCTACCTTTTGTAAGTGAAACTCCAAGATCGGAATCGTTCACTTTGGGTTGTGGCTTTTAATGATGTTGCAAGTCAATTATTGTAAATGTTTTCTAAGAAGCTCTATATGCTACAATATGCCAGTTAAGCTGATGCAACTCTGCAAGAAATAATTAACTTTTCTCTCTTAAATACTTTTGTGTTTATTCTATTTCTACAAAGCATAATGCGTACAACTCTAAAGTGAGGTTGAGGACAATAATTACAAAAGTTTCAAAGGTGTACTTCAAGAATAAGTGCAACATTTTAATTTTAAAATATCACAAATGGGTGGTGCCAATGTGGCTTAAATGTCAAATGTCTTCTTTGTGTCTCTGTATGTTTTTAATCATTAACTGATAATTTCTTTCTATGTTTGAGGTTAAAGATTATGGGTTTTGGAAGGCCATTTATCTTATTTCAAAAGAGTTTTATCTTTCCTTTAAAAATGTTCCCATTGAATAAACCACTATCTCAAAGATAGTTACTTAGCTTTGAACTATATATTGTGGATGGATGGTGATTCATAGGAATTTTTTATGTCTTAATTATATATATATATATATATATATATATATATATATATATATATATATATATATATATATATATATATATATATATATATATATATATATATATATATATATATTGGTGCAAGCTATATGTATTTAGTTTCAAGAATCATAAATTTTTTGTTACTATTAGTGGATGATATAAACTTCTTATGTTGTGAGTTGTGATTTTCTCAAATTCATAGAATTTGTTTGATGTGATTTGTCACTTTCTTGTCTTTGTTTACTTCAGTTAGTGGTTACCAAGTACTTTCTACTATTTTCATTTACTGCAAAGAGAATCAAAACATAATTTGAACTTCATAAGAAACTTCAAAGTTAAGCGTGCTTAAGCTGGAGTAGTACTAGGATGGGTGACCTCCCGGGAAGTCCCAGTGCTTCACCTCTATGAGCATCACCTATATGAAATGAGTTTTAAGTTTTCCATTCATTCTCATGAGATATGGGTTCTTGTGAACCATACTCATGAAACATGGGTCAATTAGTTTGACTCAAGCTTACATAATCGCTCATTGCACTAGTTTATTTTAAATTTCCATGTTTGTGTTTGAGGGAATATTAGAATAGATTCCAAATAAAGATGTAGATTTATATTAATTGTTTTATGATTATTGTAGAAGATAGTTTATTTTGTAATTTACAAATCATGTAGGAATTTTAGTTGGTCAGGTTTAGAAGAAACTTCTGCAACAAGGTAATGCACATGAGAAAGTATCTTAGCTTTCCCCAGTTGTGACTTTTCAATTATTCCAAGATAAAAATGCTCGTTACCTAGATCCATATCTCTTTGCATTTGATATAGGGATTAAAAAAATTGAATTTTGGTGAAATGCTCAAAGAAGCGCACATGGTGTTAGTAATAATTGATGAAACAACACATAGGTTATTGTAAGTGTATATTCATAAAAGTGCAAGCATAATTGATCTACAGCCAATTATGAATTTTTTTTCAAAGGTGGTGTTTGTATAGAGGCAGAGTTCACGACATAATGAGTTTATTTTTATTATTATTTTATTCTTATAAATGATCTAGATTATCAGGTTGTTCAACCAATGGTCAATATAAAAAACTTAATTGGTTTCTATATTGATTGATATTAAATGCATGTGATGTTCAAAGGATCGAATGCTGAAAAAGGAGTGTACATTTAACTGCGCGGAAATAATTGGTTTCATATAAACAACATACCATTTTAAAGATTAGATTAAGGGAAATGTGTCACTTATTTTATAATACGTAAAAGTCTTATTATTTCAAATTATTGTACGGTAATAGAAAAAGTTAACTATATTATGTGTTTATAATTTATAAGAAATATATCATTATATTTTAGTTATTTGGTTGGTTAAGGAATTGGCAAAACTATTTTACATATTTATTTATTTTAAAAATCAAAGGAAACTATTGGAAATTTTCAGTGATGTAAAAATCAACATTATTTTTCATTCACACATGTGCTAAGAAGTGTAGGGTTTTAAAATGCACAGTAACACATAATATGTGACATTATTTTAAAATGCACTGTAACACATAATATGTGACACTATTTTAAAATGTACTGGAACAGACAATATGTGACATTGACTTAAAATGCATTGTAGCACACAATATGCGACGTTGTTTTAAAATACACCGTAAGACAAAACATGTGACAGTCTTTTACAAAGCACGATAACACAACTCGATTATCCCCATGATTGAACATGGTGATCCCTTGAAGTTTTTAACAGCCCCAAAATCAAACATAATGGAGATATTCCACTCCACTTTTGACATTATGCTCTATACATCGTTGTCAAAATTTGTATTCCAAGGACCTAGGCTAAGAATCATCACTATCTACTGCATTTAAATCTCTATTGTTTCTTCCTGCATATTTTTCCCTTCCTTGGTAGCCATAGAATACACCATGTTAGACTTTTCCTTCATTGAGGCTCATCCTTTCTTTTCAAGAAATTGTCTTTTGTGCAAGTTTTACCATTATCTCTGCACTCTGTTTGACCCACAATGAACTTCACAAACTCTTAGTCAGATTGCCTTGTGCTTTTATTGTCCTCCTCCAAAAGAATGTGTGCAACAACAACATTTCAATGCCATTAATGAAGCACAAACATTTGTAGTGGTTTCCATCATGATATGAGAGATGAAGTGTGGGAGTATTTGCGCTATCAAAATTATAGATCTGGGATACTTGGCCCTTCAAGTGGTGCACATGAATGTTGGTGTGAGTCACCATGGAGGCCGCATGAAGCTCACAATAGGCTTCCCATGTTCCATCTTCTGCCATTTTTTCATAGTATTTTTCAAAAGTCATTTCATCTTGTTGAGAGAGGAAAGGCTCAAAGTTTGTATGATGCTCCATAATGTAGTCCACCACCATACCACGATACTTTGAGTGTTGGTTTATACCACGATACTTTGAGTGTTGGTTTTGGTCACCTTGAAGCTAATCTACTAGGGCTCTGAAGAAACGGTTTCCATCTGATAGCATTTGGACCTTTCTCATCTACAATTCATTCCTCTGATCCTCAAACCATGCTTGGATCTCCTCGCTTTCTTCTTCATCCAGCAGGGAACTTAATTGAGATTTCTTGTCTTCTTCCTTGGTGGGTATTTCGGGCTGAGGAAGAGATCTCATGATTTTATAATTTTATTATCATATCTTTTGAAACGTCAATGAATTTGATTTCACCCTCTTCTATCTCATGGAATACTTGAAGTTCTCATTCATGTATTTGTTTCACAATTTTGGCAAAATGCTCCTCTAAAATATAATTCAGATCGATAATGAGAGGTCAACCTTTCTTAGTTAAAATTGAATATATAAAATTACCATTATCAAAATGGACAAAACACTGAATTATGATCAATAATTTGCCACATTATTGTGTTGTGTGTATAGTGTTAGAGAAGGTGATAAGGAAGCATAATAATTCAAAGAGAGATTAAGCCAATAATATACTTAGGCACAAGGAAATATAAATGATGTTTAAAGTTCATTTTACAAGTAATCTCTGGTTCGTGGTCATAGTTCTCTATTTGAATCGTTGTCTATTTGTAGAGCTTCCTTACGATAGAAAGAAGAGAACTATTTCCATGATTAAAATTTATTTTCATTAGTAGTGGGGTGGGATGAAGAACACAAATATATGGGTTTGGTTTCATTTTGTAATGATCGCGACCTTTGCATAAATAACATAATTTAAATATGTATAAGATCAATTCTATAATTCATTCAAATGTAACTCTACATAATATGAATGAGATAATTTGAAGTTATTGAACATACAGATAATAAAATCACCTATTGAAGTGCAAGAGATAAATAGTTGCAACTGGAAGTGATGGAAGAACCGAAGCCGAGGCTAATATGTCTTTGGTAAGTTGTGAGAAGCAATTAATTTAATATGTCTACTATATATAGAAAGTGATTATATGTCTTTGGAAAGTTGTGATGAGCACGTAATAAGATGTCTGCTATATAAAGACAATGATTTTACTCAAGGCACTTGTTAATATGGTTTTTGAGTCCTACCATGTTCACATGCATGTTCGGTTAGACTGGGGCATTAACACGTGGATTACCCTTGTGGAAAGCTTTTACCATGCTCTTACCAAAGGTAAGAATATATGTGTGAAAACAATACACCAATCCTATCAAATGATACTATTTTCCCTATTTTCATGTCAGTCTTGTCAGAAACTTTCGCTGAGTTTAGAATTTTATTGTAATTTTATCAAAAGGGAAATTTAGCTATTAGTAATTATAGACAAGTAGTGTGCAATATATAAAATACTATTGGCTTAACCATTGCACCCTTCAAACATGCAAGTGCTAGTTTAATACATAACAGAAATAAAAAGTAAAACAATATATAGATTTTAATATTCTATTAAAAGACTGTAGAAAAATGGAGGAGCATAGGTGTGAAAGTGCGAATTTTGGCAAGAAGATACAAATTATGGAGAATGGGATGGTGTGAATGAATGAGAGGGATTGGGTAGGTTATGTCGATATGTAGACCAATTCTAGTTTTTGATATATTAAGAAAATTATGCATCATTGTTATAAAGCCCAAGATGGAACGATATACTTTGCATGGGCTTGAATTTTATACAAAAATTTATCTTAGACACAAAAGTCCTAATATAACCTTGATGGGTAATGTGAGGCATAAAAGTATGAGAATATCCTTTTGCACATAAGACCTTAGCATGAGATTAGCAAATATATGGAAAGAATATATTATATATTATTCATGGATACACATTTAAGATTATAATCAAATTTGGTGGGCCATGTAAAATATAACTAACAAACATTACACATAGAATCAATGATTATGTCCCATTATACATTGGTAAAAATGCACCAAGATATAAGGTGGTCCTAAGTAGGTATAGTCATGGGTCAAAAGATGAAATCAAAACTAAATACCAAATAACAAACAAGTCATGTGGCAAGCATATCTCTTGTCAAATTAGGATGGATGATAGTCTTGTATTATATATCATCGGAATGATTCATCCCTAAGGGCACACATGATTGGTTTGATGAAGATAGTAGGCATTAAGTATGGTGTTTGGTTATTGTGTACAAAGTGGTCCTAAGTCTTATTTTTTGAATTGTATAGTTTGATGTGCAAACAAGTCTAGTAAGCTTAGTGTAATGGAGGGAAGCTCAATTTCATAGGAGGTTTGAAACTTACTTCTATGTATACAAATTTGATTGTTGGCATGATTCAATAATTACCCTTGGCATCTAACAAAGGAAGTATAATAGTGTCTATACATAGGCAGGGAAGGTTCGAGGGTGAAATATGGTGGAAGAAAAGAGAGTTTAGTTAGTAGGATAATGACACTAGAAGTTTGGGGGGTGGAGAGTATATGGTTAGATTTTTGTTATGGGTTTAGAAATATTTGGACACATTTAGATATTTCTTTGCAAGTTAAAACCAAGCCATGATAGGGGTGTAGGAGTTAGTGCTATGTCTTGGGGTTGATGTGGGTGATTGGAATATTTTGATGATTGGGCATATAAACTTTTGATATGTATAATAGCATAGATTCTTCTAAAGATTGATCTTCTATCTTGAAATTATTTCTAATTAGGATGTCCAAATGTGATTCATTTCACATAATACATTTAGATATAGATGTAACTATTTCTAAAATTTATTGCTTATATACTTGCATTCATTAATTAATCATAATATTGCTATCTCATGTTGCTTAATCAAGTGGTTAATTGATCATAATAGAGTTATTTCACATAGTTTAATTAATTGGTTAATCGATTATAATTATATGCTCTATGTGGCTTCATTTCCATAAAACGTTCTTGCTTGTTATGACTTCATATCCATTACAGCTTTATACTTTTTATGGTTTTATTATTACTACAATTTCATGGTCTTTTATAGGCTTCATGCCACATTACAGGTTCATGATAATGAAATCTATAATACTTACCAATTATTTTTTAGCTCCTAAAAAATAAATTTAAAAAGATTTCAAAATCTTGTACAATATTCAAATGAAATATATCAATTAAAACAACTGTACAATAAAATTACCTCATATATATCACTAGAAAAAGTCATTACTATGAATATCAGTATGACAACGTACATTGTCATTGAATTAGATTTGTACAGAGCCTGCGTGGCCATGATGGTGAGCAACATATTAAAAAATGTAGTGAACATTTGGGATAGGAAAAAAATCAATTCTTTAATTTTCTCTTTATTTTATTGCCACCTGTTTTGTTTTTAGACTTCAATTAAAACTTCATCTGGCTCAAAAAAATGTTTTATACAATTTCTGCACCATTTCTCCTCCATGGACAGGATCAAATGTACATTTGTAGAAGCTGCAACAAGAGTAAAAGCCCAGTGACTCAGGCCTAATTATTATGTATGCAGAACTCAATATCATAGCAGACTGGTGACTAGTATTTTAAAATTGAATCTAGTTTATTGAAAGAAGATAAACAAATGAAGTAATTGATGTTCTTACCTTCCATCATAGCAAATAATCATGATAGTGTTATACTTCCCGAATCCAACAAGAGACCTCACATTCGGAGAGTAATGAAATTGAGCAAATGACCTATCTGAGTTAAAATACTTTGAAACAGCTCCTGCATAATTTAACAAATCAGGTTTTTAATTATATAAATGTGTTGAATGAGATTAAGGTTTTGAAAGTTAGCAATCTAACAAATCATTTTATTACTCATAATATCTTTAATTTTAGCGTTGGCAACCCAAATGTAGGACTATAATAAACTTAATCATGAGAAATATCTTAAGCTTTATGGTTCATAACCCATATTAGGCTTACTAATTCATGTGACAAAATTGAGTAAAAAATTAGCACAATATAATAAAAGATGGAATCAATCCATATTTGGGCTTTCACAAGTGAGATTTCATACACCCTGAGATTGTTGTCTTTCATGGAGTGACCCGAAAAAACTACTATCATCATACACATGTAAATTTTAGGGTTAGGTTCTTACCTTTCATAAAGGAAAATGAGGATGAGAAGCTACTGTTTGCTCTCTGAAGAACAAAACCAGTTTCACCAGAAGAAACATTCCACTGCCTCTAAGAATTTCCTACAAGGTTGTTTGATTCTTTTTTTGCCGCCCGCTGTTGTTTTGCCACTTTTTCATTGAGACCCACTATATGGACAGTACCCTTGTCACTACACATTACAAGTAACTAAGCAATCTCTGATATACCAATGCTATAAATCTCAGCTCTTTTAGATCCTCTGCGAACCTGCCAACAAATTCAATATAAGGTTAACATTATCCGTAGTGGATGGTCATTTGTAGTAAATGCAATACAACCAGAAATGTAAATGTGCTTGTTCAGCACAGCTCTACAATGACATTCTGCTTACAATTGTGGTGATGTTTTTAACTAACCATATTTTGTGTAGAAATTCATGTTCCATCATGTCAAATCAGGCACCCAATCAATCTACAGAGTTGGTTTCAGAAAAACATAGCAAATAGCTAAGTTATTTATCCTAAAAACTGAGTGAGCTGTACCATATCTATGTATACATGGTTTCAGTGTTCTTAAACTCGTTTATTATCCTTCACCATGAATGCTGATGAAGCTAAACCCTAAGCCCTAAGCCCTAATTCGCAAGGAACTTTTAGCTACTCATATGGGAGTATTAGTCCTTTAGGCTGAAATGTAATCAGTGGATAGTCCCTTAGGCTGAAATCTAATCACTGGATAGTCAAAGAAAGGGTATTTCATAATAGCAAACAAAATGCCTATAGTTGAGAAGTCCTATACCTCCTGCAAACAGGTCCCATCTGAAGTGTTGAAGATGCGAAGCAGAGTTCCTTTTGTGCTGGCAGTTGCTAGAATAGCACCATACTTGGACAGAGCAAGACAAGCAATGTGGGAGTCATGTGCAGATACAAATCTTGTTTTCCGAGGTAGAAAGTGTTCAATACAAACCTGCCCTTTAAGTAAACCAGGGCATACCAAATCAGGATTTGATGGCATATCAGAAAGAGCACAAAGGCCTTTGGTATTGGGTAGAGTCTTTATTCTATAGAGAAGCTTTGCTTCAATTTCCAGACAACTGTAGACACAGGTTTCCTGCTCTAAAACTACCACCATATGATCCATTGAAATTTTTACTGCTTTAACTTTGGAATCGGTAGTAAGTTCATGAACACATTTGTGAAACTCGTAGTCCCATATAATAACTTTATTAGGGGGACATTGGATGTTGTCTTCACTTCCAACAAAAACTAAAATTTTGGTTGTATAATACATCTCCACTATGCTGATCCCTCCACGACCAAAATATTCACTGAAGACCTCTACAAATGGATCACACTTGTAGACCCTGATGCCTTGATCTGTTCCACAAGCAAAGTAGGTAAAATTCTGGTTGAAAGTTACAGTGAATAAGATGGTTTCTGCATTTTTTCTGAACTGTGACTGAAACTGTAGAGAATTTAATTGCGGACTGCAAGTACACTCAGATGATTTACATGATTCTGCGAATCTTTTATATTCTGAATGATATGCCAGAGGCATCAGAGATATACTGTGATCTGTTTCAGGTAATTGGTTCCTGTCAGAGTTCTGAAAACAACGTGCAAATATATATGCTGATAGTGACACTCTTGCTGGTGGTGACAGTACTGAATCTCCAGTCTTTAAGTAATCATCACTATTGCAAATTGTTTTAGGCTGTTCCTTTTTGTCTGGAGTTTTAGGCACACTTGCATATGTACCCAATTCTTTTGCCATTGGAATAGATTCTTCATTTTTGTTATACTCTGTCTCTGACAAACTTAACAATTCAGATACCACTGCTTTTGATGATGCAAATTGCAATGGCTCCGCATGAATGTTAAGCTCCAATTCTAAATGCTTATCTCGATTTACCCCATTTAAACCAGCTTCAAATTCTGAACGCTGATCAGAAGGCATTGTGGGTTTTTGGCATGTAGCATCAAGTGGTGAGTTATTTTCATCAATTTCATCAACACTTAAGAACTTATTTGTCACTGGTTTTGATGATGCATTTTGTAATTGATCTGTATTTATGCTAAGCTCAGGCTCTGAATGCTGATCGAGGGGCATGGTGGCATTAATGCAAGTAGTATCAAGAGAGAGATTACTTTCAGGAGTGTCAAAAACACTTGGGCACTTATACGTCACTTCTTTTGATAATGTAATTGACAATTGCTCTGCATCTATGTCAAGCTCAGACTGTGAATGCTGATCTTCTCCATTTATGCCAAGCTCAAAGTCTGAATGCTGATAACGAAGCATTGTGGGTTTGTCTAAAGTAGTATCAAATGGGGATTTAATTTCAGGAGTGCTATAAACGATTATGCAGTCATTTTCCTCTGAATTTGAGGATGCAATCAACGATTGCTCTTCATTTATGCTTAACTCAGACTCTGAATGTTCGTCTTTTGCATCTATACTAAGCCCAGACTGTGAATCCTGATCTTCTGCATTTATAGTAAGCCTGGACTGTAAATACTGTTCTTCTGCATATTTTAAAGCAGAATTAGGTGAGGGGCTTCTTTCAGGAGTACCATAGACACTTAAGGATTCAGATGCCCCTGTTTTTGATGACACAATCGGCAACTGCTCTGCATTTATACTATGCTCAGATTGTGAATGATGATCTTCTGCATTAACACTAAGCTCTAACTGTGAATGCTGACAAGAAGCCCCTGTAGCTTTGTTGCAAGCATAATCAAGTGAAGGGTTACTTTCAGAAGTCTCAAAATCCCTGAAGCACTCAGATGATATTGATTTTGATGATACAATCGGCAATTGCTCTGTGTTTATGCTAAGTTCGGATTCAGAATGCTGATCTTCTGTATTTATGTTAAGCTCAGACTGTGCATCTCGATCTTCTGAATACATGCTAAGCTTGGAATCTGAATGTTGATAACCTGCATTTCTGCCAAGCCCAATATCTGCATGCTGATCAATGGATGCCAATGATTGTTCATATCTGATATCAGGCAATGAATTACTTTCAAAACTTTCAGGCACACTGGACCACTGAAACACAACTTCTAATGATGCAACTGGCATTGTTTCTACATTTTTGTCCATAAACTGCCCTTCACATCCAATTGCCAACAGTTCCGAGTTCCTGCAAAGATTGGACTCAAATTGCTGTGCAAGATGTGTTGAAAATTCCACGCAAGTTGTATCAGGTATGAGCCAAATTTCAGATGCACTTAAGCACTCAAATGCTTCTGCTACTGCCATTGCAATTGATTCATCCTCAATCAAGCTAGGAATCCTCCATGTATCAGAGTCAGACCACGTTGCAGCAAAGCTTAGAATGTTCAATCTAACTGACCATATTTCAGAAAATATGTTTAAAATGCTCTGAATCGACTGCCACCCCATCATCCTTATCTTGTTATTTGATCTTTTGATGAAGGGAAGATATCCTTTTAGATTCTCAACCTTGTCTACCTCTTTCCATGAACACCCCTACCAAGTTGCAAGAACATGCCTGCCAACTAGCAGCAACACCCTACCAACTTGAGTCCTTAGGAATTTTCTAATTGCCATGTGTCTTGAACTTTCTTACTTGTACTTTTACATTTGATGTCTTAATCTTCAAATGGTGAAGCCTTCATGTATACTTGAATCTTGAACTTGCCCTTGATCTCGCCTTGAGCATGGTGTGAACTCCCTTGCCACTTGAGAGACTTGAACCTGAATCTTGCATCCTCCTTCCTATCAATTCTACCAAGTTGTGAGAGGGCCTTCACCAAGTTGCAAGAATTCCCCCGCCAACCTAAAAAAAGGCAAAGAAACAAGTCACTCCATTTCATTTGATAAAGTATTGCCAATAAAAATTTGATCTAGCTAATTAGGATTATCGTTGCATTTCATTCAACTAACTTGCCCAATCACAAAAACATGAACTTATCCACATGATCTAGGCCAAACAAATGTTCAATGGATGTGACTTGATGCCCTAGGAGCTGGATAAATGATGTCAAGATTGCAATGCACCAACTCCAAATTTGGATTTGCTTAAATCTTTGATTTTCTAGGCACGAAGAAGATGAGAATTTCTCAAAAGGTAGGTGAAAATGAATGCCAAGATGATGTCTTCAAACTCCAAGACCAATTCGCCACCCCTAGAAGCCTTCAAACTTGAGAAAATTGCATGAGAATGGCCAACAAAATCCTCAAAACAAAATTGCCCATGGCTGGAAATGCATTTTCATAATTTATAATCATAAAACTTTCTCTTGGAAACAATGATAAATGATGCCTAAACGCCTCTTTAAATATCCATCTAATTGCCCAAAATGGATGACTTGTATGGGGGAAAAATAAATAAAATTAAATCACATCCCCTTAGATTAAATTCGCCTTAATTATTTCCAGCCCTTGATTAAATTGGATTGATTGGAATTTGGACCAAAATTATAATAATTAAATTTCCTTGAATTTTAAAATCTTTCTCAATTGAAACTTGCAAACATGGGCCCCAAGATTACATCGATTTTAACAAAATTATGGATTTAAATTAGCCAAATCTGAAATTGACATAGGCCCCAAAATTATAATTTAAATATTCCAATTAATACATAATTTACCCAATTCAATTTAAAATCAAACTAAGTAAATACATTAATAGACCAATTTAAATTACTTAATGTATTTGAAAGGTTAGATAAATTTCGTATTGTTTCTTTTAAATTGTTTAAATCTAGTTAAGGTATTAGGATGAGGTAAATCTTTTGTTAATTTTGGAATATTTACTCTTGTGTATATAAGTGATGCAATCTGTAGCAAACATGATTTATCATGAAGTTTTTAGGTGCTTTGGACAATTTGTTTTAGAATGATTTTTAGGGGTTGTAGTTATCTTTTACCATGTTGTTTGCCTTGCATGTGTAGTTAGGTTGCATGAGATGTTCTAACCCTAGGTGGGTTTGATCCTAGTGGTTTCTGAACTTGCATGTTGAATCTAGTTGTAGAGATTCAAGAGTTGTGTTATCTCAGAGTTCTTATTGTTCATGTGAAACCCTAGGGTAGGTCATTTGAGTGTATGTTAGGAAGTGGCTTGTAATTGGTGTCGAAGCCCGGAAGTGGCTACCAGGAGATCCCATTACAAGTAGTTTAATAAGTGATAATTAATAAACATTGGGAATTTAAATTGAACCTAAAAAGATATTTTTGTGCCTCACCCATGCTTGAGTTCCCGATTGAGTTTGATTAGGATAGGAGTGAGATGATGCTTGCCGCCTTTATGGACTAGATATGGCATAGATAGTACCTTGTCTATACGAGAGGTTACTATAACCACATATAGTCACTAGGGTGTTGGGGTCTGAAGAGACTACTAGGATAACCTTAGAGTTGGCTTGTGTGATGACACTTCCTGTATGGGTATGTGCACAAAAATGGGGTACCAAAAAGATGCCAAAGTTTTTTTTGGCCCCCTTGCGCGCAAAGGGTGCACGCCAAAAAGGGCGTGCACCCTATGGCTTGGATTGCCCAAGCCTAAGGCTTGGCCAATCCAAGCCATAGGGCATGCGCCCTTTTTGGCGTGCGCCCTTTGTGGTTTTATTATAAAACCACTCACTACTCATTTGAAGCTCACAATTTCGAGCTTCAAAACGCCATTAGCAGTAGCAAGGTCACCCTTTAGCGCGCACGCGGTCTAGAAGAGGCATTTTTTTGCCCACGAATTTGTATGCAATGCCTCCTCGTCAGCATAGATCAAGAAGAAGCAGAAGAGGTAGGTTTTTTTTAATGATTCTTGAGTTGTTTATGTGTAAATGTTCATTTTTTATTTGTTTTTCAATTTACATTTTGTTTTATTATTATTTGTAATTTTATTTACAAATAGAATTAAAAAAAAACAATTTTGTTTAAACTACGGGCAATAATGATGCACCCGAAGAAAACCCTCATTCAAACCCTCCAATTAACGAAGAAAACCAACCACCTCCTCATGTAGAAGAAGAAAATATTGAAAACCCACTACCACAACCTCCACCAATCGAAAAACCTCTTCCTGGAGCATCACAAACTTTGTTTGAAAAAATAGAAAATGGGAAAAGGGAATTAGAAAATTTAATCAATAGATTAAAAGTATCCGTAAATAGAAATCCCGGAAGAGCAACACTTGCTTCCTCCTTAGAATCAATTCTTACCCACATAGGATCAGTTAGTGGGCAATTGAATATTTGGCATAATAAAAGAGAAGAACAGAAACAATATTATGCTGAGAAGTTGTCATATGAGGGCATTAAAAAGAAAAAAATCACAGAAGATGACATTTGTAAACTCTTCAAAAAGCCTGGGCAAAATGAAACTGTCAAAACTACATTGAGGAGGTTCCCAATTCACTGGTGCATTAATGAAGATATTAAAAATAACTTTTGGGATAGATGGTGGATGGTCTTTGATAACCCTCCTTGCAACAATCACGAGGTTCCCATATATTTTTTGAGGAAACTCTATTGCGAGTTCATCCTTGGTGAGGTGCCCAATTATTTTGACTTTTTAGATTCTCAAGGTAGAGGTGGGGGATCGTCATTTAATAGACCGGAAGCACATGTTGACCCCAATGCACCCAGGGCACCCCTTGGCAAGCCCCATATTGAGCATGTTAGTGTTCCTTCTGTAGTGAAGGAACATGTGGAGGTGGACACACTAGGCACCATTAATGCCCTCACCCAAACTCTCATTGATGTTGTTAGCCCTTTAGTCCAAAGGGAGGATGAGCAATCTTCGAGGGGCCACTTATGCCAGTCATGTGGGTCCTTATGCACATATGGTACTCCTCATGGTAGGGCTGGTGATGATGATGGTATGATGACTAGTGACTTCCTGAACACAACATTTGGCATCGACACATAGGTAAATATTTGCAATTCCAATTATATTTATTTTGGTCATATATTCCATTTATAACCAAATGAATAACTAAACTAGTATATGATGTATATGTAGGGTCAAAGTGTTAGTGGAACCGAGCATGTCCCCCCTGCCACTTTCTACACTAATAAATCTCCATAGGTATTTATCAAAAAAAATAATTGAATTAATATATTAAGTTATTATACATGATTTTATTTGATAACTTATTGTACTGTGTATTAGTTCACTGCTGGACCTTCTACATTCGTAGTAGATAGTGAGGGGCGACACTGTGCATTTGGAGAGGTATCTATATTTATTGTTAATTACATTTACTTTGATCAAATTATATTAAAAAAATGAATGAGCAAATAATTTATGAAAAAAACTATTATCAAAATCCAGACTCAAAGCACTGTTGGAAGTGAGCACATTCCTTCTCCCGGCTTTCATACGACATCGTGGAGTCCACAGGTATATATGTAATAAAATACTATAACCAACACATTACCAGTATATTCTTATATGAATAATTGTCTTCTAAATTATCTTGCATGTTCTCTAGGCCATTGTTGCGACAACTTCCACATCTACACCGTATCCAGTTGCACGCGGTGGCACTTTCACAGAGGTACCATTAATGCATGTCATTTTGCAAATAATTATAAATATTCTTAATAGATGCATAATAATCTGCTTGATTCATTTTCAGATGATGACATCGAAAACTCCTCCTGGTGTTCGAGAGTCTTTGGATCATGGAGTTGCTGCTACTGTTGCTAGTTCCGAGGCACTTACTGTAGTATGAAACTAAATTTAATTATCATTGTCATCTTAATAGTTCGAATTGAATTTGTAACAATGTTCACATATGGAAATTGAATTACTATTTTGATTGTATATCCAAGGACTTTTCACTCCTGATCGCCAGCCTAGCTCTGTAGTGGATGAACATAGTGACTACATATTTGCGGTAAGAGAAAATTCTAGCATATGTCATTATACATTTTAATTTTGATTTACATATTACTCATTAATGCTTATACTTTTTATTTTTTCAGCTCTCTTTACAGAATAGTCTAGATAGGAGGACAAGTGAACGCGTTCGAAAGACTCCAGCATCCACTACATCCCCATCCACTTGGAAATCAAAAACAGCTTGAGACTTATTTTCTTCCCCTAGCGGGAAATGAGTAGAATAGGGATACTTTTATTGTACGCCTACTTGGCATTTTTGGACACACATTTTGTACACCTATATGTCATTGCTGGACATATATTTTGTACACCTATATGATATTATCAGACATATCTTTTGTACACTTATATTGCATTATTTGACCAAACTTTTATTGGCCTATATGATATCATCAGGCATGTTGTTATTACGTACGCATGTACATTGTATTCTTGATTGGCAATGTCTTATGTGTTTACATTGTTGTCCATGCTTTCATAGTAAATTGGTTATTCATTTCAAATTTCAAAATTGACTACAAAATGTTTATGTTTTCATATGCACATGATTGTATCTCTGCTTTATGTTTTTGTAGTAGCACTATTGAAATATGGCTTTACTCTTTGTACTGCATGCATTCTATACCTTGGTCATGTGGGTCATTACAGTATAGTTGTGTATATCAGTGATGTAATTTGTTAGGAAGAAATTGTGTATATTCAGATACCTTTTATGGTTTTACAAAACATATCTTAGAATTAGGTAGGGTTAATTTGGAACACAACCCCCAAAAACTGCTGCTCCACTTTCCTTCCTAGACCTAATAGGTCACTTTTACAAAGGAACCCTATTACAGACTTAACACCCAACCTTGTCACTTTTCACAAAGTGTTAATATGGTCCCAATTAGAGAAATTTGAAGTCAATTGGATCCTATAGGCTTTCTATACCCAAAAGCCCCAAATTGCTCCCTCTAGGCCTTCAAAACTAGGGCCTTCTTAAAAACAACTCAAAACTCGTTTCCAGAACTCCTCCTTGTGGATTCACCTTTCATTTGACATATACTTCTGCTGTTTCAAATAAAATTATACCCTTGTTAAGGCGGATCCTTTGCTGCTACACTTGTGGCATCAATTTTGTGCCCTTTTTCCACTCTTCCTCATGGTGTACACCCACTAAAACAACTTCTCCTGCATTCAAATGGTTAGTAACATCATACATATGTTACATAGGGTCCATTCAATGAGAAACAACAATTACATTCATTGAATGGCCCATTATATCATCAAAAAGACCAAAATGGAGTTATTTCAATGCACCAATATGACCACCTACAACAACTTTCCAAATCTGAAGCAAAATAAATTTATATAATCATTCAATACAGATGAAAAATGATGTTATGATGTTATTATATCACCCACAATTCTGTTCCAAACCCAAAACAATCAACCAAACATCAAAAAAATAAGATTTTGCAAGGAAAAACTAAGTCCTTTGCCAGGACTTCTAGAACTTATAATATTTAAATTAAATTGTTTATTAGATATTGTCATTATTGGCCTTAATATATCCCAATTCACTTTTAGGAATTGTTTAGATCCACTACCTCCATTTGGTTCCAAGGTGGACTTAGGTGTTTGGAGAGGTGCTCCTGCACCAAAATTCTTCATTTAAATTTCAAGACATTCGATAAATTCTTTGCCTACTAACAAACCAATTTGGGAAATTAATGGGTCTATTTGTGGACCTCGAAGGAGTTGGTCACCTAAATGAGAACTAATGCAGAGGTTACAGCAAGAAAGTGGAGTTCCCTTCTTTTAGCTCCCACAACTCACCAACCAACTACAAAGGCTTAAAGGTGTTCCCAAGCTCTTACAATGGTGTAACACAACCAATAAAATGGATTTCTATCCCAAAAAACTCCCTTTGCAAGTTTATACACTCAATCAAACTTCAATGCCCTTTTGGCTTTAGGGACACTAGGCCTAAACCTAGCCTTTAGTTAGAACTCTTCACCAGTGGACTTCCTGATCACTCCCAAGCATGTAGATGGTCCTCATATGACCTAAGGACTCTGAAACAACTCTTGGTTTGATCCCTTTACAACCATACCATAGCAAACTAGACCTGCACGCCAATTTCCTTGTAGCCTTCTCAACCTCAATTTTCCACTTTAACTTCTTCACAACTTGGTATCTTGACACAATCAGGATATTTTTAGACACCCATTTGGAAGTTATTTAAGATCCCAAAGCTTTGTTTTCCAACTCCACTCCAACACCACCTAACACTCACCTTGGACACAGACCTAATTTAATGCAGAGGTGACAGCCGGAAAGTAGTGGGCCCTTCACTTGACTCCCACAATTCACCAATCACCTGTAATGACTTAAGGGTATTCACAATCTCTTAGGATGGTGTAACACAATCAATTAAGTGAGTTTCTATCCCAATAAACTCCCTTTGCAAAGTTAGACACTTAATCAAAGTTCAATGTCTTTTTGGCTTTAGGGAAACTAGGCCTAAAAGTGACTTATTGCTGAAACTCTTCACCAGTGGACTTCCTGACCACTCCCAAGTATGTAAATGGTCCTCATTTGACCTAAGGCCTCTAAAATAACAACTAGTTCATTCCCATCAAGACCGTACCATAGTGAACTAGACCTGCACCCACTTTTCCTTGTAGCCTTCCTAATAGAGGTTTTCTACTCTAACTTTTGAACCACTAAATATCTTGATAAAATCAGGGCATTTTCAAACACGGTCCTGTAGCACCTGATGAATCAATTCTATGTCGCATGAGCTCCGAGATATGACCTTGCAAAGATCGCCGATCTCATGCTAAGGGACCTTGAGGGACACTTCAGCACGGAGTCATCGGCGGGGTTCGAACGACTATGTGTGGTGAACGAGGTTGCCACTAACGTTTACCCGGCCATTCGGAGTTGTTGGAACTGACGGTTCGATGCTACGACCGAAGGTTCGAAAGATACGCAACATTGACCGTTTCAGTTGAGGAACACTTTGAGTTCTGACACCGACTGAGAATGTTGTGCCGAATTTAAAATAAGTTGAATCTCTAAAAACTGAGATAGGCTGTTGTAGGCCCCGAAAACACGGTCTCGTAGCACCTGACGAATCGATTTTATGTCGCACGAGCTCCAAGATATGACCCCACAAAGATCGCTGATTTCATGCTTAAGGGACCTTGAGGGACACTTCAGCACGGAGTCGTCCACAGGGTTCGAACGACTGTGTGTGGTGAACGAGGTTGCCACTAGCATTTACCCGGCCATTCGGAGCTGTTGGAACTGACGGTTCGATGCTACGACCGACGGTTGGAAAGATACGCAACATTGACCGTTTCAGCTGAGAAACACTTTGAGTTTTGCACGGACCGAGAATGTGTTGCCGAATTTAAAATAAGTTGAATCTCTAAAAAATGAGATAGGCTTTTGTAGGCCCTAGCAACACGGTCCCGTAGCACCTGACGAATTGATTCTACATTGCACGAGCTCCGAGATATGACCCCACAAAGATCGTCGATTTCATGCTTAAGGGACCTTGAGGGACACTTCAGCACGGAGTCATTGGCGGGGTTTGAACGACTGTGGGTGCCGAACAAGGTTTCCACTAGCATTTACCCAGCCATTTGGAGTTGTTGGAACTGACGGTTCGATGCTACGACCGACGGTTGGAAAGATACGCAACATTGACCGTTTCAACTAAGGAACACTTTGAGTTCTGACACTGACCGAGAATGTGTTGCCGAATTTAAAATAAGTTGAATCTCTAAAAATTGAGACAGGCTTTTGTAGGCCTCGGCAACACATTCCCGTAGCACCTAATGAATTGATTCTATGTCGATCGAGCTCCGAGATATGACCCCGCAAAGATCGCCGATTTCATGCTTAAGGGACCTTGAGGGACACTTCAGCACGGAGTCGTCGGCGGGGATCGAATCATTGTGGGTGCCGAACGAGGTTGCCACTAGTGTTTACCCAGCCATTCGGAGCTGTTGGAACTGACGGTTTGATGCTACGACCGACGGTTGGAAAGATACGCAACGTTGACGGTTTCAGCTGAGGAACACTTTGAGTTCTAACACCGATCGAGAATGTGTTGCCAAATTTAAAATAAGTTGAATCTCTAAAATTTGAGATAGGCTTTTGTAGGCCTCAGCAACACGGTCCTGTAGCACCTGATGAATCAATTCTACATCGCATGAGCTCCAAGATATGACCTTGCAAAGATCACTGATTTCATGCTTAAGGGACCTTGAGGGACACTTCAGCACGGAGTCATCGGCAGGGATCGAATCATTGTGGGTGCCGAACGAGGTTGCCACTAGTGTTTACCAAGCCATTCGGAGCTGTTGGAACTGATTGTTCGATGCTACGACCGACGGTTGGAAAGATACACAACATTGACCGTTTCAGCTGAGGAACACTTTGAGTTCTGACACCGACCGAGAATGCGTTGTCGAATTTAAAATAAGTTGAATCTCTAAAAACTAAGAGAGGATTTTGTAGGCCCCGGCAACACGGTCTCGTAGCACCTGACGAATCAATTCTACGTCGCACGACCTCCCAGATATGACCCTACAAAGATCGCTGATTTCATGCTTAAGGGACCTTGAGGGACACTTCAGCACGGAGTCGTCGGCGGGGTTCGAATGATTGTGCGTGGTGAACGAGGTTGCCACTAGCATTTACCCGGCCATTCGGAGCTGTTGGAACTGACGGTTCGATGCTACGACCAACGGTTGTAAAGATACGCAACGTTGACCGTTTCAGTTGAGGAACACTTTGAGTTCTGACACCGACCGAGAATGTGTTGCCGAATTTAAAATAAGTTGAATCTATGAAAATTGAGAGAGGATTTTGTAGGCCCCGGCAACACGGTCTCGTAGCACCAGACAAATTGATTCTACGTTGCACGAGCTCCGAGATATGACCCCGCAAATATCGCTAATTTCATGCTTAAGGGACCTTGAGGGACACTTCAGCACGGAGTCGTCGGCGAGGTTCGAACGACTATGCGTAGTGAACAAGGTTGCCACTAGCATTTACCCAGCCATTCAGAGCTGTTGGAACTGACAGTTCGATGCTACGACCGACGGTTGGAAAGATACGCAACATTGACCATTTCAGCTGAGGAACACTTTGAGTTCTGACACCGACCGAGAATGTGTTGCCAAATTTAAAATAAGTTGAATCTCTGAAATTTGAGACAGGCTTTTGTAGGCCTCAGCAACACGGTCATGTAGCACCTAACGAATCAATTCTACGTCACACAAGCTCCAAGATATGACCCTGCAAAGATCGCTGATTTCATGCTTAAGGGACTTTGAGGGACACTTCAGCACAGAGTTGTCGACGGGGATCGAATCATTGTGGGTGCCGAACGAGGTTGCCACTAGTGTTTACCCAGCCATTCGGAGCTGTTGGAACTGATTGTTCGATGCTATGACCGATGGTTCGAAAGATACGCAACATTGACCGTTTCAGCTGAGGAACACTTTGAGTTCTGACACTGACCGAGAATGTGTTGCCGAATTTAATATAAGTTGAATCTCTGAAAACTGAGAGAGGATTTTGTAGGCCCCGGCAACACGGTCTCGTAGCACCTGACGAATCAATTCTACGTCGCACGAGCTCCCAGATATGACCCTACAAAGATCATTGATTTCATACTTAAGGGACCTTGAGGGACACTTCAGCACGGAGTCGTCGGCGGGGTTCGAACAATTGTGCGTGGTGAACGAGGTTGCCACTAGCATTTACCCGGCCATTCGGAGCTGTTGAAACTAACGGTTCAATGCTATGACCAACAGTTGGAAAGATACGCAACGTTGACCGTTTCAGCAGAGGAACACTTTGAGTTCTAACACCGACCGAGAATGTGTTGCCAAATTTAAAATAAGTTGAATCTCTGAAAATTGAGAGAGGATTTTGTAGGCCCCGACAACATGATCTCGTAGCACCAGATGAATTGATTCTACATTGCACGAGCTCTGAGATATGACCCCACAAATATCGCTAATTTCATGCTTAAGGAACCTTGAGGGACACTTCAGCACGGAGTCATCGGCGGGGTTTGAACGATTTTGCGTGGTGAACGAGGTTGCCACTAGCATTTACCCGGCCATTCGGAGCTGTTGGAACTGACGGTTCAATGCTACGACCAACGGTTGGAAAGATACGCAATGTTGACCGTTTCAGCTGAGTAACACTTTGAGTTCTGACTCTGACCGAGAATGTGTTGCCAAATTTAAAATAAGTTGAATCTCTGAAATTTGAGATAGGCTTTTGTAGGCCTCGGCAACATAGTCCTGTAGCACTTGACGAATCAATTCTACGTCACACGAGCTCCAAGATCTGACCTTGCAAAGATTGCTGATTTCATGCTTAAGGGACCTTGAGGGACACTTCAGCACAGAGTTGTCGGTGGGGATCGAATCATTGTGGGTGCCAAATGAGGTTGCCACTAGCGTTTACCCAGCCATTCGGAGCTGTTGGAATTGATTGTTCGATTCTACGACCGACGGTTGGAAAGATACGCAACATTGACCATTTCAACTGAGGAACACTTTGAGTTTTGACACCGACCGAGAATGTGTTGCCGAATTTAAAATAAGTTGAATCTCTGAAAATTGAGAGAGAATTTTGTAGGCCCCGGCAACACGGTCTCGTAGCACCTGACGAATCAATTCTACGTCATACGACCTCCCAGATATGACCCTACAAAGATCGCTGATTTCATGCTTAAGGGACCTTGAGGGACACTTCAGCACGGAGTCGTCGACGGGGTTCGAACGATTGTGCGTGGTGAACGAGGTTGCCACTAGCATTTACCCAGCCATTCGGAGCTGTTGGAACTAACGGTTCGATGCTATGACCAAAGGTTCGAAAGATACGCAACGTTGACCGTTTCAGCTGAGGAACACTTTGAGTTCTGACACCGACCAAGAATGTGTTGCCGAATTTAAAATAAGTTGAATCTCTGAAAATTGAGAGAGGATTTTGTAGGCCCCAGCAACACGGTCTCGTAGCACTAGACGAATTGATTCTACGTTGCACGAGCTCCAAGATATGACCCCGCAAATATCGCTAATTTCATGCTTAAGGGACCTTGAGGGACAGTTTAGCACGGAGTCATCAGCGGCGTTCAAACTACTGTGCATGGTGAACGAGGTTGCCACTAGCATTTACCCGGCCATTTGGAGCTGTTGGAACTGACGGTTCGATGCTACGACTGACGGTTGGAAAGATACGCATCGTTGACCATTTCAGCTGAGGAACACTTTGAGTTCTGACACCGACCGAGAATGTGTTGCCAAATTTAAAATAAGTTGAATCTCTGAAATTTGAGACAGGCTTTTGTAGGCCTCGGCAACACGGTCTTGCAGCACCTAACGAATCAATTCTACGTCGTATGAGCTCCAAGATATGACCCTGCAAAGATCATTGATTTCATGCTTAAGGGACCTTGAGGGACACTTCAGCACGGAGTCATCGGCGGGGATCGAATCATTGTGGGTGCCGAACGAGGTTGCCACTAGCGTTTACCCAGCCATTCGGAGCTGTTGGAACTGATTGTTTGATGCTACGACCGACGGTTGGAAAGATATGCAACATTGACCGTTTCAGCTGAGGAACACTTTGAGTTCTGACACCGACTGAGAATGTGTTGCCGAATTTAAAATAAGTTGAATCTCTGAAAACTGGGAGATGATTTTGTAGGCCCCGGCAACACGGTCTCGTAGCACCTGACGAATCAATTCTACGTCGCACGAGCTCCCATATATGACCCTGCAAAGATCGCTGATTTCATGTTTAAGGGACCTTGAGGGACACTTCGGCACGGAGTCGTCGGCGGGGTTCGAACGATTGTGCGTGGTGAACGAGGTTGTGACTAGCATTTACCCGGCCATTCGGAGCTGTTGGAACTAACGGTTGGATGCTACGACCGACGGTTGGAAAGATACGCAACGTTGACCATTTCAGATGAGGAACACTTTGAGTTCTGACACCAACCGAGAATGTGTTGCTGAATTTAAAATAAGTTGAATCTCTGAAAACTGAGAGAGGATTTTGTAGGCCCCGGCAACACGGTCTCGTAGAACTTGACAAATCGATTCTACGTCACACAAGCTCCCAAATATGACCCTGCAAAGATTGCTGATTTCATGCTTAAGGAACCTTGAGGGACACTTCAGCACGGAGTTGTCGGCGGGGTTCGAATGATTGTGCATGGTGAACGAGGTTGCCACTAGCGTTTACCCGGCCATTTGGAGCTGTTGGAACTGACGGTTCGATGCTACGACTGACGGTTGGAAAGATACGCAACGTTGACCGTTTCAGCTGAGGAACACTTTGAGTTCTGACACCGACCGAGAATGTGTCGCCGAATTTAAAATAAGTTGAATCTCTGAAAATTGAGAGAGGATTTTGTAGGCCCCGAAAACACGGTCTTGTAGCACCTGACGAATCGATTCTACGTTGCACGAGCTTCGAGATATAACCCCGCAAATATCGCTGATTTCATGCTTAAGGGACCTTGAGGGACACTTCAGCACGGAGTCGTCGGCGGGGTTCGAACGACTGTGCGTGGTGAACGAGGTTGCCACTAGCATTTACCCGGCCATTCGGAGCTGTTGGAACTGATGGTTTGATGCTACAACTGACAGTTGGAAAGATACGCAATGTTGACCATTTTAGCTGAGGAACACTTTGAGTTCTGACACCGACCGAGAATGTGTTGCCAAATTTAAAATAAGTTGAATCTCTGAAAATTGAGATAGGCTTTTGTAGGCCCCGACAACACATTCCTGTAGCACCTAATGAATCGATTCTATGTCGATCGAGCTCCAAGATATGACCCCGCAAAGATCGTCGATTTCATGCTTAAGGGACCTTGAGGGACACTTCAGCACGGAGTAGTCTGCGAGGATTGAATGATTGTGGGTGCCGAATGAGGTTGCCACTAGCGTTTACTCGATCATTCAGAGCTATTGGAACTGACGATTTGAGGCTATGACTAATGCAGGGCATCCTGCGTGTAAGAGCAATCTTGCATCACCCAAAAATATTTATGTTTTTATATTCAATAAGGGTTATTTTGTGCAGAGCTGCTATTTATGGAAAGTTACTATTTTTGGTAATTTTCGTATGTGCTCAGAATGATCTGATTTCTTTCTTGGAGGTTCATTTTGGTCATATAAGTCTGCCAGTAAAGTTTCATTGCCAGATCAAGTGTATATTGGAAGATATTGAAGATTTTCGGTATTGGCAGCAGGGTACAGAAACTTCGAACTCAGTTTTGAAGGCTTTAGAGGCCCCGGATGAGGTCGAATTTTGGGCCGAATGAAGCTTGCTTGATTCAAGCGTTGTAGAGCTCCTCGCGCCCTTTCCGAAATGGGGTTACAATAGTCAATCGGGTCAACCAGTGATGACTTATGGTCTTCGGAAGTTGGGTCACCTGAAATGGCAGAAAATGATTTTTTCTTCAAAATTTCTGTTCGGGTTTCAAGGGTTATCTTGAGCCGACTATGATGTAATCAAATGTAAAATAAAAATAATTCTAAGTTTGGTCGGCCTTATTGGCTAAAATTCTGGAACCTTCCCAGGCGGTGAAAATTGCCTATATAAGGAAGGCTGTATTATTGTCTTAGGCAGTTCAGAATAGTTCTGGGTAATAGTTCGAGGCTTTGTCCTACAGAATATTGTAAGGAATGCCCATGTGGCTTTGCATATTGTAATTCTGAAAGTTTGTAATTCCACATTTGTGGAGATAATAAGAAGCCAATTTTCTGTTCTTGCATATTATTGTTGTTGTTTCTCTATTTCTGTTATGTGTTTGTGGTATTAAGGGGAGCACCCTTCATCAAGTGGTATCAGAGCAGGAGTTCTTGAGTGTGTAAACAGATCGCCGACTGTGAGGCAGCAGGACCGTGGCTAGGGTTTCAGCGCGCATCGCGAAAATGCCTCCACGAAGGGAACGTGGCGGAAGAGCTGGTGTTGTAACACCTGAGGTTAGAGAGCTGCAGAGACAAGTGCGAGCATTGCAAGAAGAGATTCGCAGAGGAATGAATCTTAATGTCAGAGATGAAAGCGAGGATGAAGCCGAAGAAGAATATCAAGAAGGAGAAGTTGAAATTGTGAACCAAGAGGAAGAAAGACTTTTTCGGGCGATTTCCAAGATTGGGAAAAGACCTAAGATTGAGGTTCCTACATTTTTTGGAAATCTTAACCCAGAGGAATTGATCGACTGGATCAATGAATGTGAAGAATATTTCGAATATGAAGATGTTGAGGATCCTGATAGGGTCAAATTTGCGAAGGCCAGACTAAAAGGTCATGCAAAGATATGGTGGCAAGAGATTCAGTTGGAGCGAAATAGAAGGGGAAAGGAGAAAATCACGAGATGGGATCGGATGGTGGATAAATTGAAGCGACAGTTCATTCCTGTTGATTATGAGCTTGACCTACTGAAGAAAATGCAAAGTTTGAAGCAAGCAGGAAGATCTGTTCAGGAGTATACAGAGGAGTTCTATCGACTTCTCATCAGAACAGGCCATGCAGAAGCTGATAAGGAGAAAGTTGCCCGATACCTTAATGGGTTAAGGCCAAGTATTCAGGAGGAGTTGAATCTGGTTCGAATGAATAGTATTGAAGAGGCATACCAGTTTGCCCTAAAAGTAGAGGAAAAGCTGAACAAGAAGTTTGAGAGCAGACAAAATGGAAGAGGTCGCGGTGGACGATCATATGGTGGCCGAAATGAAGATCCGAAAAAGAAGGATGAGGCCAGTAGCAGTCAGAATCAGCAAGGAAATAATTCCAATCGCTTCCAGGATCAGAATAATAGAGATCAGAGAGGAAGAGGAAGAGGAAGAGGACAAGGATCTGGAAGAGGTGGCTTCCGTGGAACATGTTTTCACTGTGGAGAAGAAGGTCATAGGGCATTTGAATGTCCTCAGCGCCAAGGCAGAATAGACAGGAGAAATGAAAGCCAAGCTAGAGTTGCACATGTAGATGAAGATGCCAGATCATCAAATTCTGAAGATGCTGAAAGAGGAGAAACGTTGATTAACAGAAGAGTCCTGTTGAGTGGTGAGAATGAACCTGAGCAAAGGAGGAGGTTGTTTCGCACCAGGTGCAAGTGTGAAGGAAAATGTTGTGATGTGATTATTGATAGTGGAAGCACTGACAATTTGGTGTCAGAAGAGATGGTGACAAAGTTGAAGCTCAAGAGACAGAAACACCCACATCCATATCGGATTGCCTGGGTACAGGATGACCACAGGGTCATGGTCAATGAACAATGCCTGGTGAAGTTCAAGATTGGCGGATACCAAGATGAGGTATTGTGTGATATCATATCTATGGATGCATGTCATATGTTGTTGGGTAGACCATGGCAGTTTGACAGATGTGCTGTACATGATGGTCGTGCGAATACCTATTCCCTGACAAAGGATGGAGTGCGACATAAGCTAAAACCATTGAAGGAGACTGAAGAAAAGGTATGTGGTAATGCAAAGATAACTTTTGTTGATGGAAGAAATTTCCTAGATGGTATGAGGCATGAGCATGTATGTTTTGCTTTAATTCCAAAAGCTGGTAAAGAGGAAGTAGAAGATGTTCCTGTAGAAGTTGTAGATTTGTTGAATGAGTTTCAGGATATTGTATCCGATAACGTGCCTGATGGATTACCACCAGTCAGAAAGATCAGTCATCAGATGGACTTGATCCTAGGAGCGAGTTTGCCGAATAAGGCAGCACACAGAATGACACCTGCAGAAAGTGAGGAGTTGAACAGACAAGTACATGAACTGTTACAGAAAGGATTGATCCGTGAGAGTCTGAGTCCCTGTGCTGTACTAGCAGTATTAGCACCAAAGAAGAATGGAGAATGGAGGATGTGTACAGATTCTAGGGCAATAAACAAGATCACAATCAAGTACAGGTTTCCATTGCCACGAATGGATGATATTATGGACTGTTTGAGTGGAGCTGTGTATTTCTCAAAGATAGATCTGAAGAGTGGATATCATCAGATTCGGATCAGAGAAGAAGATGAATGGAAGACTGCCTTCAAGACAAAGGAAGGACTGTATGAGTAGTTAGTCATGCCTTTTGGGCTAACCAATGCATCGAGCACTTTCATGCGGCTCATGAACGAGGTTCTGAAAGAATTTTTAGGTAAGTTTGTCATTGTTTACCTAGATGATATTCTGATCTTTAGTAAGACATTGGAGGAGCATATGATGCATATTCGTATAGTATTTGAGAAGCTGAGAGAAGAGAAATTGTTGATTAATTTGAAGAAGTGCAATTTTGTGAAGAAAGAGTTGGTGTATTTGGGGTTTGTAGTTTCAGGAGAAGGTCTGAAAATGGACCCAGAGAAGGTACAGGCTATCCTTGAATGGCCTACTCCAAGGAATGCTACTGAGGTAAGATCTTTTCATGGTCTAGCTAGCTTTTACAGAAAGTTTATCAAAAATTTTAGCAGTATTTGTGGACCCTTGACTGAAACAATGAGAGGGGATAGAAAAGAGTTTAAGTGGACTAATGGGGCAGAAAAGAGTTTTCAATTATTGAAACAAAAAGTTACAGAACAACCTGTTTTAGCACTTCCAGATTTTAATAAGGTGTTTCAAGTAGATTGTGATGCTAATGGTACTGCAATAGGAGCTGTTATGAGCCAAGAAGGTAAACCTATTGCTTATTTCAGTGAGAAGTTGAATGATGCCAAGAGAAAATATTCTGTTTATGATCAGGAATTTTATGCTATAGTTCAAGCATTAAAGAAGTGGAGACACTATTTGCTTCCTAAAGAGTTTGTTTTGTATACTGATCATCAAGCTTTGCAATATTTGAATAGTCAAGGAAAGTTGAATCAAAGGCATTTGAAATAGGTTGAATTTTTGCAGAGTTATACATTTGTTTTGAAACACAGGAGTGGAAAGTCTAATAGGGTTGCAGATGCTCTTAGCAGAAGGCAACTACTGCTGACAGAAATGCAGATTGAAGTGGTTGGGTTCAAGGAGCTCAAGAATTTGTATCCAGAGGATCCTGATTTTGTTGAAGCTTGGAAAGCTTGTAAAGAACCTGTTACTCTAGACAGGACGAAATGGTTGGATTTCATCATCCAGGATGATATGCTATTCAGAGGGAGTCAGTTGTGCATTCCACGAAGTTCTATGAGGGAGAATCTCATCAAGGAGAAGCATAGCGGAGGATTGGCTGGATATTTTGGTCGTGATAAAACCCTTGCTTTAGTTGGTGAGAATTATTATTGGCCACAATTGCAGCAAGATGTGAAGAAGTTTGTACAGAGTTGCAGAATATGTCAGATGGCGAAAGGAGTGAAGCAGAATACAAGGTTGTATCAGCCATTACCTATACCAGAGAAGCCTTGGGAGGATATCAGTATGGACTTTGTTCTTGGTTTACCGAGGACACAGCGGGGACATGATTCAATTTTTGTAGTAGTTGACCGATTTTCAAAGATGGTGCATTTCATTCCCTGCAAGAAGACTAATGATGCTGTTCATATAGCAGAATTGTTTTTCAGAGAGGTAGTGAGACTTCATGGTTTGCCAAAGACCATAGTTTCAGATCGAGATACTAAGTTTGTTGGATATTTCTAGCGTACATTGTGGAAGAAGTTAAAGACAGATTTGAAGTTCAGTTCATCACATCATCCACAGACTGATGGACAGACAGAGATGGTGAATAGGAGTTTGGGAAATTTGCTGAGATATTTGGTTGGAGATAAGCCAACAGGATGGGATTTGATTTTACCACAGGCGGAATTTGCATACAATAATTCTGTCAATAGGAGCACTGGTAAATCACCATTCCAGATTGTATTTGGAAGTAGTCCGAGAAATGCATCTGAATTAAGGAAGATAGATAAAGGAGAAATAAGTAGTGCTGAAACTGAGGATTTTGCAGAACACTTGAAGAACATCCATGGGGAGGTGAGGAAGCATATTACCAAGATGAACGCACAGTATAAGGCTAAGGCAGATGAGAAAAGGAGGTATAACGAATTTCAGGTTGGTGATGAAGTCATGGTTCATTTGCGGAAGGAGCGGTTTCCAGTTGGTACATATAACAAGCTGAAAATGAAGAAGTTTGGACCATGTAGGATACTGAAGAAGCATGATTCAGGAAATGCATATGAGGTAGAATTGCCTACTGAGCTAAATATTTCACCAGTGTTTAACATTTCAGATCTGACAGAGTATCATGAAGGAGGTGTTGAAGATGAGATCACAGTAGCACAGTGGAGTATTCCAGCAACTAGTTCAGACACTAAGGAGATCGAAGATATACTGGACAGTCGTGTTGGCAGAAGCACAAGGAACAGGACATATGAAAAATATCTGGTCAAGTGGAAAGGACGATCTTTTGAAGATTCATCATGGCTGACAAAGGAGGAGGTTAACCGTCTTGGTTTTCCTCTGCACACCTGAGTCGTGACAGGGTCACTTCTCAAATTATCTCGGGTGTCTGATGCAGGGCATCCTGGGTGTAAGAGCAATCTTGCATCACCCAAAAATATTTATGTTTTTATATTCAATAAGGGTTATTTTGTGCAGAGCTGCTATTTATGGAAAGTTACTATTTTTGGTAATTTTTGTATGTGCTCAGAATGATCTGATTTTTTTTCTTGGAGGTTCATTTTGGTCATATAAGTCTGCCAGTAAAGTTTCATTGCCAGATCAAGTGTATATTGGAAGATATTGAAGATTTTCGGTATTGGCAGCAGGGTAAAGAAACTTCGAACTCAGTTTTGAAGGCTTTAGAGGCCCCGGATGAGGTCGAATTTTGGGCTGAATGAAGCTTGCTTGATTCAAGCGTTGTAGAGCTCCTCGCGCCCTTTCCGAAATGGGGTTACAATAGTCAATCGGGTCAACTGGTGATGACTTATGGTCTTCGGAAGTTGGGTCACCTGAAATGGCGGAAAATAATTTTTTCTTCAAAATTTCTGTTCGGGTTTCAAGGGTTATCTTGAGCCGACTATGATGTAATGAAATGTAAAATAAAAATAATTCTAAGTTTGGTCGGCCTTATTGGCTAAAATTCTGGAACCTTCTCAGGTGGTGAAAATTGCCTATATAAGAAAGACTGTATTATTGTCTTAGGCAGTTCAGAATAGTTCTGGGTAATAGTTCGAGGCTTTGTCCTACAGAATATTGTAAGGAATGCCCATGTGGCTTTGCATATTGTAATTCTGAAAGTTTGTAATTCCACATTTGTGGAGATAATAAGAAGCCAATTTTCTGTTCTTGCATATTATTGTTGTTGTTTCTCTATTTCTGTTATGTGTTTGTGGTATTAAGGGGAGCACCCTTCATCAAGTGGTATCAGAGCAGGAGTTCTTGAGTGTGTAAACAGATCGCCGACTGTGAGGCAGTTTGCACCAGGACCGTGGCTAGGGTTTCAGCGCGCATCGCGAAAATGCCTCCACGAAGGGAACGTGGCGGAAGAGCTGGTGTTGTAACACCTGAGGTTAGAGAGCTGCAGAGACAAGTGCGAGCATTGCAAGAAGAGATTCGCAGAGGAATGAATCTTAATGTCAGAGACAAAAGCAAGGATGAAGCCGAAGAAGAATATCAAGAAGGAGAAGTTGAAATTGTGAACCAGGAGGAAGAAAGACTTTTTCGGGCGATTTCCAAGATTGGGAAAAGACCTAAGATTGAGGTTCCTACATTTTCTGGAAATCTTAACCCAGAGAAATTGATCGACTGGATCAATGAATGTGAAGAATATTTCGAGTATGAAGATGTTGAGGATCCTGATAGGGTCAAATTTGCGAAGGCCAGACTAAAAGGTCATGCGAAGATATGGTGGCAAGAGATTCAGTTGGAGCGAAATAGAAGGGGAAAGGAGAAAATCACGAGATGAGATCGGATGGTGGATAAATTGAAGCGACAGTTCATTCCTGTTGATTATGAGCTTGACCTACTGAAGAAAATGCAGAGTTTGAAGCAAGCAGGAAGATCTGTTCAGGAGTATACAGAGGAGTTCTATCGACTTCTCATCAGAACAGGCCATGCAGAAGCTGATAAGGAGAAAGTTGCCCGATACCTTAATGGGTTAAGGCCAAGCATTCAGGAGGAGCTGAATCTGGTTCGAATGAATAGTATTGAAGAGGCATACCAGTTTGCCCTAAAAGTAGAGGAAAAGCTGAACAAGAAGTTTGAGAGCAGACAAAACGGAAGAGGTCGCGGTGGACGATCATATGGTGGCCGAAATGAAGATCCGAAAAAGAAGGATGAGGCCAGTAGCAGTCAGAATCAGCAAGGAAATAATTCCAATCGCTTCCAGGATCAGAATAATAGAGATCAGAGAGGAAGAGGAAGAGGACAAGGATCTGGAAGAGGTGGCTTCTGTGGAACATGTTTTCACTGTGGAGAAGAAGGTCATAGGGCATTTGAATGTCCGCAGCGCCAAGGCAGAACAGACAGGAGAAATGAAGGCCAGGCCAGAGTTGCACATGTAGATGAAGATGCCAGATCATCAAATTCTGAAGATGCTGAAAGAGGAGAAACGTTGATTAACAGAAGAGTCCTGTTGAGTGGTGAGAATGAACCTGAGCAAAGGAGGAGCCTGTTTCGCACAAAGTGCAAGTGTGAAGGTAAATGTTGTGATGTGATTATTGATAGTGGAAGCACTGACAATTTGGTGTCAGAAGAGATGGTGACAAAGTTGAAGCTCAAGAGACAGAAACACCCACATCCATATCGGATTGCCTGGGTAAAGGATGACCACAGGGTCATGGTCAATGAACAATGCCTGGTGAAGTTCAAGATTGGCGGATACCAAGATGAGGTATTGTGTGATATCATATCTATGGATGCATGTCATATGTTGTTGGGTAGACCATGGCAGTTTGACAGATGTGCTGTACATGATGGTCGTGCGAATACCTATTCCCTGACAAAGGATGGAGTGCGACATAAGCTAAAACCATTGAAGGAGACTGAAGAAAAGGTATGTGGTAATGCAAGGATAACTTTTGTTGATGGAAGAAATTTTCTAGATGGTATGAGGCATGAGCATGTATGTTTTGCTTTAATTCCAAAAGCTGGTAAAGAGGAAGTAGAAGATGTTCCTGTAGAAGTTGTAGATTTGTTGAATGAGTTTCAGGATATTGTATCCGATAACGTGCCTGATGGATTACCACCAGTCAGAAAGATCAGTCATCAGATGGACTTGATCCCAGGAGCGAGTTTGCCAAATAAGGCAGCACACAGAATGACACCTGCAGAAAGTGAGGAGTTGAACAGACAAGTACATGAACTGTTACAGAAAGGATTGATCCGTGAGAGGCTGAGTCCCTGTGCTGTACCAGCAGTATTAGCACCAAAGAAGAATGGAGAATGGAGGATGTGTACAGATTCTAGGGCAATAAACAAGATCACAATCAAGTACAGGTTTCCATTGCCACGAATGGATGATATTATGGACTGTTTGAGTGGAGCTGTGTATTTCTCAAAGATAGATCTGAAGAGTGGATATCATCAGATTCGGATCAGATAAGGAGATGAATGGAAGACTGCCTTCAAGACAAAGGAAGGACTGTATGAGTGGTTAGTCATGCCTTTTGGGCTAACCAATGCACCGAGCACTTTCATGCGGCTCATGAACGAGGTTCTAAAAGAATTTCTAGGTAAGTTTGTCATTGTTTACCTAGATGATATTCTGATCTTTAGTAAGACATTGGAGGAGCATATGATGCATATTCGTATGGTATTTGAGAAGCTGAGAGAAGAGAAATTGTTGATTAATTTGAAGAAGTGCAATTTTGTGAAGAAAGAGTTGGTGTATTTGGGGTTTGTAGTTTCAGGAGAAGGTCTAAAAATGGACCCAGAGAAGGTACAGGCTATCCTTGAATGGCCTACTCCAAGGAATGCTACTGAGGTAAGATCTTTTCATGGTCTAGCTAGCTTTTACAGAAAGTTTATCAGAAATTTTAGCAGTATTTGTGGACCCTTGACTGAAACAATGAGTGGGGATAGAAAAGAATTTAAGTGGACTAATGGGGCAGAAAAGAGTTTTCAATTATTGAAACAAAAAGTTACAGAACAACCTATTTTAGCACTTCCAGATTTTAATAAGGTGTTTCAAGTAGATTGTGATGCTAGTGGTACTGCAATAGGAGCTGTTATGAGCCAAGAAGGTAAACCTATTGCTTATTTCAGTGAGAAGTTGAATGATGCCAAGAGAAAATATTCTGTTTATGATCAAAAATTTTATGCTATAGTTCAAGCATTAAAGAAGTGGAGACACTATTTGCTTCCTAAAGAGTTTGTTTTGTATACTGATCATCAAGCTTTGCAATATTTGAATAGTCAAGGAAAGTTGAATCAAAGACATTTGAAATGGGTTGAATTTTTGCAGAGTTATACATTTGTTTTGAAACACAGGAGTGGAAAGTCTAATAGGGTTGCAGATGCTCTTAGCAGAAGGCAACTACTGCTGACAGAAATGCAGATTGAAGTGGTTGGGTTCAAGGAGCTCAAGAATTTGTATCCAGAGGATCCTGATTTTGTTGAAACTTGGAAAGCTTGTAAAGAACCTGTTACTCTAGACAGGACGAAATGGTTGGATTTCATCATCCAGGATGATATGCTATTCAGAGGGAGTCAGTTGTGCATTCCACGAAGTTCTATGAGGGAGAATCTCATCAAGGAGAAGCATAGCGGAGGATTGGCTGGACATTTTGGTCGTGATAAAACCCTTGCTTTGGTTGGTGAGAATTATTATTGGCCACAATTGCAGCAAGATGTGAAGAAGTTTGTACAGAGTTGCAGAATATGTCAGATGGCGAAAGGAGTGAAGCAGAATACAAGGTTGTATCAGCCATTACCTATACCAGAGAAGCCTTGGGAGGATATCAGTATGGACTTTGTTCTTGGTTTACCGAGGACACAGCGAGAACATGATTCAATTTTTGTAGTAGTTGACCGATTTTCAAAGATGGCGCATTTCATTCCCTGCAAGAAGACTAATGATGCTTTTCATATAGCAGAATTGTTTTTCAGAGAGGTAGTGAGACTTCATGGTTTGCCAAAGACCATAGTTTTAGATCGAGATACTAAGTTTGTTGGATATTTCTGGCGTGCATTGTGGAAGAAGTTAAAGATAGATTTGAAGTTCAGTTCATCACATCATCCACAGACTGATGGACAGACAGAGGTGGTGAATAAGAGTTTGGGAAATTTGCTGAGATGTTTGGTTGGAGATAAGCCAACAGGATGGGATTTGATTTTACCACAGGCGGAATTTGCATACAATAATTCTATCAACAGGAGCACTGGTAAATCACCATTCCAGATTGTATTTGGAAGTAGTCCGAGAAATGTATCTGAATTAAGGAAGATAGATAAAGGAGAAATAAGTAGTGCTGAAGCTGAGGATTTTGCAGAACACTTGAAGAACATCCATGGGGAGGTGAGGAAGCATATTACCAAGATGAACGCACAGTATAAGGCTAAGGTAGATGAGAAAAGGAGGTATAAGGAATTTCAGGTTGGTGATGAAGTCATGGTTCATTTGCGGAAGGAGCGGTTTCCAGTTGGTACGTATAACAAGTTGAAAATGAAGAAGTTTGGACCATGTAGGATACTGAAGAAGCATGATTCAGGAAATGCATATGAGGTAGAATTGCCTACTGAGCTAAATATTTCACCAGTGTTTAACATTTCAGATCTGACAGAGTATCATAAAGGAGGTGTTGAAGATGAGATCACAGTAGCACAGTGGAGTATTCCAGCAACTAGTTCAGACACTAAGGAGATCGAAGATATACTGGACAGTCGTGTTGGCAGAAGCACAAGGAACAGGACATATGAAGAATATCTGGTCAAGTGGAAAGGATGACCTGTTGAAGATTCATCATGGCTGACAAAGGAGGAGGTTAACCGTCTTGGTTTTCCTCTGCACACCTGAGTCGTGACAGGGTCACTTCTCAAATTACCCCGGGTGTCTGATACAGGGCATCCTGGGTGTAAGAGCAATCTTGCATCACCCAAAAATATTTATGTTTTTATATTCAATAAGGGTTATTTTGTGCAGAGCTGCTATTTATGGAAAGTTACTATTTTTGGTAATTTTCGTATGTGCTCAGAATGATCTGATTTCTTTCTTGGAGGTTCATTTTGGTCATATAAGTCTGCCAGTAAAGTTTCATTGCCAGATCAAGTGTATATTGGAAGATATTGAAAATTTTCGGTATTGGTAGCAGGGTACAGAAACTTCAAACTAAATTTTGAAGGCTTTAGAGGCCCCGGATGAGGTCGAATTTTGGGCCGAATGAAGCTTGCTTGATTCAGGCGTTGTAGAGCTCCTCGCGCCCTTTCCGAAATGGGGTTACAATAGTCAATCGGGTCAACTGGTGATGACTTATGGTCTTCGGAAGTTGGGTCACCTGAAATGACGGAAAATAATTTTTTCTTCAAAATTTATGTTCGGGTTTCAAGGGTTATCTTGAGCCGACTATGATGTAATGAAATGTAAAATAAAAATAATTCTAAGTTTGGTCGGCCTTATTGGCTAAAATTCTGGAACCTTCCCAAGCGGTGAAAATTGCCTATATAAGGAAGGCTGTATTATTGTCTTAGGCAGTTCAGAATAGTTCTGGGTAATAGTTCGAGGCTTTGTCCTACAGAATATTGTAAGGAATGCCCATGTGGCTTTGCATATTGTAATTCTGAAAGTTTGTAATTCCACATTTGTGGAGATAATAAGAAGCCAATTTTCTGTTCTTGCATATTATTGTTGTTGTTTCTCTATTTTTGTTATGTGTTTGTGGTATTAAGGGGAGCACCCTTCATCAAGTGGTATCAGAGCAGGAGTTCTTGAGTGTGTAAATAGATCGCCGACTGTGAGGCAGTTTGCACCAGGACCGTGGCTAGGGTTTCAGCGCGCATCGTGAAAATGCCTCCACGAAGGGAACGTGGCGGAAGAGCTGGTGTTGTAACACCTGAGGTTAGAGAGTTGCAGAGACAAGTGCGAGCATTGCAAGAAGAGATTCGCAGAGGAATGAATCTTAATGTCAGAGACGAAAGCGGGGATGAAGCCGAAGAAGAATATCAAGAAGGAGAAGTTGAAATTGTGAACCAGCAGGAAGAAAGACTTTTTCGGGCGATTTCCAAGATTGGGAAAAGACCTAAGATTGAGGTTCCTACATTTTCTGAAAATCTTAAACCAGATGAATTGATCGACTGGATCAATGAATGTGAAGAATATTTCGAGTATGAAGATGTTGAGGATCCTGATAGGGTCAAATTTGCAAAGGCCAGACTAAAAGGTCATGCGAAGATATGGTGGCAAGAGATTCAGTTGGAGCGAAATAGAAGGGGAAAGGAGAATATCACGAGATGGGATCGGATGGTGGATAAATTGAAGCGACAGTTCATTCCTGTTGATTATGAGCTTGACCTACTGAAGAAAATGCAGAGTTTGAAGCAAGCAGGAAGATCTGTTCAGGAGTATACAGAGGAGTTCTATCGACTTCTCATCAGAACAGGCCATGCAGAAGCTGATAAGGAGAAAGTTGCCCGATACCTTAATGGGTTAAGGCCAAGCATTCAGGAGGAGCTGAATCTGGTTCGAATGAATAGTATTGAAGAGGCATACCAGTTTGCCCTAAAAGTAGAGGAAAAGCTGAACAAGAAGTTTGAGAGCAAACAAAACGGAAGAGGTCGCGGTGGACGATCATATGGAGGCCGAAATGAAGATTCGAAAAAGAAGCATGAGGCCAGTAGCAGTCAGAATCAGCAAGGAAATAATTCCAATCGCTTCCAGGATCAGAATAATAGAGATCAGAGAGGAAGAGGAAGAGGAAGAGGACAAGGATCTGGAAGAGGTGGCTTCCGTGGAACATGTTTTCACTGTGGAGAAGAAGGTCATAGGGCATTTGAATGTCCTCAGCGCCAAGGCAGAATAGACAGGAGAAATGAAAGCCAGGCTAGAGTTGCACATGTAGATGAAGATGCCAGATCATCAAATTCTGAAGATGCTGAAAGAGGAGAAACGTTGATTAACAGAAGAGTCCTGTTGAGTGGTGAGAATGAACCTGAGCAAAGGAGGAGGTTGTTTCGCACCAGGTGCAAGTGTGAAGGAAAATGTTGTGATGTGATTATTGATAGTGGAAGCACTGACAATTTGGTGTCAGAAGAGATGGTGACAAAGTTGAAGCTCAAGAGACAGAAACACCCACATCCATATCGGATTGCCTGGGTACAGGATGACCACAGGGTCATGGTCAATGAACAATGCCTGGTGAAGTTCAAGATTGGCGGATACCAAGATGAGGTATTGTGTGATATCATATCTATGGATGCATGTCATATGTTGTTGGGTAGACCATGGCAGTTTGACAGATGTGCTGTACATGATGGTCGTGCGAATACCTATTCCCTGACAAAGGATGGAGTGCGACATAAGCTAAAACCATTGAAGGAGACTGAAGAAAAGGTATTTGGTAATGCAAGGATAACTTTTGTTGATGGAAGAAATTTCCTAGA
The DNA here is from genome assembly GCA_027943335.1 of Chamaecyparis obtusa. Lineage (NCBI taxonomy): Eukaryota > Viridiplantae > Streptophyta > Pinopsida > Cupressales > Cupressaceae > Chamaecyparis > Chamaecyparis obtusa. The sequence goes on from BSBK01007353.1 coordinate 43,159, forward strand.
TGGTATGAGGCATGAGCATGTATGTTTTGCTTTAATTCCAAAAGCTGGTAAAGAGGAAGTAGAAGATGTTCCTGTAGAAGTTGTAGATTTGTTGAATGAGTTTCAGGATATTGTATCCGATAACGTGCCTGATGGATTACCACCAGTCAGAAAGATCAGTCATCAGATGGACTTGATCCCAGGAGCGAGTTTGCCGAATAAGGCAGCACACAGAATGACACCTGCAGAAAGTGAGGAGTTGAACAGACAAGTACATGAACTGTTACAGAAAGGATTGATCCGTGAGAGTCTGAGTCCCTGTGCTGTACCAGCAGTATTAGCACCAAAGAAAAATGGAGAATGGAGGATGTGTACAGATTCTAGGGCAATAAACAAGATCACAATCAAGTACAGGTTTCCATTGCCACGAATGGATGATATTATGGACTGTTTGAGTGGAGCTGTGTATTTCTCAAAGATAGATCTGAAGAGTGGATATCATCAGATTCAGATCGGAGAAGGAGATGAATGGAAGACTGCCTTCAAGACAAAGGGAGGACTGTATGAGTGGTTAGTCATGCCTTTTGGGCTAACCAATGCACCGAGCACTTTCATGCGGCTCATGAACGAGGTTCTGAAAGAATTTCTAGGTAAGTTTGTCATTGTTTACCTAGATGATATTCTGATCTTTAGTAAGACATTGGAGGAGCATATGATGCATATTCGTATGGTATTTGAGAAGTTGAGAGAAGAGAAATTGTTGATTAATTTGAAGAAGTGCAGTTTTGTGAAGAAAGAGTTGGTGTATTTGGGGTTTGTAGTTTCAGGAGAAGGTCTAAAAATGGACCCAGAGAAGGTACAGGCTATCCTTGAATGGCCTACTCCAAGGAATGCTACTGAGGTAAGATCTTTTCATGGTCTAGCTAGCTTTTACAGAAAGTTTATCAGAAATTTTAGTAGTATTTGTGGACCCTTGACTGAAACAATGAGAGGGGATAGAAAAGAGTTTAAGTGGACTAATGGGGCAGAAAAGAGTTTTCAATTATTGAAACAAAAAGTTACAGAACAACCTGTTTTAGCACTTCCAGATTTTAATAAGGTGTTTCAAGTAGATTGTGATGCTAGTGGTACTGCAATAGGAGCTGTTATGAGCCAAGAAGGTAAACCTATTGCTTATTTCAGTGAGAAGTTGAATGATGCCAAGAGAAAATATTCTGTTTATGATCAGGAATTTTATGCTATAGTTCAAGCATTAAAGAAGTGGAGACACTATTTGCTTCCTAAAGAGTTTGTTTTGTATACTGATCATCAAGCTTTGCAATATTTGAATAGTCAAGGAAAGTTGAATCAAAGGCATTTGAAATGGGTTGAATTTTTGCAGAGTTATACATTTGTTTTGAAACACAGGAGTGGAAAGTCTAATAGGGTTGCAGATGCTCTTAGCAGAAGGCAACTACTGATGAAAGAAATGCAGATTGAAGTGGTTGGGTTCAAGGAGCTCTAGAATTTGTATCCAGAGGATCCTGATTTTGTTGAAGCTTGGAAAGCTTGTAAAGAATCTGTTACTCTAGACAGGACGAAATGGTTGGATTTCATCATCCAGGATGATATGCTATTCAGAGGGAGTCAGTTGTGCATTCCATGAAGTTCTATGAGGGAGAATCTCATCAAGGAGAAGCATAGCGGAGGATTGGCTGGACATTTTGGTCGTGATAAAACCCTTGCTTTGGTTGGTGAGAATTATTATTGGCCACAATTGCAGCAAGATGTGAAGAAGTTTGTACAGAGTTGCAGAATATGTCAGATGGCGAAAGGAGTGAAGCAGAATACAGGGTTGTATCAGCCATTACCTATACCAGAGAAGCCTTGGGAGGATATCAGTATGGACTTTGTTCTTGGTTTACCGAGGACACAGCGGGGACATGATTCAATTTTTGTAGTAGTTGACCGATTTTCAAAGATGGCGCATTTCATTCCCTGCAAGAAGACTAATGATGCTGTTCATATAGCAGAATTATTTTTCAGAGAGGTAGTGAGACTTCATGGTTTGCCAAAGACCATAGTTTTAGATCGAGATACTAAGTTTGTTGGATATTTCTGGCGTGCATTGTGGAAGAAGTTAAAGATAGATTTGAAGTTCAGTTCATCACATCATCCACAGACTGATGGACAGACAGAGGTGGTGAATAGGAGTTTGGGAAATTTGCTGAGATGTTTGGTTGGAGATAAGCCAACAGGATGGGATTTGATTTTACCACAAGCAGAATTTGCATACAATAATTCTGTCAACAGGAGCACTGGTAAATCACCATTCTAGATTGTATTTGGAAGTAGTCCGAGAAATGCATCTGAATTAAGGAAGATAGATAAAGGAGAAATAAGTAGTGCTGAAGCTGAAGATTTTGCAGAACACTTGAAGAACATCCATGGGGAGGTGAGGAAGCATATTACCAAGATGAACGCACAGTATAAGGCTAAGGCAGATGAGAAAAGGAGGTATAAGGAATTTCAGGTTGGTAATGAAGTCATGGTTCATTTGCGGAAGGAGCGGTTTCCAGTTGGTACATATAACAAGCTGAAAATGAAGAAGTTTGGACCATGTAGGATACTGAAGAAGCATGATTCAGGAAATGCATATGAGGTAGAATTGCCTACTGAGCTAAATATTTCACCAGTGTTTAACATTTCAGATCTGACAGAGTATCATGAAGGAGGTGTTGAAGATGAGATCACAGTAGCACAGTGGAGTATTCCAGCAACTAGTTCAGACACTAAGGAGATCGAAGATATACTGGACAGTCGTGTTGGCAGAAGCACAAGGAATATGACATATGAAGAATATCTGGTCAAGTGGAAAGGATGACCTGTTGAAGATTCATCATGGCTGACAAAGGAGGAGGTTAACCGTCTTGGTTTTCCTCTGCACACCTGAGTCGTGACAGGGTCACTTCTCAAATTACCCCGGGTGTCTGATGCAGGGCATCCTGGGTGTAAGAGCAATCTTGCATCACCCAAAAATATTTATGTTTTTATATTCAATAAGGGTTATTTTGTGCAGAGCTGCTATTTATGGAAAGTTACTATTTTTGGTAATTTTCGTATGTGCTCAGAATGATCTGATTTCTTTCTTGGAGGTTCATTTTGGTCATATAAGTCTGCCAGTAAAGTTTCATTGCCAGATCAAGTGTATATTGAAAGATATTGAAGATTTTCGGTATTGGCAGCAGGGTACAAAAACTTCGAACTCAGTTTTGAAGGCTTTAGAGGCCCCGGATGAGGTCGAATTTTGGGTTGAATGAAGCTTGCTTGATTTAAGCATTGTAGAGCTCCTCGCGCCCTTTCCGAAATGGGGTTACAATAGTCAATCGGGTCAACTGGTGATGACTTATGGTCTTCGGAAGTTGGGTCACCTGAAATGGCGGAAAATGATTTTTTCTTCAAAATTTCTGTTCGGGTTTCAAGGGTTATCTTGAGCCGACTATGATGTAATGAAATGTAAAATAAAAATAATTCTAAGTTTGGTCGGCCTTATTGGCTAAAATTCTGGAACCTTCCCAGGCGGTGAAAATTGCCTATATAAGGAAGGCTGTATTATTGTCTTAGGCAGTTCAGAATAGTTCTGGGTAATAGTTCGAGGCTTTGTCCTACAGAATATTGTAAGGAATGCCCATGTGGCTTTGCATATTGTAATTCTGAAAGTTTGTAATTCCACATTTGTGGAGATAATAAGAAGCCAATTTTCTGTTCTTGCATATTATTGTTGTTGTTTCTCTATTTCTGTTATGTGTTTGTGGTATTAAGGGGAGCACCCTTCATCAATGACCGATGGTTGGAAAGATACGCAACATTGGTCATTTCAGCTGAGGAACACTTTGAGTTCTGACACCGACCGAGAATGTGTTGCCGAATTTAAACAAAATTGAATCTCCAAAAACTAAGACAAGCTTTTGTAGGCCCCGACAATACGGTCTTGTATCAATTGATGGATCCATGCTACCTCGTACGAGCTCCGAGATACGACCCGACAAAGATTGCCGATTTCATGCTTAAGGGACCTTGAGGGACACTTCAGCACGGAGTCGTCGGCGGGGTTGGAACGACTGTGCATGGCATGTACTTGCATGAGGACATTATATATTACAGAAATCCTACACAGAAGCAGCTGGCAAGGTACTCAAAAAGTAGTAACTGATAGCAAGTGGGATAATGCAGATGCTTTAATAAACCACTATCTTCTTTACTCAAGCAACATCTGGTTCATCTGCTCAACTGGGGCATGTTTGGGAACAAACAGTCTCCATTTAAACTCAAGTCTCTAGAAGTAGTTATATTTGTCAGTGGAGGAGATACACCCATTGTATCTGCAATAACTTCATGCTCACTGGAATTTCCATTACTCTTCAATTGGGATACTCTTTCCAAAATTGCATCTACCCTTTTACCAATTAATGGGTCTATTTGTGGACCTCGAAGGAGTTGGTCACCTAAACAAGAACCTTGAGATGAAGCAGGAACTTCTCTATGAAAGAGATTAGTACCTTGAGGAGCTCTCCACTTGTCAGCTGAATTAAAACCTTGGACCATAGATGGCTACCCTTTGTTGTAAAATGAGGAGTGAGACTGCCTTGCCAAAGGTGGCAACGAACTTACCTTTCAATGATAATGCCCAAGTCCCGTAAATGCAAGGCCATTGACAGATAGTCATTTCTAATAGAAATATTTGTGGTGCTAGAATGAAGTGCATGACCAAATTCTTTGCCTGCTAATGAACCAATTTGAGGCTTCATTTCACATTGCTCTGTGGATAATTCCACAACACTTGTTACTTCTTTATCTGAATTTTTGTTATCAGTGTGCATGTGCACTGAAGAGATTTTGTCACTACTTGAGCTACCAGTTCCAAGAACCCTATACCTCACACTTCCTTTGTAAACCAAGCCTAATTAGGCCAATTAGGTTTGTGTACAAGGTGAGAGTTAGGTGGTGCTAGATTGGAGTTGGAAGACAAGGCTTTGGGATCTTACATAACTTCCAAATGGGTGTCTGAAAATGCCCTGTTTGTGTCAAGATACTCAGTTGTGAAAAAGTTAGAATAAAAAATCTATGTTGAGAGGGCTACAAGGAAAAGTGGGTACAGGTCTAGTTTTCTATGGTACGGTTGTAAAGGGACCAAACCAAGAGTTGGTTTAGCATCCTTAGGTCATATGAGGACCATCTAAATGCTTGGGAGTGGTCAGGAAGTCCACTGGTGAAGAATTCTAGTTAAAGGCTACATTTAGGCCTAGTGTCCCTAAAGCCCAAAAGGCACCAAAGTTTGATTGAGTTTGTAAACTTTCTAAAGGAGTTTGTTGGAGTAGGAAACCCTTGTTTTGGTTGTGTTACACCATTTAAGGAGTTTGTGAACATCCTTAGGTCATTGTCTTCTTAAGCCAAATCCCTGTTTGTGTCATGGTTCGCACCTTCCAAGTGCACCCAAAGCATGCATAGGGCAGCTCTCCTCCACTTTCTTGTAACAAAACTCATTGTACCTTCCTTATTTCATGTTATGTTGTCAATATACATTTTATTGGATCCATCCCTAGGGTTAGAAGGTCATACTATGCATGGATCTCATAAATCCATAGTGGAAACAAGAGGAAATCTGATCTAACATGTTTTGAGGAGATTTGACCAAGTTTTATATCTGATCTAACATGTTTTGAGGAGATTTGATCTAAGAACAAATCTTATTTATGTCCCATCATTAGTCACATAAAAATTACACAATTTTGCATTGGATAAAACACCATAAAAATGCTAAGAAATTATTGTAAACATGTTTCTTTTTTTATTAATATTATGAAACATGTTTACAACTCAACTCAATAAAGGCGCTAGTAGGAAAGAGCTGAGTGGAGAAAACCTCTGGCATTGCCCCAAAAAATATGCAGCGTTGCATTATCATTACAATTACAAACTTCCCTCTATACACACAAGGTATGTACCATAGAAGCTAACTTTGTTAGAGAAACAAATAGTACAGTTGAACACATATTACAACATTTTAGTACAGCCCGATTTAGTCCATTGAACCAGTTGGATCTGCCTTAACCTTTAGTGTGTTAAGTATTGCCTCATGCTCTGACTCGGGAACCTTCCAAAGAGTTCTTTTCACTGGCCTGCCCCCATATCTAATAAAATTAACATTTGAAGCAACAACAAGGTTTGAATAATGTAGAATCTTCCTGTGTGTCTCCCAGTCCTCGAACAACCACAACTTAGAGTTCTTCATACCATATCGTCTAAGCCATGTTCTTGTTACAACAACCACTCCTATAGGGTATTGTAATCCTTCGCCGTCTACAACTGCGACATCCAATTTCTTTTTGGCCTCAACACAACGACATAAATAATAATCTGTCCCTTCGTCATTGTATTCAAGTGCAATAACTGCAAAAACATGACCTGCAACAACGTAGACATATTCAGTACATTAATATCCAAAATAGTTTAGACAAACTATATAAATGGACAATTTACCTGGTTGTACTATATCTGACAAACGGTCAAAGTCAATAGATGTTGCCATGTCCCCTAGTTGCAATGTTATTGGCAGACGATAGGAGTCAAGTGGGCTCAAAGGTCTTATAGACCATTCATCAACCCATTCCTTTGAGTTGCACTCATCCCAATTCTCCTCTGCACAAGATGAACAAAAGCATGCCATATGTCATGTGTATACCATCCATGAACCTGCATTACAACTTCTAAAAGAGTGTAGCTCACTTGATCCTATTACTGTACAACAATCCTCATATGGTGCAATGTTAGTTTCATCAATCAACCAAAAAAATCTATGAACTGTTGACTCACCTTCCTTACCTAGGCCCATTGTGGCATTACACCAGTTGACAATACATCTTGCATTTGATAAGTTTTCTCCCCCCTCATACCTTAATTCTTCACGTGCTAAAGCTCTTTTTATACATGCTCCCACACCATCATGCTCTCCCTTTCCATGGCCCGCCTCAGTGAAATTCCACATATATTGAATATCAGTGTTCTTGTGCATCCTGCTCAACCAATAAAACATACGAGAATTCTTGAATTGGGATGTACAATTATCTGACCATATGATGTGTCGACGATATGGTATGCTCCTATTTGCCAAATCACCGTAAAACAAACTAAAGCAACCATGTACAAACTCTGTAGAATGTGAGCGATCATCGCTCATATAAAAATGGTACTCCCTCAATATCTTCCTATTTTCCTCCGTACTATCAGATGCATGCAAGTATGCTCTATGAACAAATATAGCAACCTGTTGAGAGTTGTAATACTGTGATTGTACCTCATTTTTTGGTTGCAAAGTGTAGTTTTCAGAAAAGTCTACAACTAAAACAATTGTATCAATCGGAAAAGTGTCCTTGCATAACTTGAATTGTGTATCCAACCATCATGCTCTATGTGTATGCATTGCATATTCATACACAATTTTCCTGTAAAATATATCCATGAACTGATACACCAGAATCCTGTCAATTACTAAATCACATCTTTTTGCCTCTTTTCCATCTTTTAGAGCATATGCAATGGTCTTATATTTTCCAAATTCTACTATTTCATTCCCAATTGCATGACTACTTTCCATATGCTAACAAACAGGTAAATCTTGCAAACCACCACAATGTACACATGTACCATTCAAACATGATAGTTTGTAAAATTGTTGTCCATCCGGTCTATGACATAAAATGGTAGCTATCAATTCCCTTGAAGATCTAGGTGGCTCCTTTATGTTACACTCCTGCAAGACATTGTTAGCATGCAAATGTACACATATATGCCGATAGGCAGTATAATGGTTAGAAAATTCAATATGTACTCTACAACAAGAAGTTGTGCATGTGTGATTTATCTTGACATAAAAAGGTTTAGCCATTTCAAAAAATCTTTGACTAATTTTAATTTGAGGATACACATCTATAAATTTTGCAAAAAATTATGTCTGGGTTGAATCCAAAAAATGCTTTGGATGTGGATCATGCAATCGACTACCAATCCTCCTCCTTACAACATCTCTTTGATTAGGAGATACTCGTGTATTATTCTTCCAAAAAATTTCAATGAAGGATTTCAAAGCTTCAACAATGTCTTTGTCTTTCCGTGGCAATCTACCCGAAAAAGCCCATAGTTCATTGCTATTTGAATCTTCCACTCTTTGATGCCTTTCCACGGCTCTCATTAGAGACCTTCTACTTATTTTCAATGATTTACTTATCTTTCTAATGAGTCGAGACTTCTTCATTTGATTGCTTATCATTGTTGATGTCATCACACATCGTGTGACATTACTATCTTTCGTGCGTGATGTAGAACCCACAGTCTCATATGCATCCATTAGATTCTTTACAATAGCTTTTTCAGTGGAGGTGTCATCTGTTCTTAACACAAGAATCTTCATGATAGGCCTAAATTTCAGATTTCTCATCATTTCAACAAACAATTGACATCTTCCTGTGACATTCAAATTCTCAAAAAATATCCTCCAAATTCAGTTAGTATATCTTTGACAAGTGCGCTTGGGAATCTTGTCAGGCATTGGTTTCAAAATATTAGTGTCAATATCAATCAAATATTTAGGCTTTCTATGCAAAACCCTAGGAGGTGTTCTCAATTGTTGTGTAGGCTCAACATTGGGAACATCAAAAATGTTAGGGATGAATTGCATACCTTCGACTGAAGATGATGTGCCTTCAAATTGAGATGTGGAAGATGGACCTTCACCGACTTGAGATGAATATGGTGTTTCTTCAACACAATGCAATAGTGTGATTCCTACACCTTCGGAAGTTGGAAATGAGGTGCCTTCACAATGATGCAATGATGTGTCTATTCCTTCGGATGTAGCTAATGGTGTGCCTTCAACATAATATGATGGTGTGGCTACACTTTGAGGTGTAGAGTGTGCGATGTCTTCAACATTAGATAATTCATGTGCACCTCCAACATTGGATGATGGCATCCCTTCAACTTGCGATCCAATAGATGATATAATCACCCCTTCATAATTCAATTGGCTTATTGCATGCAACTTTCTCATTCAGTTCCTTTGTGTTTCCAATTCCAATTCTCTCCTATTAGGTAATTCTTCTTGTATGGGCTCCAATTGTCGTTGTTCGCGAAGTTGTCTCATTCTTTCTCTTTTCTTCTCTTTCTCTATTTCATGCTCTTCAGGTGTTTGAATCTTAGGTCATTTTCTCGGCATGATGAATAAGATCTATATATACATTGAAATTCATTAAAATTTACACATTATAAAATATCAATCTAATACAACAATTATGGTTTTTTTAATCAATCTATTATAATAAGTCATAA
>BSBK01007353.1:57500-360000 GCA_027943335.1 Chamaecyparis obtusa
TATGTTAATTTTTTGTCAAAAACCAACGTGTAGTATTTTGGGTATAGATTTTGCTTCGTTTGTCAAAATTTGCAAAAATTTAATTTTTTAGAAACTAGACTCCATTCTACACACTTTCAAAAAAAAAAAAATTGATTTTCGACTAATTTTGAATGATTTCTAGGGGAAGCACGCCCAAATTTCATGTGTTTTGGGATGTCTGAGTTCAAAAAGTCGTAGAAATTCATACATTCATAAAAAAAATAGCAGAAAAATCCAGGGTAAACTACATGGTGTTAGCTAACTTCTCACTGGAGCAATTAAATAATTTCAAAAAATAAGTTAACATTTTAGGGGGAGCACAACAGGCGCTATGTTATTTTTTTCACAAAAAATAGTACCATTTTTTGTGCTCCCCTTAGTTGAAGGCCTTAATCTTCACCATTTTTCAAATAAATTAGTAGTTTAGAAACTAGATTCAGAGTACTACAACTCTTGTTCTTGTTGTGTTTTGAAATTTTGAGTCGAACTATCTTCAATTTATTATTGAAGTTCAGAGTTTGCTGATTTCAGAAAAAAAAAGTGGCATCTTAAACCCCCTTTTTGGTACCCCATCTTTGTGCACATACCCGTATGCATCTTAGATTTTCTACGTGTATTGGTTGCCACTGGTAGAGTATGTTATACCTTGTTGTACTTTTTGGAATCTTTGATTTAGAAGCTTTCAAGACCTCTTCCTTGGTTGTTGTTGTTGGTTATCCGAGTGGGATCTGATGTTATCTCCTCAGCACGGTGGGAGTGGATCGTTTAGGTTCACGAGGTCGGGTGGTAGTGATTCTTTTACCATTTGAGATTCTAACATTCGTGCACCGAGGCTAGATGATCCATGTGGCAGTTGTTCTTTCTTCTTGATCTTCATTGATGAAGATGTGTTCTTGTTCTTCTTCCTTTTTGTGATCTTGTATCATTGTATCAAATTTTTAGAGATGTCATGTTGTACTTCTATTTAGTTTATGTATTTCATACCTTGCGACATGTGCAGTGGATGCAATTTATTATGGTTACCTTATGGTGCCAATTGTATTTATGTAATCATGCTCATGATGTTGTATTTATCTTTCAAATATTTTCTTGGATTCATAATTATCTTTATCTTATATTAATCAATTAATTCTTTCGTAATCTTCATCAAGGAACCCTTGAGAGTTGTAACCTGTGTTAGTTGTTTATTATTTTTCTTTGCTTCCGCATTGTGACACTTTGATGTTATTGATTGTTAACTTTAAAAAAAAAATTATTTTGCAAACTTAGTCACTTGTTTAGGTTAAGTTCTTCTAGGTTCCCTGACGGGGCATTACACTTGATATCAAAGCACCGAGTTTTACACTGGGAACTCTAGGAAGTTGTGTGCCCATTAGATGTCTAAACTGCTAAACTTGAAAAAAAACATAGACATATAACTCTTTTGTGTTTTAATAACCATTAAACTACATCTAAACATTTATGATCTTGCTTCTCTTTATTGTCTTTAAGATATCACTGGCCTAGTGATTGTCATAGGTGTTTGACTATTCATTGTGTATGATTACCTTCTCTAATACATCTAGGGTGAAGTACTTTTGGATGTCATGAAGCGATTACTCCCTTGAGTGTGGCTACTATTAGTCACCTTGTTATGTAGATGTGTTATGATTGATGATTCATTTTTTGGTTCATTTATGAAATTGTTCGTGATGTTTATGGGCTAGCATTGAAATTTTTGAACTTTCTTATGATTGGATTAGTCACCTAACTCTCTTTTTGTTATCTATTTTGTGACACTAGTCACACTTAATTTATTATTGAAATTGAGAGGCCTCATGATTTAATGTTGGACTTATGATTCACCCACTTAAGTTTTTCCTTTTTGAGTTTTGTGGTGACTACTCTGAATGTTTGTTATTGTTGGCCCTATTCTGTGATAAGTATTGTTTCTATCATGTTCATCATGAACCCCTAATAGTATGTATAAGGGAGGTCATTGCAAAGATGGTACTATATGTGATGTGTGATATTGGAATCATTGCGTATCTTTTATGTTTGCATAAGTGTTGCATTAACTAGATAGATTTTCATAAACTACTCAAACTCATTATTTGATATAGATATGAATGTGTGTTTTATGCAATTAATCCTAGATGTTTTCTATAATGATGAATGAATAAAAGTTTAGATTTATTTTTTAAATCATTAATAAATGATTGTTCAATGCGATTTTCAATTTGTTCCTAAACTAGACATTATATTGTTCTAATGACTGCATATCATGTTCCTACCTTATGATTTGATTTCAGATGTTATGTTTTATTTTTAGTAAATGCTTTGTGTTTGGAGATATGTATCCTCATCTATTTTTAGGCTTTTAGGAGTAAGCCTAATCCTAGGGGAGGTGGATGTAGTACCCCGCCCCTAGTCTGTCTTTATAAAGGTTATGATTATTCTAGGATGATAGATTATATATTAAAAATTTGTTGATGCTTATGATTTTACTGACCCCGTACTTGCATGTGTGATGAAGGGACCAACCGCTCTGATGCCACTTGATGAAGGGTCACACCACCCTTACCAACTCATAACTGAAAACATAACAACATGGAGACAAAGAGAAGACAAAATGCTTTACAAAGCATACATTAATACTTGAAAATAATTACAACTTGAGGGATCTTACAATATGAGAGATCTTACATCCTTAAAGATTACAATCCAAGAGCTTCAACTTGAGAGCTTCTTCCCCAATATAAAATCCTACAATTTGAGAGCTTCTTCCCCAATACAAGATCCTACAACTTGAGAGCTTGCTTATGAATGCTCCTATGCCTTATTTATATAGGTATTTACCACCCAAGATATTACAGCACAACCAATGTGAGATAAAAGATAGATGCAACTACCTTGATACAAATATTAAATACCCACCTAATAAATATTAAGCACCACCATGTGGGTCAATTAAAAAATTACATTATCTTTGTGGCCAATAATAAAATAGAAAGGTGTAGCTATCTAACTACAAATATTAAATGCAAGAACTTTCTACAAATTTCTAAAATGCCACCTACACACATCGATAAATAAAATAATTTTTTTTTTCCTTTATTTTATTTTTTATTTTTCTTTCCCACCTATGCACCTTGGTAAATGAAATAATTTTTTTTCTTTTTTCTTTTTTTTTCTTCTTTTCTCTTTTTTTTCTTCTTTTTTATTTTTTTAAATTTTTTTTTATCATGCCCCCTTTTATTTTGTGATGCAAGATGCTTCTGCATTAGACACCCATGGTAGGAAAATTTTTGTGAATATGGATTCACAAAATGAAGTAGCCGCTGCTGATATATATATATATATATATTTTCTTCTCTTCCAACATCTTGCTGGAACAAGTATCCGTTGCTGATATATTTTTTTTTCCTTTTTTTCCAACACCTAGTTGGAACAAGTATCTGATGTTGACAATACTCTTTTGCAATCAACTTCATCCATTTGTAACTCTCATTCTCCTCCAAACTTGTAAGATCTAATACACTTGTAATAAACTCTTTAATGTCATACAAATTTTTTATTTCATACCAAACATCACTTGCAAAGTCCTCATATAAACCATCATCATTATCTTTCAAATCCATCTCAAAGTTAGCATCCCATGATTCATAAGAATTTACCTCTTTCACATCATCTTTATTTTTTTCTTTTGTGTCTTCAACAAGGCAAGTAACGACTTCTTTCCTTTGACCTCTGACCAAGGTATTCCACTCTTCCTCAATTGATGTAATCTTCATTAATAAATCATCTTCTTCAATTGTAAGTTCATGAATCTTTGCATCTTCATGCTCTACCTCTTCTTTTTTATTGCATGCATGATACTCCAATGTATATTCTTTCTTTCTTTCATTTAAAGAATTGTCACCATCTCTTTGAATCGCTCTTCTCTTTTTCAGCTCCGCTTCTAATTCAACCACTTGCTTCTTCAAATCTAGTATTGCAACTCTTGTCTCTTCTTGACATCTCTCTCTAATTTTCTCAAGTCTAGGAATTCTAAGAATCCATCCAATCATAAAAGTCATCTTCTTCTTTCTCCTCTCCATACTCGCATCCTCTTAAGGAAAACTTCACCCAACCCAAGGTCCTAGTGCAAATTGCCTCACGTTCGGTGATTTGTCTACACACTTAGGAACTCCTGCTCTGATACCACTTGATGAAGGGACCAACCGCTCTGATACCACTTGATGAAGGGCCACACCACCCTTACTAACTCATAACTAAAAACAAAACAACATGGAGACAAAGAGAAGACAAAATGCTTTACAAAGCATACATTAATACTTGAAAATAATTACAACTTGAAGGATCTTACAATATGAGAGATCTTACATCCTCAAAGATTACAATCTAAGAGCTTCAACTTGAGAGCTTCTTCCCCAATACAAGATCCTACAACTTGAGAGCTTGTTTATGAATGCTCCTATGCCTTATTTATATAGGTATTTACCACCCAAGATATTACAACACAACCAATGTGAGATAAAAGATAGATGCAACTACCTTGATACAAATATTAAATACCCACCTAATTACTATTAAGCACCACCATGTGGGCCAATTAGAAAATTACATTGCCTTTGTGGTCAATAATAAAATAGAAAGGTGTAACTACCTAACTACAAATATTAAATATAAGAACTTTCTACAAATTTCTAAAATACCACCTACACACATCGATAAATGAAATGATTTTTTTTTTTCATTTATTTTATTTTTTATTTTTCTTTCCCACCTATGCACCTTGGTAAATGAAATAATTTTTTTTCTTTTTTTCTTTTTTTTTCTTCTCTCTTTTTTTTTTCTTCTCTCTTTTTTTTTTCTTTTTTTTTTTCTTCTCTTTGTTTTATATTTTTGTTTGACATGCTTGATGTGGTTGAGGGCGGAGTTGTAGTTACTTGCTTGCGAGATCCACACAATCGACCGATCCCCGCCATTGTCTGTTATATCTCTATATATATGCACATGCTTGTCTTTTATGCAGGTTTGCAGGTACCAAGCATCGACTTCCCTGAATTGTCAGGATGAGCATGTCCCATCTCTAATCTCAATGGTAAAAGATGGGAGATAATATTCAATTCCAAATCTTAACCTAAGCCAAATATTGTCCTAAAGTAGGGAACAAGATTCTATGTTTCCACCCTTCTAAACTTGCTCAATTGGCAAGAGTTTATACTTATGTCCTGAGTATGAATGTGGGTCCTTAGGTCTTTTTGATTCTTTGGTTTGTGGTGTTTGGTGTGATTTCTATTTTTTAGCTATGAAATATCATTTAAGTGGTAATTAAATAAATATATTTATTTAGTTTAATTATTATTTTTATTGTATAATTGATGCATAAATTAATTGAAAATTAATTTATGCTAATATTGAGTCTGGTTGAAATATTTAATTAATGTGAATTAATTAAATATCTTCACTTTTGAAATATTTAATCATGAAATTAACCTTTGTTTAATTAAAATATATATATATATTGAATTAAGGGTTATTTTGGCATGTGGTATTTATGTTAACTAAATATTCTAATTATTAATTATTTAAATGCATTATGTTGCGCATTCATAATTGAATAAAATTGAATTAATAATATTAGTTTAAGTTTGGTTAAGTGCTTTTCAACAAAAGTCAAAGTGAAGAGGAGACTCTAGTTCAACTGAACTGAACTATAAACTAAAGTTTATTTTCATGCAAAGCCCTCTTGGAGTTGAGTTCGAATTCATACATGTGAAAGGAGATTCCTTTATGTATTGAAAATTTGGCTTTTATTTGGGTACATAGGTTTTGGAGGAGAAATTTTGGAGACAGATTTGGGAGAGTTTTTCGAAAAGCTTGGATTTTGTTTTCTTCGTTCTGGGTTCCCTGGCGGGGCATTACACATGGGCCCCAAGATTACATCGATTTTAACAAAATTATGGATTTAAATTAGCCAAATACGAAATTGACATAGGCCCCAAAATTAAAATTTCAAAAAATGATCATGTAGGCCCCTAATTAAGTTTTAAACTCTCCCAATTGTGGACCCAATAACTTGCCTTGAATTTCACACTAATTAAGCATTAAAATACATCGAATTTAGCACACAAAGGGGCCCCCAAATTAATTTTGAGTTTCACCTTGGCATTGAATTTTAAATGCAAGATTTTTTATTTTTTTTAAATTACGAATTGGCATTACTCAGCATCAATATTTAAATTGCAAGATGGTTTTTCAAATTTTGATTTTTTAAATTATGAAATAGCATCACATTTGCATTGAAATTTTAAATTACAAATTGGCATCAAATTTGCATTGAAATTTAAAATGGCAGTGATTTTTTTTTTAATTGTAAATTGGTTTTTTAATTGTATTGATTTATCTTGATTTTTTAAATGGCATTAAATTTTCCTTGGAAAATTAAATATAACATCTAACCCATATTACCATTTGAAATAAAACATTTAATGGGCCATTTTGAAAGGAAAATTTCTCAAGCATGGGATTTTGCCATTGGAATTGCCAAATGGTCAAGTTGATATCTCCATCGTAAAGACTTGCTTCCCAACTTGCAAAGGTTTTCTTCCCAAATTGCGAAGGTTTGCTTACCAACTTGCGCTTGCCAACTTGTGAAAGTTTTCTTTCCAACTTGCAAAGGTTTTCTTGCCCACTTGTGAAGGTTTCTTGCCAACTTGCAAAGGTTTTCTTGCCAACTTGCAAAGGTTTTATTTCCAACTTGTGAAGGTTTTCTTGCCAATTTGCGAAGGTTTGCTTAACAACTTGGGTGAACCCACAATAGTGGGTTACACTTTTTTGCCTAAACGGACATTGAACTCTACATTTTGAGAAAAACTTTCAGATTCGGATGCATATTGCCATTGAACCGTTCAAAATCAGAGGATGAAGTAAATTAGAGTCTTTTAAGATTTTCTATCTAGATTTTAACTATTTTATTTTTTATTTTTTTAAATTTATTTGAATACTTTTTTCTTTCTCCCACAAAAACTGGTATGGTGCTAAAAACGTCATTTTTAAATAGTAACATTATTTCCATAGAGCATAGCTTTTTTTGTAAAATAGATATGAATGTGATTCTTTCGAATTTAGTTTTGTAACATCCATATGGAGAGCATGCAATTGGTTTGATGACATTATCACTATTATTGCATATTTTATTAACATTTGAAGTTGACTAAACCATAATTTTGACATACCTTAACTACATAGCTTATAACTTATTGTGTATTTATCAAATTTCAAAAAAAAATTTAATAGAAAGTAGACTCGAATACAGAGGGCACTATTATTTTTCAAAAAAAATAATTTTTTTTTACTATTTTTTATTGAACGTCAAACTTAGAGGTTTATATTTGATAAAAAACCTACATTCATTTAACATCAAAAACCATACATATAATAAATTAAAAATAGTCAAATATATAATCATTAGAAAGCTAGTTTCGAGTAATTGTTGTATGCAAAAGGACGTCTTCTTATTCTTCCATTTGATCACCGTGCTTGAGGTCCGAAGCCATGAAATTCTCAGAATTTCTTCAAAACTCGCAACCATGGCCTAAACCAGGCACTTTCAATCAAAACTTTTGACTTTTGATCGAAAGTACTTTCTTGAAAAATGCAATTTCTAGCCATTACTAAACTACTTTTGATAGAAAGTCAGTTAGTTTCAATCGAAAGTCAACTTTGACTTTCAATAGAAACCTATGTGGGCCTTTTTGGTGTAATTTTTGGTTAATAAGGATTAGGTATAAATAAATGTATATTTTTTTCATTTCATAAATCCGAAAGCTGTAAAATAATTCGCATTAAGGAGAAGGAAGACATTTTGGCATGGAATAATTTTCTAAGTTACATGATGGGAAATAAAAAGAGAAGGCTAAACAAAAGTACATGACACTATTCAGAAGAGACTGAACAAAGACTACGTGAAGAATCACGAAAAAGATATTATCATCAGAAGCAAGGTATGTCTAAGATGTTTCTCTCTAGATATTTTAAGTTGATGGTCAAGACTTGTCTTAATGTTCATGTAAATGTGATATTGTAATACCTAATTTTAGACCTAATAAGACTAATTATTAGCAATTAGGACCTATTAAGACCAATTTAGAGGTCTAACTAGACCTATTAGGACCAAGTCTAGACCTAACTAGGACCTATTCTAGTCCTACCAATTAGATCTATTAAGACTTGTTAGTCTAACCATTTAATAGATGTATTAGGACCTTTTGGGGTCCAAATAGACCTTTAACTATACCTATTAGGACTAATTAGACAGGTAACTAGACCAATTAGGACCTATTAGACTTAACTAGACCTAACTGTAGACCTATTTAGACTAATTAGGACCTAATAAGACCTATTAGGACTAATTAGGACTAATAGGACCTATTAGGACTCAATTAGAATCAATTAGAACCAATTGGCACCTAATTAGACTCAATTAGAACCAATTAGGACCTAATATGACCTATTAGAACCCAATTAGACTCAATTACAATAAATTAGCACCTAATTAGACTCAATTAGGACCAATAGACCCAATTAGGACCAATTAGAACTAATTAGGACCTAATAGGACCTATTAGGACCTATTAGGACTAATTAGGACCTAATAAGACCTAATAGGACCTATTAGGACCTATTAGGACTAATAGGACCTATTAGTCCACCCAATTGGAATCAATTAGAACCAATTAGCACCTAATTAGACTCAATTAGAACCAATTAGGACCTAATATGACCTATTAGGACCCAATTAGAATCAATTAGAACCAATTAGCACCTAATTAGACTCAATTAAAACCAATTAGGACCTAATATGACCTATTAGAACCCAATTAGACTCAATTACAATTAATTAGCACCTAACTAGGACCAATTAGAACTAATTAGAACCAATTAGAACCTAATAGGACCTATTTGGACTAATTAAGACCTATTAGGACCTATTAGGACCAATTAGGACCTAATAGGACCTATTAGTACCTATTAAAGGACCAATTAGATCCAATTAGGACTAATTAGGACCAATTATGACTAATTAAGACTAATATGACCTATTAGTCTACCCTATTAGAATCAATTAGAACCAATTAGCACCTAATTAGACTCAATTAGAACCAATTAGGACCTAATATGACCTATTAGAACTCAATTAGACTTAATTACAATAGTTTAGCACCTAATTAGGACCAATTAGAACTAATTAGAACCAATTAGAACCTAATAGGACCTATTTGGACTAATTAGAACCAATTAGATCTAATTAGACTCAATTAGGACCAATTAGACCTATTTAGACTCAATTAGAACCAATTAGATCTAATTAGACTCAATTAAATCCTATTAGAACCAATTAGGACCTATTAGATCCAATTAGGACCTAATATGACCTAGTATCTATCCAATTAGGACCTATTAGATCCAATTAGGACCTAATATGACCTAGTATCTATCCAATTAGGACCTAATTAGACTCAATTAGAACCAATTAGGACCTAATTAGACTCAATTAGAACCAATTAGATCCAATTAGACTCAATTAGATCCTATTAGAACCAATTAGAACCTATTAGATTCAATTAGGACCTAATATGACCTAGTAGATCCAATTAGGACCTAATTAGACTCAATTAGAACCAATCAGGACCTAATTAGACTCAATTAGGACCTAATATGACCTATTAGATCTAATTAGGACCTAATATGACCTAGTACATCCAATTAGCACCTAATTAGACTCAATTAGAACCAATTAGGACCTAATATGACCTATTAGAACCAATTAAGACCTAATTAGACTCAATTAGAACCAATTAGATCCAATTAGACTCAATTAGATCCTATTAGAACCAATTAGGACCTATTAGATCCAATTAGGACCTAATATGACCTAGTAGATCCAATTAGGACCTAATAGGACCAATTAGACTCAATTTTAGGACCAATTAGGATCAATTAGACTCAATTAGACCTAATTAGACCCAATTATACTCAATTGGGACCAATTAGGACCAATTAGACTCAATTAGACCCAATTCGACCCAACTAGACCTATTAGACCTAACTTTATTCAAAAAATTTTGTTTAATAATTTATACTTCATACATATAGGAAATATTCAAGAAGCACAACCTTCTGAAGTAGGAGAAGGGTCATCACAAGCTCAACAAGCCCAACCTTCAGAAGTTGGAGAAGGGTCATCACAAGCTCAACAAGCCCAACCTTCAGAAGTTGGAGAAGGGTTATCGCAAGCTCAACAAGCACAACTCTCAGAATATCAAACAAGTACACATCTCTCTCTCACTATCTCAATTTAGTCTCTTATTGGTGAATATACATTTTGGGTCTTTCCCCTTAAGAAATTATTTTTGTTGTGTACATGCAGCTTTTGATGATGAAAATGTTGGACAAGGGGCATCCCAAGTTGAATCAACTCAAGGTCAAACAAGTATATGTTTCTCTCATTAGTTTATTTAAATTATTATAGGTTTGACATGTTCAAGAGCTTGTAAATACTTATTTCATGAATGTCCCCTTAAGATGAGATATTAAGATATTTTTTTATTTTATTTGCAGTGGAAGTGCAAGAAACATATGTGAATGATAGTCTACTCCAACAGTTGAAGAGAAAAATGAATTGTAAAAGCATAGATCATTTAATTGAAATGAATGTGGAAAAATTGAGAGATTATACTAAACAACCCATAAATATTACGAAGAGGGCATTGAATAAAAAGTCTAAGAAAATAATGAAACAATTTGAGAATCTTGGTACACTTGAAAAAACTCAACTGTTATCAATTACACTTCTTAAAGATGAGTTAAAAGAGCCATTAAAATTGTTGGGTGTAGATGCAATTTTGAAAAAGTTAAAATCAAGTAATGTGCAAAAAAATATTGTTGACAATGTTAAGGAAGGTTTGCATTCCATTGAAAAAACAACTAGATCTACAGATAGGTCCATTTCAAGAAGAATGATACTGACATCTATTTTAAATAAAAATATGTCCCAAAGAAGACAAATTTCTTCACTTTCATCTCAGATCGGGTACAATAGAAAGACAATGACATACTATTTGAAAAGAAGAATCAATTTGGATGATACTACATTGGAAGGTAATTGGGCACTAATGTGTTGAGCTCCTCGGTCTGATAGAATTAATGAAATAGTTAGGAACTTACTTACGTCATTTTGGACTGATCATACTCATCCTTCACCAAATACAAGAGACATTATCAAGAAGAGGACTAGGCATAAGGAATATTTCCAACACACAAAACATTGGTTGGACACCACACAACATGAATTGTATCTCTCATTTTGTAACTCAAATCCTGACATTAAGATTGGACAAACAATGTTTGAAAGATTAAAGCCATTTTTTGTAAAGATAAATAAATCTTTTGAAACTTGTTGTTGTCGATATCATATTGAATTCAATCTCTACTATCAAGGGTTTAGAAAGATGATAGAAGAAAGTGGTGATTCTCAAAATGATTTTCCTAAACGTCCAAGCCAATTCATAGCATCAATCTTATGTAACAAATCAATTGATCATGAAATTCCTAAAATAGATTGCATAAGAGGAACTTGTCAAACATGTGGGGATTTGGCTAAATTTCCTTTGAGACTTGAAGATATTGACATGACGAGGATGATAAAATGTAAGAGATACAAGTACATAAAGTTTGAAATAAAAGTCGGGAAAGAATCAACAAAGTTGGAATATGTAGAAGATGAGATACCTGTTGCAACATTTATGGAGAATTTTTGTAAATTGATTCAACCATACATACATCATGTTTTTTTTGCTAAATGGAAGGTAGAACAATTCCAAATACAAAAAAGATCTTTTCCAGTTGGAACAATTTTATCAGTTGTTGATTTTACAGAGAACTACTCCTTTGTTTCTCAAAAATAACTTCAAGCAGAACACTACTATACCAAGCAGGTGACTATCATGGTACATGTGTCTTATCGATATGCACAATTAGATTTGGGTGTTTTTGAAAGTACATATGAAGCATGAGTCATAAAGAAAGAATATCACTTTTACATTAGTGATGATATAGAGCATGACATACATTTTGTCAAGCATTGCTTTAAGATATTTTTTGGATATTTGGAAAAGAAAGTCATCAAAATTGAAAAGCATTTTGTTTGGTCGGATGGATGTGCAACACAATTTAAATTAGCAAGGTCATTTTACGCACTATGTAGATATCATTGATACCAAAAGATACCACATATTTGGAGTTTCTTTGAGAGTGGACATGAAAAGGGAGAGCATGATGGTGTAGGAGCTTGTATCGAACGTGCTTTAAGAAAGTATCAACTGG
This sequence comes from Chamaecyparis obtusa, assembly GCA_027943335.1. Classification (NCBI taxonomy): domain Eukaryota; kingdom Viridiplantae; phylum Streptophyta; class Pinopsida; order Cupressales; family Cupressaceae; genus Chamaecyparis; species Chamaecyparis obtusa. Next base: position 69,894 of record BSBK01007353.1, read on the forward strand.
ACTATCAGGGATATCATATAAATAATGCTCATGATATAGTTGAGTGGTGCAAGTTACATTTTGTGGTGCCAAATCATGATAACACATCATCACGATCAGATCGAGTCATACCCTTTTGAGTATTCTAGGAGATAACAAGTATTAATTTTAAATTTATTGATCATTGTTTGAGTTAACTTATATATGTCTTTAATTTTTACATGTGACCTCTCTATTGTTCAGGTGTTGATAGAAGATCAATCCATGAATGCAAGAAAGTAGACAAAACAAGATCCCTACATTCAGTTATGAGTACGGATAGTAATGTGTGGTCATTGTACACTAGAGATTATTCATGCTTTTGTTATGAATGCATTTCTAAAAACTATGGCGAATGTATCAACCAAAAATGTGGATATGTTAGTGAATGGAATTTGGTTCCACTAGATGTTACAAACACAAATGATGTTCAAGATGAAAGCTTTGACAACATTCCATTGATTTCCATAGATTATGACCATATTTCAAGTTTGATCAAAATTGGTACGTGTGTGTTTATGTGCATGTTTAAAAAGGATTCATAAACTCAATTCATAAATAAAGTTTGTTTAATTTATATTTACAAGTTCCTAAAATTAAAAGTTCACTTTAAATGTAGGACATATTTTTGCAGTAGTAGCAGAGCCTAGAAATGTGGAAGGTGTTAGTTACTATTTATTACGTTGCTGCAAGGAGAGGATGAAGCTAACACAAAATGAAACAAGCGATGGAATTATGTTTCCCACAGGTTCTAGTACTATATTTAAGTTTCAAAATCTGTATTAAACTTGAGTGAGACCTTCCAACTTCCAATTTTCTTATAATTAATTTTGTTTATATGGTTAATTTCACATCTATATATATATATATATTTAACATTGTTGAACTTGTCTGTACAGGTTCAGTTGTCGTGCAAGGAACATATTTGAAGCAAATCAAAATACTTAAACATGGGATTCATTTTGTTGATTATCAACCTAACAATGAGGTTTATCAGTATAGTCATCTTGTAATTGCCACTATCCTATCTCTTGTTCCTATGATAGGACATGGCATTCATAAATGGAGACTTGATACTGACGACCATGAGAGAATATTAAATGTTATTCAAGAGAGAGAGAGAGATGAACCACTTGATGTGGACTAAATCACGCATGAAATATGATTTGAACTAAATTTTTCACGGGCGAGACCAGAGGTTTTCTTAGCTCCATTATTTCCTACTGGTGCCCATAGTGAATGGAGCTTGAATTAAATTAAAAATTAAGAATATAGATCTAAAATTTATGTCTTACAAGTGGATATGATATATTAATTATCTACTTGAATATGAAGTACTCTAACTTTGGAATATGAATGTGTGTATGTATTGAATTTGCATGTGTTACATTAGGACATGCATGTTTTAAATATAAAATCTACTTGAAGTACAACAACATTAAATTAAAAGTATGTGCACAACTATTATCAAATGTACATTTAAATATAAGTAAGATTCAATTAAACATCTAGGGACCTCAATTATATAGCTCACATGTGTTAAATTTACATCATTCATAACTTTCATTATAAACATGTACAATCAAACATAATTCATGTATGTAATCTATTGAATTCAAACATCATTCATGTATGTAATCTATTGAAATCAAACATCATTCATGTGTACATGTAATCTATTGAAATCAAGTTAAACATCATTCATGTATGTAATCAAATTTCAATTTAACACATGTATGTAATCTATTGAAAGTATTAAAAATTTAATGTTTATAATAATTTTGAAATCACATGAACTCATGAAGAATCAAACATGTATGTACAAGTTCATCACACATGCACACATATCTAGAGTTAAAGAGTATATATATATATATATATATATATATATATATATATATATATATATATATGAAACATCAATCATGTGTAGATCAAGTACAGTAAATATGAAACATATATGGATCAATCATGTGTCAAACATTCTATCAAAAGGGTCTAGAAATGAAATATAACATCAAACACATCAATCGGTCATGTAGCTCATCTAGAAATGAAATATAGTTCATCAAACACATGTGAATATATATGTAATATGAAATATGTCTCCATCTATCAAATATGAAAGTGCCTAGGACTCATCATGATGACTCCTCACTAAGCGGTCACACCTAGAGTGACTATCATTCTATGAAGGATGTGTAGATCCCTACAAAGAAAGAGAAATATAAATTAATATATAAACATTGTACAAAGATCTTAAGTTTGATTTAAAATATTGTACAAAAAAACATGTTATAAAGTATGTACACATAGATAATAAATTAAAAACTCACCTATCCACTACTGATGTCATCATCAAGTGAGTTCCGACAACATACACGATCAGTACCCAAAGAAGGAGTAACAAGAGGCATATCCTGGTAGACAAAAAATATATATCATATATATACGTGCATGTATGTATATATATATATATATATATATATATATATATATATATATATATATATATATATATATATATATATATATATATATATATATATATATATATATATATATATATCAATTGATTGAAATTTTGAAAATAAATTTAAGTTAAATTGTAACATTAAATACATGTATATAATTTGATTTATACCTATGTAGGTGGTGGAAACTGACAGTACTTCGATTCCCTGGCCTAATTCCTATCAACCAAGGTATTAAGATTTTATTGTGTCTGGTCCAAGCTCAACTCTGCATCTGCAACATGAGTAGACCGCATATACCTCTCTAATGATGAATGCAATGGACTAACCAAATAAGATGGCATGGAAGTCGTATCATCATGTGTCAACAAATCTAGATAACCTGTAGTGGTCATGTTGAACTCAACATTGTCAAGGCCAACATCAGAGAACTGATGTCCTGCACTGATTGAAGGGTCTGTATGTTGTGCCTCTCCCTGTGCAACAATAGAGTGGTCAGTAGGTGGATCCTCATGAGCACTACCACTATGGCCACGATCTAGGTGAGAAGGATGTGGCTGAGCGTATCTGACAGTACCCACATGAGATCTAACCTCTGATATGGGGATATCATGCTCTACTGCTATAAATGCATATGCATCCAATAGATCCTCAACCAAGCTAGTCAATGTGACACATGTCATCTCTCCTGTAAGTCTCTCTAGGCTAGAAAGTGAAGGGATATTTACTACATTGTACATGTCATATGCAGTCCTACTAGAGGATGTTCCACCTAATGATCTGGAGTGTCGTCGAGATATCAGGTACTGACCAACCTGATCACTAGATATAGATGTGGCAGTTGCTGCAATGTCCCCCACACTATCAATCACAACTCAAAGCTGGGTGCTACAAATAACATCATTTGCAACAGGACCCAATGAAGGAGCTATAGAAGGTGCCCTCTGACCAAAAATGGCCCTGTGTACTGGCCTTTGTCGATCAGCTCGATGAAAAACATCTCTATCAGCAAGCCTACCACACCCCTATCCTAGATGTGTTGGAAAATCAATGTAATTAACAGCCCTCCCTAAATGAACCTTAACAAAAATCTGTTGTGCAAAGTACAATGGAATCTGGTCATTATTTGGATAATGACCATGGGAAGCTAGAAATCGTGGGTATATCAATGTTGATATAGTAGGATCCTCACACCTGGTAACCTAATACCCCTTCACATAATTTTTATCTGCATAAGATGGGAAAACTTCCCCTTTTAGGGTCACTTTAAGCACTAAAGCATGTACCTCCTTAAGAGAAAGACCAGAGCCAACCTCTTGTCTCTTCCTCTCAAGTATGGCCTCTATAATATCTGGGGCATAGGGAGTGGTACCATGAATGTCATCCCTAATGTTAATCAAGCTAGTAAGGATGGACTGACACGTGCTCTTATAGACACTAGAGCTAGATGGATTATTTATGGATTCTTGCAACTGTTCAATCTCTCTATTAGTGCATGCAAATAGTTCTGTAGGGGGAATCGGTGCATCTGCCATGTGTGATGTGCAATAATATGTCTGATAGATCTAGAATATGTATGTACCTGAAAGATTTTATTTACTATCAAATAAAGTCTACATATATGTACATTTTCCTAATTTAATTAAAAATAAAATTAAAGTATGCATATTTCGCTACATTATTTGAAAGTAAAATCAATTACATAAATTACATTTAAATGTAAATAAACATGTATTGTACATACATGTATGTACACACATACATACAGGTACATATATATACATGTACACATACACATGTGTACACATGCATATATACATACACATGTGTGCACACACACACACACACACACATATATGATATGTATTATATGACTATATATATAGATACATAATATATGACATGTACATATATATACATGTATGTGCATATATACACATGTATACACATGTATATATACATGTATATATATGCATGTATACTTGCATATATACATGTATATATATATGCATGTATACATGCATATATATACATGTATACATACATATATGTACATGTATATGTACATACACATGTATACATATAGATGTACATACATACACATGTATACATGCATATATATACATATATACATGCATGTATATATGTGTATACATGCATATATATGTATATATGCATGTACATGCATATATACATGTATATATGCATGTATACACATGTACATACATATACATACCCATGTATATATATATACTAAATCTATGTACCAAAAACTTCAAATAATGAAAAATCTATATATATAATCAATACACGTGTATATCAAAAACTTTAAATAAAGAAAAATCTATATATAATATATACACATATACATGTGCATATATACATGCATATACATGTATATATTTATATATACATGTATATATATGCATGTAAATATATACATGTATATGCATGTATATATGCATGTATACATGTATGTATGCATATATGTATATATACACATGTATACATTTATATATACATATATGCATATATATGCATATATACACATGTATACATGCATATACATGTATATATGCATATATACACATGTATATATGCATATATACTATTTATCCATCTATCAAAAACTACAAATAATTAAAACAAAATATGAAAAAACTTGAAAATGATGCTTGCAAATTTGGTAGTCGTCCACGGGTTTCACTATCGCCAAAAGTGACAGTGAAAGTCACTTTTGGTGATTTTATTTACACCAAATTTAACCCTAATTCATGACTTTCAATTGAAAGTGACATAAGACTTTCGATCGAAAGTCTTATGTCTAAGGACTTTCGATCATAAGTTTTGTACTTACGATCGAAAGTTCGTCATAGTTTCTATCGAAAGTCATTAATGATTTTTGGGCTAAATTCACTTTTCGGGCTGAATTCGTTCCTCCCAAAAAGTGTAACCCACCATTGTGGGTTCACCCACTTGTGAAAAGTGAACACTAAAATTAGAATTTTGACACTTAAAATTTAGATTTTTCAAAACTTGTTTAACCAAAATTGCTCAATTCCATTTTTTCAATTTCCACAATTTGCAAAATTTTTACCAAATTTCCCAAAAAAAATCGAAGTCCACAAAATCCTTTTTTTTTTCTTAAAATGTCAAAGCAAGAACTTAGTAACCTCTCATATTCATTAAACTTAGCTATTTTGATATCCTTACTTCAAAAGCATCCTAGATAGAGCCTCGCTGCCAGTCAAGCATCCATAGCCTCGACGAGGTTATTGTTGTGGCACCACAAACATGATTCTACCTTTAGTGATTATTTTTATGGCACCGGTAGAAATGCTTGCACACCCTTGAGCCAATTCTACTTTTTCATTTTTCATTTTGATCTTTCATTTTTTATAATTTCTCATTTTTTTCTTTCTTTTCATGATATTCATTTTCTTCTCACTTTCATTCTTTTTCTTGTCTTGCAGAAAATGAAGCCTGTAGAGGGTTTGGAAGACCACAGTGGCACTGAAGTAGGTGTATGATTTTCACTAAATCCAACTTCACTTAAAAACTACCAAAGAACTCAAAGAAATTAAGTGTGAGTAAAATATTGTAATCAAAAGACTCAGATACTCAAAACACAACCATGATCCAATCCATCTTAGAACAAACCCCTTTCACAAGATAAGGCTATTAGGGCCAATCTCCAATTCAAAGGACCCTAACAAAGAGATATCTAAAAAATAAACCAAACAAATCTACTAGGAGAACACCAGAGTGTGTTGGATAATACATCGCCTTTCTCACAAATTTAGATCCCTCAAACTAAACTAGCCAAAATCAAGCACCTAGACTAAAGAAAACCGCTTGGGTCAAATGACTCAAGGAAAATCTAAAAATTGACTCTAAAGAAAAGCAACTAACTAAGCCACTAAATGAATCTCACCTCAACTGACTCAAGGAAAATTAATCCCTAGGCTCAACAAGACAACTAAACTATTAACAGAAAGGAAAATCTGCTCTCCTCTTGAACTAAGTGGTCCAAGACATTTACCTATTCTAATTATATATAAGATCCTAAAGGGATGACACTAGCCAAACTACTATATACACTTGATCTAATATGGTTTCTCAAGATGTTCAAGAGAAACAAGGCTTGCATAATAGTTCTCAATCTGGCCAACTCATCATTGTATTCTAAGAAAAATTTCACTACCCTATTTTCAAATTTAGGAAAATCATTGTGTAAAATCAATAGTTGGGGAAATTCATTGGGACCATGATCAATCAAAATACAAGTTTTATTTCCTAGATCACCATAATCAAAATAAAAACCTTTATACCTTTTATCATTAAAAGTGGGGAAAGATACAACCTGGTGTGCTTCGTGTGTAAATGGAATCTGGGAACTCTTCAAAGCTTCAGGAGGCTGAAGTTTGTGATGGATCATCCCACTGGCATCAACATCAAATTCATGAGTGATCAAGGTAGGATTAGTCATCAATTGCAGGCCTTGGAAATATGTTTTTTGAGGCTTGTCTATGTACAACATAAACCATGCATCCTTGTGAGTCTCTTCAAGTGCATCTTCAAATATTAAGGACTTCTTGATAAATTTCCCCTCAAATGTATCTCCAAGGTGATCCAATGTAACATCCAATTGTAGTTCTAGCCCAAGATGTTCTTCATTTTCTTCTTCCATAGAAGCAACTTGTTCCTTGTTCGAACCATCTTGCATATCTTCATTGAATCCATTCGTAACCTCATTATCCAACATGAAATTTCCAATCACTTCCTCTTTAGGAACATACTACAATTCTTCATGTAGAATCTTTCCAAGCATAGCATCACCATAATCGATAGAAAGATCATTCCACAACTCCATGAGATGTCTACCAAATTCAATCTCAAATTGAAATTTCTCTGGAGGTCAAATTTGATGGTGGATCATGCCACTTGCAATAATTTGATCATCTTGAAAAACCTCTAGTAATGAGCCAACCTCCTTTGTGATATCCTTTAGCATCCCCTGAAGAAAATGGCAGAGATAATGTCTTGTATTGCTTTGCCAAATTGTTCCTCATATTTTGATTCACTTGTGATGTCTTGAAGTTCTTCATCCAACTCGTTGACTTGGTTGTCTTCCCCTCTAAGGGTTCTTGAAACTTCCTGCAATCTATCCTTAAAGACCATCCCTGGAATTATGCATGAAAGCTCACCTAATATTTCTTCTTCTTCTTCCATCCCGTGATAACCCATTTGTAATTCTTCAAGTGTTTCCACATGTTGACCTCTTCCTACCATCCTTAATCTTTCTTGGATGAATTTGATTGCTTCCCTAACTTTCTTGTCAACTTTTTCACCTTGTGATGTGATGTATGAAGGTTCTCCCTCTTCTTGAATGTCTTTGCTTCTATGCTCATCTATGCTTCCTTGATGCAACTGATTTGCTTCTTCAACCTTTGGCTCCCAAATTAAATGATGAATTCCATCCTCAATTGACATCCAACTTGGAAGCTGAAAGAAATCCTTTCTACCTCCCCCCAATATTTCCTCATACCAACCCATTTGAAACTTGACCAAGTCAATGGTATCTTGACAAGATGGGCAAGTAGATTCTGAATGCGAGAGATTATTCACATGGCACCAAGAATTTAATTCATACATGTTTCTTGGTTCCCTACTAATATCTTCTTTGAACTCAAGGAATTCTTCTTCTGAATTGACAAGCACCATAGGCTCATACACCTCTAAAAATGAAATTCTTCCTCTTAATGCCAAGTCTACTCTCAAGAGGAACAACAAACAATTCATCTCCTCATGATCCGTAGTATCATGTATTCTACACTACCCTGATGTTGAAAGTTGAATCAAATCATATGGACGCAACCTCTTTTTCAAATCAAACCAAATGGGAAGAACATCCACCCACCTATCCATTGAGAAACCCACTCTACCTTTTTGGATTTTTTTATTTTTTAAGGTTTTGACTTTTTCACTTTTTTTTGGATTTTTTACTTTTAAGAGAGGTCCTTCATCTCAAATCAATCTTGAAAGTGAACTCTTGTTGACAATTACATGAATGGACTTTGTTCACCCTCCTTCTAGCGCCAATTTTTGTTGGCGTGGCGATGGAGGTTATGCCTACTAGCAACATTCTAATAATATCCTTGTTTGCTAATGATGTGTGTGAGGAAGTATATTTTGAATCGTTAAAAAAAAGACTTTTCTTTTAAATCTTAATTTAAATAAAATAAATGTTACATGGTTGAAACCATTATTGCATCGATAAACCAAAAGAAGGTATATGAGTTTAAAATAATAGTAGGCTTGTTGTTTATGCACAAAGGTGGCTTAAAAAATAACAAAAACTTTAAGTTAACTCAAGCTTGCATCCCAATTATGTGGCATGGAAGCCACCCACATAAGGCTTAGTGCAAGCATAAGAAGAATGATATCATAGATTTATGGGGGAAGACACCTTGGAAAAAGAAAGCAGAAATAGCTTGGAAAAATATTGAAGAACCAAGAATTTTCAAGAACTCTTTGTACTTTCTAGTTTTTTCTTTTATTTTCCATTCATTCTGAAATTACATGAAGTCTCGTAGCCTTTTATGTCAATTGCAATTGAGGAGAGTATTAGATATTGATTGTTTAAAAATTATGTGCCTTGAAAATTATTATTTTTGTTATTTTTCTTGGAAAATGGATAGATGGCTGGACTGATCAAATCTATTGAAAACGTTTCTCTGCATGAGATGTTTGAATGTCCAATAGGAACTAGGTACCTCCATTAAAATTTGCAAGTGCCTAGTATATATTGTCCTGTTTTAAAATATTTATAAGGGTGGATTTGTACATTTTTTTTAGTTCCTTGCCAAATTATACTAGTCGGTTATGCTCCTTTCTTGAACCTAAATGTTGTTAGAGGCTAGTGTTGTGTTGTTTATTTAAAACCATCTACGTTACTCCCTCTTACCTTTCTAGCGGCGTTTAAATTGAATTTTTCTTATAGTTTTCACCAGAGACAAAACCTTCTATTAATCTCTTCCTATGATATATGTATTTTATCATTATATTTGAAAAGGGGATTTCAATATTTTTGAATGTAATCAAAGAAGCTTAGCATGCCAACTCATATTTCAAGGTTCTTGATAACTTTTTAGATTTAGAGTGATCTTTGTGGAAATTATCTAGAAGAATTTTATCCCTATATGCAATGACTCATAAATGTTTTATTAATTTTATTCCTTTTCAGTGCCAAGATTCAGGTGGTCCCATAATAGTGTGTCCCACTTTTTGGCCAACTTTGACACTGAGATCAGCATTCTAAAAAAAAACTTCACTTTTGAACACCTATTGCCGCAAAACTATTAGGAATTTGAAGATAATGTAAACTAGAGTCTTTTAGCATTTTCTTTATAGTTTCTAAATATATTTTTTAAAAAAAATTGAAATTGATTTGAATCCATTTTTCTTTCTCCTTCAAAATGTGGTTTGTGTGAAAAATTAGCATTTTTAAGGAGTGACTGTCACCTGGATAAGCATCACTTTTTTTTCAAAAATGATAATGATGTAATTCTTTTGAGGTTATATTTTTAACTTCAATATCTAATGGATGGAATTGGTTTCATTCATTTTGGCTCAATACTTCATACTTTATTAAGTTCTAAAGTGAGAGTAACTGTAATTTAGACATATCTTCTTTTGCATCGCTCTAACTTGATTTGTATATATTAAAATTCATTTTTGATAGAAAGGTAACACAAATACCCTTTTCCTACATATTTTTCATAAATTTATTTTTGTAAGTTACTATTTTTCCTGAAGCGTCAAAGAGATAGGTTGTTGAATGGCCAAACAACCTATGTTTAATTAAAGTAAAATTTGAAAGTGGCAATGAACTAAATATGTATTAAAATTATAATCTTTAGAAAGCTTCCTCCAAGTAGCATTGTCTGAAATATTTTGTTTCAGAAGATCATCTTGTTTGGTCTTTGTTTCAGGCCTTGAAAGGCCATTTTTTTGGAGTTTTTTTTCCCTGATAAAACCTTCAAGTTTGGGGTCTTTGGACAAAGATCTCCTTCGTACAAAGGGATCCCAAGGCTTCGCACGAAGGGGTCTTCACATGAAGAACCCTTGGGAAAAGTCTGGCATGAACAAGCCCCACTAGACTTTTACCTGAACTAGGTCGACTAATTATGTTTTTCTATTTTTGTACGATATAAAAGAAAAAAAAATATTTCATTTTTCACACAATTGCAATCAACTTAATTCACATTTTTTACTATTTCTCTAATTTTTTGAAAGATGTTTTTTTGAAGGAGAATTGCTATTGGTGTTTTTATCAAAGATGGTTTTTTGGAGAGGAGAATTACTAGTAGGGTATTTTTTCTAAGATGTTTTATTGAAGAGGAGAATTACTATTGCCAAATTTGTAGAAGATATTTTTTTGGAGAGAGGAAATGGGGAACAAGAAGGGAAGACAAAGTAAATTTTCCAAAACAAGGTCACCTAGTACCAAACAAAGAAATCTTGAAGCTGCATTGAAATTTTATTATAAAACTAAAAAAGGTATGGACCTAGACCTCTAATTTTGCGTGCCCAAATTTTGTGGACCTATGCTCTATTTTTCTCTAACTTGATTCATTTTTGTGCATGTAGCTCATAATCAACATGGTTAAGGTGAAGGAGAAGCTCAGGTAGGAGGTTAAGCCAAGTTGAAGAAATGCATGTTGAAGAAGGGTCAGGATCACTCCCTACGAAAGCTCAAGAAATTGATGTTGGAGAAGGGTCAGGATCATGTGCTCCTACTAATATGGATGAACTTATAGATCTAGCTCAAACTATAAAGAGAAATATTAATTATAGAAACTTAGATCATTACTTACAATGGATGTGGAGAAATTGAGATCATTTGCCAAAGTTCAACCTTTAAGTCTTGCTAAGAAGAGGTCAATGAGTAAGATAACAAGAGAAATATTGGCTAAATTTGATAATTTTGAAACACTTGAACAAGCCCAATTTTTTTCATTTGTACTTATAAAAAAAAGTTGGAAGAGGCATTAAAATTATTGGGTATAGACACAACATCAAAGAAGAGAAAAGTTGTTGACATGCAAACTGATATGATTAAAAATCTTAGGAAATGTTTGAACTAGGTAGGGAAGCGAACTTGAACTAAAGATAAGACCATTACAAGAAGAGTTATGTTGACATCCATTGTAGGTAACACTATGCCCCAAAACAGACAAATATCTCCAGTTTCATCTTGGATTTGTTTTAGTAGGAAAACATTATAATGATATGTTAAGAGGAGAATGTTTTTGGATGATAGCACCTTGGAAGGAAATTGGGAAATCATGTGTACTAGAGCTCCTCGTTATGATAGGATTGATGAGGGAATCAAGAATTTGGTCACATTATTTTGGAATGATAATACTCATCCTTCATCAAATAGTAGAGATGTTATCAGACATAGAATTGCAGCTAATCGATATGAACATCATACAAAACATTAGTTGGACACAAAAAAACATGAAATGTATGTGTCATTTTGTAGTTAAAATCCTAATATAAAGATTGGGCAAACATTGTTTGAAAGATTAAAGCCATATTATGTTAGGACAAACAAAGTGTTTAAAACTTGTTGTCGTTGGAATTTGATCTCCACTATCATGTTTTTCAAAAGTTTGTAGAAGACACTTATGGTTTTGAATATGCTCCTCCTACTAGATGAAGTGAGTTCATCTCATCCATTTTATGTGACAAGAGATGATGCAGATGGTCAAATAAATTGCATAAAAGGAATATGTGAAACATGTGTTGATTTGGCTCTTTTTCCTTTGAAAAATGAAAACATTGATGTAACAAAGATGGTAAATTGCAAGAGTTACAAATATGTAAAGAATGAAACAAAATTTGGGAAAGAATCCAAAAGGTTAGAATATGTTGAAGAGGAATTAAGTGTTGGATCATTTATGGACAAATTTAAAAAATTGATTCAACCCTACATTCATCATGTTTTTTTTGCAAAGTGGCAAGCACAACAATTCCAAACACTGAGAGACAATTTCCCACTTGGAACTATTCTATCAGTTGTTGATTTTGCAAAAAACTATTCCTTTGTTCATCAAAAGGCGGTTCAATCATAATACTATTTTTCAGAGAAGATTACTATTATGGTACATGTGTGTTATCGACATGCACAATTAGATTTGGATGGTATTCTGAGCACATTTGAAGCACCGATTATCAAGAAGGAATATCATTTTTATATAAGTGATGATAAAGAGTGTGACATTCATTATGTAGAACACTGCTTCAAGATGTTCTTTGCAAATTTGAAAGAAAAATGCATAAAATTTGATAAACATAATGTTTGGTCAAATGGATGTGCTGCACAATTCAAATCATCTAGACCATTTTATGCACTATGTAGATATCAGGAACATCAGGCACATGATGTGGGGCAGCTTGTGTTGGGTCATCCTGGGAGGGCAACCTATGTCGGGTCATCCTGGGAGGGCAGCCTATGTCGGGTCATCCTAGGGTGGGGCACCATGTGTCAGGTCATCCTAGGGTTTTAAAATGCATAGTAACACATAAATGTGACATTGTTTTAAAATGCACTATAACACATAATATGTGACACTATTTTAAAATGCACTGTAACAAACAATATGTGACATTGTTTTAAAATGCACTGTAGCACACAATATGCGACATTATTTTAAAATGCATTGTAACACAAAACATGTGACATTCTTTTACAAAGCATGATAACACAACTTGATTATCCCCATGATTGAACATGGTGATTCCTTGAAGTTTTTTAATAGCCCCAAAATCAAATAGAATGGAGATATTCCACTCCACTTTTTATATTATGCTCTACGTCATTGTCAAAATTGTTATTCCAAGGACCTAGGCTAAGAATCATCACTATCTACTACGTTTAAATCATTATTGTTTCTTCCTGCATGTTTTATCCTTCCTTGGTAGCCATGGAATACACCCTATTAGACTTTTCCTTCGCCGAGGCTCATCCTTTCTTTTCAAGAAATTGTCTTCTCTGCAAGTTTTACCATTATCTTTGCACCATGTTTGATCCATAAAGAGCTTCACAAAATCTTGTTCAAATTGTCTTGTGCTTTTATTGTCCTCCTCTAAAAGAATGTGTGCAACAACAACATTGTCATCGTCATTAATGAAGCATAAACATTTGTAGTGGTTTCCATCATGATATGAGAGATGAAGTGTTGGAGTATCTATGCTATCAAAATTATAGATCTAGGATACTTGGCTCTTCAAGTGGTGCACATGAATGTTGGTGTGAGTCACCATGGAGGCTTCATGAAGCTCACAATATTCTGCCCATATTCCATCTTCTGTCATTTCTTCATAATATTCTTCAAAAGTCATTTCATCTTATTGAGAGAAGAAAGGCTCAAAATGTGTACAATTCTCCATAATGTAGTCCACCACCATGCCATGATACTTTTAGTGTTGGTTTTGGTCACCTTCAAGATGATCTACTAGGCTTTGAAGAAACAATTTCCATCTGGTAGAATTTGGACCATTCTCATCTATAATTCATTCCTTTGATCCTCAAACCATGCTTGTCTCTACTCACTTTCTTCTCCATCCATCAAGGCACTTAATTGAGATTTCTTGTCTTCTTCCTTGGTGGGCATTTCGGGCTAAGGAAGAGATCACATGATTTTATAATTTTATTGTCATATCTTCTGAAATGTCAACAAATTCTGATTTCACCCTTTGCTATCTCATGGAATATGTGAAGTTCTCATTCATGTAATTGTTTCACAGTTTTGGAAAAAGACTTCTCTAAAATATAATTCAGATAGATAATGAGAGGTCAACCTTGCTCAATTAAAATAGAATATATAATGACCATTATCAAAATGGACAAAATACTAAATTATGATTGATCCTTTATCACATTACCATGTTGTGTGTATAGTGTTGGAGAAGGTGATAAGAAAGCATAATAATTCAAAGAGAGATTAAGCCAATAATATACTTAGGCTCAAGGAAATCTAAATGTTGTCATTTAAAGTTCATTTTGCAGGTAATCTCTTGTTCATTGTCATAGTTCTCTATTTGAATCGTCATCTATTTGTAGAGCTTCCTTACAATAGAAAGAAGAGAACTATTTCCTTCATTGAAATTTATTTTCATTAGTAGTGGGGTGGGATGAAGAACACAAATATATGGGTATGGTTTCATTTTGTAATGATCGTGACCTTTGCATAAATTATAGAATTCAAATATGTATAAGATCAATTGTAGAATTCATTCAAATGTAACTCTACATAATATGAATGAGCTCATTTGAAGTTATTGAACAAATAGACAATAAAATCACCTCTTGACGTGCAGGAGACAAATAGTTGTAGCCGAAAGTGATGGAAGAACTGAAGGCGAGGCTAATATGTCTTTGGTAAGTTGTGAGAAGCAAGTAATAATATGTCTAGACTCTACTATATATAGAAAGCGATTATATGTTTTTAGAAAGTTGTGATGAGCACACAATAAGATGTCTTCTATATACAAACAACGATTTTACTTGAGGCACTTGTTAATATGGTTTTCGAGTCCTACCGTGTTCACACACATGTTCGGTTAGACTGGGGCATTGACATGTGGATTACCCTTGTGGAAAGATTTTACCATGCTCTTACCAAAGGTAAGAGTGTATGTGTCAAAACAATACACCAATCCTATCAAATGGCACTATTTTCCTTATTTGCATGTCAGTCTTGTCAGAAACTTTCTCTAAGTTTAGAATTTTATTGTAATTTTATCAAAAGAGCAATTTACCTTCTAGTAATTATAGGCAAGTAGTGCAATATATAAAATACTATTGGCTTAACCATTGCATCCTTCAAAGATGCAAGTGCTATTTTAATACATAACAAAAATAAAAAGTAAAACAATATATAGGTTTTAATTTTCTGTTAAAAGACTGTAGAAAAATGGAAAAGGAACACAGACTTGTGTGAAACTATGAATTTTTGGCACGAAGATACAAATTATGGATGAATGGGATGGTGTGAATGAATGAGAGGGATTGGGTAGGTTATGTTGATGTGTAAACCAATACTAGTTTTTGATATATTAAATAAGATTATGCATCATTGTTATAAAGCCCAAGATTGAACGATATACTTTGCAGGGGCTTGAATTTTATACAAAAGGTTATCTTAGACATGAAAGTCCTAATATAACCTTGATGGGTAATGTGAGGCATAAAAGTATGAGAATATCCTTTTGCACATAAGACCTTAGCATGAGATTAGCAAATATATGGAAAGAATAACCATATGATATTCATGGCTACACATTTAAGATTATAATCGAATTTTGTGGGCCATGTAAAATATAACTATCAAACATTACACATAGAATCAATGATTATGTCCCATTATACACTGGTAAAAATACACCAAGATATAAGGTGGTCCTAAGTAGGTATAGTCATGGGTCAAAAGATGAAATCAAAACTAAATACCAAATAACAAACAAGTCATATGTCAAACGTATCTCTTGTCAAATTAGGATGGATGATAGTCTTATATTATATATCATGGGAATGATTCATCCCTAAGGGCACACATGATTGGTTTGATGAAGATGGTAGGCATTAAGTATGGTGTTTGGTTATTGTGTACAAAGTGGTCCTAAGTCTTATTTTTTGAATTGTATAGTTTGATATGCAAACAAGCCTAATAAGCTTAGTATAATGGAGGGAAGCTCAATTTCATAGGAGGTTTAAAACTTGCTTGTGTGTATACCAATTTGATTGTTGACATGATTTAATAATTATCCCTAGTATCTAACAAAGGAAGTGGAATAATGTCTATAAGTAGGTGGGAAAGGTTCGAGGGTGAAATATGGTGGAAGAAAGAGAGAGTTTAGTTAGTAGGATAATGACACTAGAAGTTAAGGGGGTGGAGAGTATATGGTTAGTTTTTTGTTATCGGTTTAGAAAGATTTGGAAATATTTGGATATTTCTTTGCAAGTTAAAACCAAGCCAAGATAGGGATGTAGGAATTAGTGCTATGTAATGAGGTTGATTTGGGTGATTGGAGATCAAGACAAGAGAACAATGTGATGCATGCCTTTTATTATGATAAAATATATCATAGAGTTGGAGGGTGGGATGAATCATAGTAGATGGTGGATATAGATTCTATACACAACACATGCAAACATATTACATAAGGTACTTGACAAGGGTACTACTGAAGTAGTTTTGTCCATCAAATAGACTACTAATGTTTACTATTTTTATAAAAAAATTGGTTTATTGATTTTTTTGATAGGGATATTTTGATGATTAGGCATAGAACCTTTTGATATGTATAATAACATAGATTCTTCTAAAGATTGAACTTCTATCTTGAAATTATTTCTAATTAGGATGTCCAAATGTGATTCATTTTGCATAATACATTTAGATATTGACGTAACTATTTCTAAAATGTATTGCTTATCTATTGCATTCATTAATTAATCATAATATTGTTATCTCATTTTGCTTAATCAAGTGGTTAATCGATCATAATAGAGCTATTTCACATAGTTTAATCAATTCGTTAATCAATTATAATTATATGCTCTATGTGGCTTCCTTTCCATAAACGTTCTTGCTTGTTATGACTTCATATCCATTACAGCTTTATACTTTTTGAGGTTTTATTATTACTACAATTTCATGCTCTTTTATAGGCTTCATCAGGCCTGGAATTTGACAGTCACTCCTGCCTGTCATATGATTTTTTTATGATGGTTTAGTCATTTTATTGCCTTTCATTTACGTTTTAAAAAAATATTGATTGTCAAAATTCATATAATAATTAATAATATTATATAATAAATCATATAGAGATTTTTATAAATGTGATAAAAAGAATATAAAATTAAAAAAATTATAAATTAGTAATATATGAAAAAAATCTAAGTTTATATGTTTATTTTAAATAAATATAAATATGTAATAAATAATATAAAAATTATATTGTATTAAAATATTATAAATTATTAATATACATAAAAATCACAAATAAACTAAGCAAGTTTTTAAAAATCAAATATTCTAAATAAAAAGTTTCTAAATTAATATGAATAGATAATAAGCAAAATAGAAACATATTTATTACACTATATTAAATGATAATCTAGCAATTATTAATAAGTTTCTAAATTTATGTTTTTATATCTAAAAATTTAGAAACATTCATATTTTATCATTTTAAAATATTGTAAATAAATTTATATTTTATGATTTACACTATAAAATAACATATATTTATATTATTAAATAAAATACGATATTACATATAACAATTTTTTACGGTTTATAAATAAACTAAAATTTCATATTGACGGTTTTCTAAAAATTTACCCTGTCAATTCATACGGTTTAATAAACTTTTAGACTGTCATATACAGTCAAAAAGTGGGAAAACGGCCATTACGGCCATCAAATTCCAAGCCTCATGCCACATTACAAGTTCATGATAATGGAATCTATAATGCTTTCCAATTATTTTTTAGCTCCTAAAAATAAATTTTAAAAAGATTTCAAAATATTGTACAATATCCAAATGAAATATATCAATTAAAACAGCTGTACAATAAAATTACATCATATATATCACTAGAGAAAGTCATTATTATGAATATCAGTATGACAACGAAAATTCAACACATTGTCATTTGAGTTAGATTTATATAGAGCTTGCATGGCCATGATGGTGAGCAACATATTGAAAATCTTGAATACGGATTGATATTAACCATCAAAATGAGAAACATATTAAAAAATATAGTGAATATTTGGGATGGGAAAAAAATCAATTCTTTAATTTTCTCTTAATCTGGCTCGAAAAAATATTTTATACAATTTCTGAACCATTTCTCCTCCATGGACAGGATCAAATGTACATTTGTAAAAGCTGCAACAAGAGTAAAAGCCCAGTGACTCAGGCCTAATTATTATGTATGTAGAACTCAATATCATAGCAGACATTTTAAAATTGAATCCTAGTTTAATGAAAGAAGATAAACAAATTAAGTAATTGATGGTCTTACCTTCCGTCATAGCAAATAATCACGATAGTGTTATGCTTCCCAAATCCAACAAGAGACCTCACATTGGGAGAGTAATGAAATTGAGCAAATGACCTATCTGAGTTAAAATACTTTGGAACAGCTCCTGCATAATTTAACAAATCAGGTTTTTGATTAGATAAATGTGTTGAATGAAATTAGTTTTGAAAGTTGCTATCTAACAAATCATTTTATTACTCAAAATATCTTTAATTTTAGCCTTGGCAACCCAAATGTAGGACTATAAAAAACTTAATCATGAGAAATATCTTAAGCTTTATTGTTCATAACCCATATTAGGCTTAATAATTCATGTGACAAAAATAATTGAAAAATTAGCACAATATAATAAAAGATGGCAATCAATCCATCTTTGGGCTTTCACAAGTGAGATTTCATACACCCTGAGATTGTTGTCTATCATGGAGTGACCCAAAAAAAACTACTACCTTCATACACATGTAAATTTTAGGTTAGGTTCTTACCTTTCATAAAGGAAAATGAGGATGAGAAGCTACTGTTTGCTCTCTGAAGAACAAAACCAGTTTCACCAGAAGAAACATTCCACTGCCTCCGAGCATTTCCTATAAGGTTGTTTGATTCTCTTTTTGCCACCCGCTCTTGTTTTGCCACCTTTTCATTCAGACCCACTATATGGACAGTACCCTTGTCACTACACATTGCAAGTAACTGAGCAATCTCTGATATACCAATGCTATAAATCTCAGCTCTTTTAGATCCTCTGCGAACCTGCCAACAAATTCAATATAAGGTTAACCTTATCCGTAGTGGATGGTCATTTGTAGAAAATGCAATACAACCAAAAATGTAAATGTGCTTGTTCAGCACAGCTCTACAATGACTCTCTGCTTACAATTGTGGTGATGTTTATAACTAACCATATTTTGTGTAGAAATTCATGATCCGTCATGTCAAATCAGGAACCCAATCAATCTACAGAGTTGGTTTCAGAAAAACATTGCAAATAGCTAAGTTATTTATCCTAAAAATTGAGTAAGCTATACCATATCTATGTATACATGGTTTCAGTGTTCTGAAACTCGTTTATTATCCTTCACCATGAATGCTGATGAAGCTAAACCCTAAGCCCTAAGCCCTAATTTGCAAGGAACTTTTAGCTACTCATATGGGAGTATTAGTCCTTTTGGCTGAAATGTAATCAGTGGATAGTCCTTTATGCTGAAATCTAATCAGTGGATAGTCAAAGAAAGGGTATCCATTCTGTCAAATTTCATAATAGCAAACAAAATGCCTATAATTGAGAAGTCCTATACCTCCTGCAAACAGGTCCCATCTGAAGTGTTGAAGATGCGAAGCAGAGTTCCTTTTGTGCTGGCAGTTGCTAGAATAGCACCATACTTGGACAGAGCAAGACAAGAAATGTGGGAGTCATGTGCAGATACAAATCTTGTTTTCCGAGGTAGAAAGTGTTCAATACAAACCTGCCCTTTAAGTAAACCAGGGCATACCAAAACAGGATTTGATGGCATATCAGAAAGAGCACAAAGGCCTTTGGTATTGGGTAGAGTCTTTATTCTATAGAGAAGCTTTGCTTCAATTTCCAGACAACTGTAGACACAGGTTTCCTGCTCTAAAACCACCACCATATGATCCATTGAAATTTTTACAGATTTAACTTTGGAATCGGTAGTAAGTTCATGAACACATTTGTGAAACTCGTAGTCCCATATAATAACTTTATTAGGGGGACATTGGATGTTGTCTTCACTTCCAACAAAAACTAAAATTTTGGTTGCATAATACATCTCCACTATGCTGATCCCTCCATGACCAAAATATCCATTGAAGACCTCTTCAAATGGATCACACTTGTAGACCCTGATGCCTTGATCTGTTCCACAAGCAAAGTAGGTAAAATTCTGGTTGAAAGTTACAGTGAATAAGGTGGTTTCTGCATTTTTTCTGAACTGTGACTGAAACTGTAGAGAATTTAATTGCGGACTGCTAGTACACCCAGATGATTTACATGATTCTGCGAATCTTTTATATTCTGAATATGCCAGAGGCATCAAAGATTTACTGTGATCTGTTTCAGGTAATTGGTTCCTATCAGGATTCTGAAAACAACGTGCAAATATATATGCTGATGGTGATACTCTTGCTGGTGGTGGCGGTGCTGAATCTCCAGTCTTTAAGTAATCATCACTATTGCAAATTGTTTTAGGCTGTTCCTTTTTGTCTGGAGTTTTAGGCACACTTGCATATGTACCCAATTCTTTTGCCATTGGAATGGATTCTTCATTTTTGTTATACTCCGGTTCTGATGGATGAGGGGTTTCAAACAAACTTAAGAATTCAGATACCACTGCTTTTGATGATGCAAATTGCAATGGCTCCAATTCTAAATGCTTATCTCGATTTACCCCATTTAAACCAACTTCAAATTCTGAATACTGATCAGAAGGCATTGTGGTTTTTTTGCATGTAGCATCAAGTGGTGAGTTATTTTCATCAATTTCATCAACACTTAAGAACTTATTTGTCACTGGTTTTGATGATGCATTTTGTAATTGATCTGTATTTATACTAAGCTCAGGCTCTGAATGCTGATCGAGGGGCATGGTGGCATTAATGCAAGTAGTATAAAGAGAGAGATTAGTTTCAGGAGTGTCATAAACACTTGGGCACTTATACGTCACTTCTTTTGATAATGTAATTGACAATTGCTCTGCATCTATATCAAGCTCAGACTGTGAATGCTGATCTTCTCCATTTATGCCAAGCTCAGACTGTGAATGTTGACCTTCTCTATTTATGCCAAGCTCAAAGTCTGAATGCTGATCTTCTCCATTTATGCCAAGCTCAAAGTCTGCATATTGATAAAGAAGCATTGTGGGTTTGTCTAAAGTAGGATCAAGTGGGGATTTAATTTCAGGAGTGCTATAAACGATTATGCAGTCATTTTCCTCTGAATTTAAGGATGCAATTGACGATTGCTCTTCATTTATGCTTAACTCAGACTCTGAATGTTCTTCTTTTGCATTTATACTAAGCCCAGACAGTGAATCCTGATCTTCTGCATTTATAGTAAGCCTGGACTGTAAAAACTGTTTTTCTGCATTTTTTAAAGCAGAATTAGGTGAGGGGCTTCTTTCAGGATTACCATAGACACTTAAGCATTCAGATGCCCTTGTTTTTGATGACATAATCGGCAACTGCTCTGCATTTATACTATGCTCAGATTGTGAATGATGATCTTCTGCATTAACACTAAGCTCTAACTGTGAATGCTGACAAGGAGCCCGTGTAGCTTTGTTGCAAGCATAATCAAGTGAAGGGTTACTTTCAGAAGTCTCAAAATCCCTGAAGCACTCGGATGTTATTGATTTTGATGATACAATCGGCAATTGCTCTGTGTTTATGCTAAGTTCGGATTCAGAATGCTGATATTCTGTATTTATGTTAAGCTCAGACTGTGCATCTTGATCTTCTGAATACATGCTAAGGTTGGAATCTGAATGTTGATAACCTGCATTTCTGCCAAGCCCAATATCTGCATGCTGATCAATGGATGCCAATGATTGTTCATATCTGATATCAGGCAATGAATTACTTTCAAAACTTTCAGGCACACTGGACCACTGAAGCACAACTTCTGATGATGCAACTGGCATTGTTTCTACATTTTTGTCCATAAACTGCCCTTCACATCCAATTGCCAACAGTTCCGAGTTCCTGCAAAGATTGGACTCAAATTGCTTTTCAAGATGTGTTGAAAATTCTCCGCAAGTTGTATCAGGTATGAGCCAAATTTCAGATGCACTTAAGCACTCAAATGCTTCTGCTACTGCCATTGCAATTGATTCATCCTCAATCAAGCTAGGAATCCTCCATGTATCAGAGTCAGACCACGTTGCAGCAAAGCTTAGAATGTTCAATATAACAGACCATATTGCAGCAAATATGTTTAAAATGGTCTGAATCGACAGAAATCTCGAGCACCTTGCAGAAATCGTGTAAAGAAAAACTCCAGTTGCTGTCTCCAACATTTTGAGAAACAGAAGTAGTATCAGATTCAACCAACAAAGAATAAATTTAGATTTATTGTATTACTGCACAATTTATTGAATTACTTCACAAGAAGCAAATCAATTATGTATCAGCTATATAATTCTAAGCCCTTATATGGAACCGTTGCACCATTCCAGACTTGAAACTAAATTTAAAAAAATCTAATTTAATAAAAGAGAAACCTAAATTTATAGATAAAAAACCTCCAAGTATTATCGAAGGATGTTCAATAATTATTATGTATTGAATTAGAAGTACTTGCATTGAAATAATTATTAAGTTTGTAGAATTTTAAATATATTGTAGTACCAAATTTATCAAAATTATAAAAAAAATAGTACATTTAAAATTAATTTATTTTTAATATTTTTATTAAAATTTATAATTTTAATGTTAATTTAATTTTTTTAAGTAGTTTATTAAAAAAAATATGTTGTAAATCTTATGGAGATAACTATACTAAGATAAATTAGATAAGAGTAGATAATTATTTTTAAAAATAGAGTTTATTTTTAATTAATTAAAAATTTAAAAATTATATATTTAATTTAATATTAATTCTAATAGATCTTTCAAAATAATTTTAATTATATTATCTTGTTTTGATATTATATTAAATTAAGTGGGATGTCAAATATCCCAAAATTAAAATTGAAAAGAACACGTTTCTAATTTTAAACATCTAATTTTGTTATATTGAAATTTTGTGTAGTTAATTTTATAAATAAAATTTTACAATTTTACAAGCTATTTAAATTTTGTTAGAATTTTTAAAAATATATTAATCTAATATTTAACTTGAATTAAGATATTCTTAAAAAAAATCACAATAAAATTATTTAACATATATCTTATAATAAATATTACTAAAAATGTCATCACAAAATATGCTCAATCATAAAAATGCTTCTATCCAATTTTCTAAATAGACAAGTGTATATAGCAATTTTTATGATTTCGTTGGTCTTCCTCATGTTCATGGGAGCATTCTAGCATAAGCAGACCTATGAATTGTCCTTTTCTATCATAGGGTGCAACCTTATAAATGTTATTTATTGAGCAAAAGTTAAAATATAATGACAAAATTTACTTGTTTTTATATTACTTGCTATTTTTTCAAGCCAATCTTACAAAACTTGGAACCACTTTTGTAGAATTATTGTTTTTCAAACCTTCTAACACTTTTGAGAACTTCAAACTAATTCAAGAGCAATAACTTTAGGAATGTGTTACATTGGAAATTGTCAATCCATATATATATTTGTAATAGACGTGTAGATATTGTTAGTCGGCCTTGTCAAACTCAATACACAACAAAAATAAATTAATTATTTTTATAATATTAAATATATTTTTAATTCTAATTTTAATATATTTATTTATTTATTTGATCAGTAAAAGGCCTAAGCCATGATTACTTTTATTAATTATTTTAAAATATGATACATGAGTCTCCATTCAGTGTGGGCATTGGTAGGAAAGAATAAGATAGGGCATTACCCTATTTACAAAGCTATTGAGATAGAGGCATTCCCCTATTTACATGATCAAAAGGATAGGGGTATTCCCCTCTTTTTATGAAAATCAAGATAGAAAGATTAGGTGATCTCTCTATTTACAATGCTTAAATTAAGGCTAACATCAAACTTTCTATGCCTTTTACATAAGTCACTAAACAATCATATCTTGAATTACGATGCTTTATCATAATCAATTATCCTAGAGATAAGTCGATGTAAAATAGTCTTCAGCCAAAGTTTCTTCTGAATTTTAACTTGTTCAAACACTTGTCCCAATCTCATAAAATTGTTAGTATCATCTATATAGTATTAATACAATCCTTTCTTTATCTTAGGACACCTCGGGGTATCTACTATAATAATGAAAGTACAAAAAAAGGGACCTATAAAAACTCACTCCCTTCCTTGCATACATCCATCAGTTAATGTGATATAAATGAAAATTATTAAATGCCTTATTTAATTAAAACTATCATTGCTTTATGTTTTTAGAAACAACATTTATTGAAGCTAGAAGATAATTGATAGCTACTACATCTGAAACATCCTTTGATCAATAAACATCCAAATTAAAGCCATCTTGAAATTATTGCTACCTTATTGATAAAGGTGCCTACTGCCAAAACCACACACTTATACAAATACAAATTAGAGGAGGCACAAGCTCATAGTGAAAAATAGAGAAAACTGCAAAGGAGGTTGTTTCAATGAATGTCGAGTATAAATTTCTAGTATATTTATATTTGTAAAAATACCTATATGTATATATATGTATAATCCTAAATATATATCTTAATGTTAGTTTATGAGTATACAAAGGTACAAGTGTGAATATGCATCCTTATTAATATGGTGTACTAGGTCTCTTGATGCATAATTTATTATTATAATTAGGGCATATTTAATCAGAGGAGTTCTAAAATCCTGGGACTGCAGAGACTAATGCTTTTTGGTTTTGATATTGGAGGTAGAGACCCTGTCATCTAGACAAAGTAACATGATATTATGGTTTTTATAAGGTATAACAACGTGATTATCCATCTTTCTGAAAAAAACCAATATGTCAAGTTTATATGAATATGTGTGTATATGAGAGTAAATATTATGTTATAAAATAAATGTATATATATGTGTGTGTGTGTGTGTGTGTGTGAATATATGCATATATAATACAAGATTCCTGCATATCCTCTTAAACATCATATTGAATCTTATCTGACAGATCTTCTAATTAGCTTCTTCTAGTTGGGAGCCGATAATAGGGTCTTAATATTTTTATTACCTACAACTAACCAAACTCTTATGTTATATGGAAAATTGGTAAACAAGGAGCCACTGTAGTTCAATTCCCTTTTTCTAAGTCCTTCATGGAAGTTGAAGTATCACTCTTTAGGAAACTTATATCTCTGGTTCAAAGTTCCCATTAAAATCATTCAAATATTTGAAAACAATACCCAAATTCACTACAGTGGTAAAGTATTAACAAAGCATAGCCTCATAGTTCCATCAGTTTGACAATCAATGGTAAGAAATTCCTAATAATATTATATTAGAAGTGAAATGTTGATGCTAAGACAATTACTTTGTGACCATAATAATCCTACATATGTTTTTTTGCACAATAGATAAAGTTTGCTATTCAATTCCAAGAGAAACTCACAATTTCAATTGTGACCACACTAGCTTGATCGCAACAAACTTGTTAGAAACATTGAAAGAAAACATGTTAGCAATTCCATCATTTGTCTGTTGTTTGGGATAGTCACCGTAGAATTATTTGGACTGTCTCTCCTCTTGCCTTGCAAGGTTAAAATGACCTTTTTTTCATCCCTCCTTGAATAGACCCTTACTATCTTGAACTTGTGCAATGATAGGACACCAATGTTGCTAATTAAGGTTGGCGGGATGATTAAGCCTATCTTGAAAAAAGACTATCAAATCATTATGCTTTCAAATCAATTACCTATCAACGTATCCCTTGCGAGGGAGAGAAGCCAAACATATAAAGAACATGCACATAAACACGACAACTGGAAAACTTAAATGGAATACACCAAGAAGTACCAAATGATGAATGCTCAATTGTTGTAATGGAAAAGCAATATCAAAACCATCCATTTATAGTCCTAATGATTTTAGAAATTGTTGACAAAGAGTGTTTCTTTTTTTGATTATAGTATAAATGATTTTTCTATAGTCGTAATGATTTTTCTTATTTCTTGTCTTTTGTCCCTTTTTTATTTCCTATGTCTGTGCTTCGTGACAAGATTTTGTCACCTTCTTTTGATGGTATATTTCATTCACTCTATGTGGAATACTATTTTGTTCACTATTTTATTTTAGCTTCATATTTCTTTCATTTTTCATATACACACAAACTACACGTGCTGATAAAAAAATGAGCTATTTGATTTAGGTTTACTTTTCATTATTGTAAATGGTTAATATTTTTGGTGGTACTCCTTGGTGTATTTGGACTGCAAAAATAATCATATAAAAATAATAAATGTAGTAACAATGGTGCGGTGCATTATTGATATAGGTTCGATGACTCTTGTCAATGTGCCAAACTGTCAATGTGGTGGTGGGAAGTGTGTGTTGAAGACTTCATGGACATTGAACAACCCTAGATGACAATTTTGGTGCTGCCCTAATCGGAAAAAGGTTGCTAATGTGTATATATTTAAAGTTTCTAATGTAAATACTATTCATTATAATATAAGAACTAATGTAGACTAGGTATCATAGGGAAATAATGGCTGCGAATACTTTAGTTGGGTCGATGACAACTCATCTGCATCTATCTGCCCATCTCCACTTATCCGCGATGAAGGATTTGAGTGCAAAACGTGTCAGGCTAGGGCAAATTCCAAAATTATATTTTTACGATGCCTTCTCTGTATTGTAATTGCATATCTAATTTGTTACGACCATATGCAGAGATGAACTCAGGAATTAGTTAGTTTAGTATTTCCATATTGTAACTAATATTTTAATATTGATATGACATAACTTCTCTTTTCCTCAAGTGCGCATATATATGGTTTACATCTTTTTTTAGAATAATTCTTCATGTTTATGGCTCGGGTGAGCCCCAATTTGCTATCAATCACATGATTTAACATTGATTTAGGTTGGAGGTAAACTACATGTGTCATGTAAACAACATGGTTGAATGCAATCTCTTTTGCGTGTTTTCAAGAGTTTTCCCACCAATACAAGCATAAATAATGCATTGAACGTAATCTACAGACGTTGCATGGTATGAAGTCTCACTGAAGAAGAGTACTGCAGAGAGCAAGCCTACCATACCAAGGAAGTTTGACAAGAACAAGGAATATGGCTTAAACAAAATGGGAAGACGTCTTTCTAGCTTAGGCTTGGATCCTTTGAGAATTAGCTTGCTAATAAATGAAGCAAATGAGAGCTGAGCAATTAGCTTCCCAAGAAATTTTTTGTAAATGAACTATGTGTAGCCTAATTCCTGTGCCTTCTGCGCATACCTAAATGATATATTTGAAACAACAAGGGTAAATTTAGCCTTACCCTTGTTGTTTCAAATATATCATTTGGGTACGCACAGAGGGCACATTAATTGGGGTACATATAGTTCATTTATGGGCTTTTTCTTGGAAAGTTAATTGCTCATATGTCATCTAGATTATTTATAAGCTAATTGCAGAGGGATCTAGGCTCAGGCTAGAAAGATGTCTTCCCAAACACATAAAAAACATACACATAAATACAACAACTGAGAAACATAAATGTAGATTTCACAATAGCTGAGAAACATAATTGTAGGCATCATGGTCACAATTTTTTGGAGACAACATAATTGAGTTGTATACCCAGACGATGGATAGCAACTTCTGCTCCTCCGATTCCAAGTTGACACTGCAGGATCCAAAGACCATAGATAAGGAATAAATTTAGAGAGCGGAGGAAGGCCATAATGACCAAAATAATATAGGACAAACCTCAAGTTAAATGAGGAAACTATAAACATTTTAATAAAATTCTATAAAAATGTTTGCAATTGCCTCATTTAACTTGAGGTTTGTCCTATATTATTTTTGTCATTATGGCCCTCCTCCACTCTCTAAATTTATTCCTTATCTATGGTCTTGGGATCCTGCATTTTCAACTTGGAACAGGAGGAGCAGAAGTTGATCTTCATCATCTGGGTATACCACTCAATTACGTTGTCTCCAAAAAAATGTGATCATGATGCCTACAATTATGTTTCTCAGCTATTGTGTCCCAGGACCCCTTATGACCCTTTATGACCATTTATGACCTCTAAGAATACATCTTAGAGGTCTTAATATGTCGTAAAGGGTCATAAGAGGCTCCTAGGAGGGGCCAGATGAGCTTCCACCTTCACACGGTTGGCCCTGTTAAGTAGAGAATGTTAATTAAACTATTCTTGAAACATAATTGTAGGCATCATGGTCACATCGGGGATGAAACTATTCTAAGTTGACACTGTGGGATGGACAACAACTTGGAACCAGAGGTGCAGAAGTTGCTCTCCATCGTCTGGGTATACCACTCAATTACATTGTCTCCAAAAAAATGTGACCATGATACCTACAATTATGTTTCTCAGAGAATGTTAAACTATTCTCGAAACAAAGAGAAGCTGACAACAACCAATAGAATGAGTGTGGACACTTGAAGATAAATATCGAATAGGGGAAAAGCACCTGCAACAACAGAGGCAATAACTGTAGATACAGATGAGGATATCACAGAAATCCCTAATTTAGTGTTTCAGAGAACAAACGATAGACTGTGAATTAGGGATTTATGCGATATCGTCATCTAAATCTACATCTATTTTATTTACATTGGAATGCAGCCTGCTGATATTGATACTGCACCAGCCGAGCACAATGGAGGCATCGATTCTAATGTGAATTGTAGTACTCAAGGTATACATTTTCTATTCGAATTTTGATTAATGAATATTTAATACAAGAAAACATATTCAATTGATTAAGATGGATTAGTTGTGATGATGAGACGCACCATTTAGATGTTAGCTGTGATAGTCTCTTGGTTTCAGGCAATGCAGAAGGAGAAGCCTAGTTCAATATGCAATCTCGCAGAATATGCACGGATATCAGGTGGAGTTGAAAAATACAACAAGGTTGCATTTTTTATAGAGGTCTTTAATTGCATATTTTAAGTTATAGACCATCGCAAAAATGTAAACATGTTGTGTTTTTTCAACTCCACCTCCTATCTATGCATATTATGCTTGTGTTGCACGCGCATTCTCGATTTAGAGTGGGAAAAATCTTATTTTCGATGTGAGGGAGAGAAGCCAAACAAAAAGAACATGAAAATAAACATGACAGCTACAAAACATAAATGTAGGTATCACAACAACTGAGAAACATAAATGTAGGCATCATGGTCCCAATTGTTTGGAGACACAACATAATTGAATGCTATACCCAGAAAATGCAACACAACCACTACTCCTGTAGTTTTATGTTGACACTGTGGATCCAAAAACCATATATAGATTCCTTATCTTTGGTTTTTGGATCCCGCAGTGTCAACTTAGAACTACAGGAGTAGTGGTTGTGTTGCATCGTTTGGGTATACCACTCAATTATGATGTGTTTCCAAAACATTGTGACCATGATGCCTACATTTATGTTTCTCAGCTATTGTTTCCTAGGACCCCTTATGACCCTTTACGACCATTTACGACCTCTAAGAATACATCTTAGAGGTCTTAAAATTTCATAAAGGGTCATAAGAGGCTCCTAGGAGGGGCCAAATGAGCTTCCACCTTCATGTGGTTGGCCCTGTTAAGTAGAGAATGTTAATTAAACTATTCTTGAAACATAATTGTAGGCATCATGGTCACATTTTTTTGGAGACAACATAATTGAGTTGTACCTACACGGAGAGCAATTTCTGCACCTCCGATTCCAAGTTGACATTGCGGGATGGATAACAACTTGGATCTGGAGGTGCAGAAGTTTCTCTCCATCGTCTGGGTATACCACTCAATTACATTGTCTCCAAAAAAATGTGACCATGATGCCTACAATTATGTTTCTCAGAGAATGTTAAACTATTCTAGAAGCTCAAAGAGAAGCTGGCAACAACCAATAGAACAAGTGTGGACACTTGAAGATAAATATCAAATAGGGGAAAAGCACCTACAACAACAGAGGCAATAGTTGTAGATACAGATGAGGATATCGCAGAAATCCCTAATTTAGTGTTTCAAAGAACAAATGATAGACTGAGTTAGGGATTTCTGTGATATCGTCATCTAAATCTACATCTATTTTATTTACATTGGAATGTAGCCTGCTGATATTGATATTGCACCGGTCGAGCACGATGGAGGCATTGATTCTAATGTGAATTGTAGTACTCAAGGTATACATTTTCTATTCGAATTTTGATTAATGAATATTTAATACAAGAAAACATATTCAATTGTTTAAGGTGGATTATTTGTGATGATGAGACACGCCATTTAGATGTTAATTGTGACAGTCTCTTGGTTTCAGGCAATGCAGAAAGAGAAGCCTAGTTCAATATGCAATCTCAATTCATATACATAGGATATCAGGTGGAGTTGAAAAACACAATAGGGTTGCATTTTTGATAGAGATCTTTAATTGTGTATTTTAAGTTATAGACCATCACGAAAATGTAAACGTGTTGTATTTTTTCAACTCCACCTACTATCCATGCATATTCTGCTTGTGTTGCGCGTGCATTCTTGATTCAGAGTGGGAAAAATCTTATTTTTGATGCGAGGGAGACAAGCCAAACACAAAGAACATGCAAATAAACATGACAGCTACAAAACATAAATGTAGGTATCACAATAGATGAGAAACATAAATGTAGGCATCATGGTCCCAATTGTTTGGAGACACAACATAATTGAATGCTATACCCAGAAAATGCAACACAACCCCTACTCTTGCAGTTCTAAGTTGACACTGTGGATCCAAAAACCATATATAGATTCCTTATCTTTGGTTTTTGGATCCCGCAATGTCAACTTAGAACTACAGGAGTAGTGGTTGCGTTGCATCATCTGGGTATACCACTCAATTATGTTGTGTTTCCAAAACATTGTGACCATGATGCCTACATTTATGTTTCTCAACTGTTGTGTCCTAGGACCCCTTATGACCCTTTACGACCGTTTACGACCTCTAAGAATACATCTTAGAGGTCTTAAAATTTCGTAAAGGGTCATAAGAGGATCCTAGGAGGGGCCAGATGAGCTTCCACCTTCACGTGGTTGGCCTTGTTAAGTAGAGAATGTTAAACTATTATCGAAACAAAGACAAGATCAATAATTTATATATGAATACCAATTTTGTTCTCATCAAGCCATCAAAACATTTAAATAGCCTTTTAAACTGCTATTAAAAATAAAATATTTAATCAACATTTACTTATAGATTTATGTGCTTGTTTGAGTTTGATATGCAAATCTGCGTATCAAACTCAGACAAGCACACAAATCTATAGGTAAACAAAGCTTTCTTAGTCAGTTTGATTTTTCTTGAGGCTGTGAATATACAGTATAATGAAAATGCTTTGTTTAATCACCGTCATTTTTTTTTAACCAAAAAATATTTTTGGTCAATTTTTTGACCTTTAAATAACATTAATTTCGATGAGAATGCTATGCATTCGATGTCAATTTCATGGAATAGTGGTCGAGTATTTCGTCGCAATTTTGACGTCAAGTTTGCCAAACTTGGTCCCGATTCTGCCAGCTTCATGTGATTAGTTCGACGAAGAGTCGGTCGATAAGTTGACTACTACGAAGGTCACAATTTTGACAATGGGTTTGCTTGTAGAATAATCGATGAAAAAAGATCGACCATGGTTTTAGTCATCTATTCAACCAATTGTTGTAGAAAATTTGACTAATTCTCGTCGAAATTTAGGGCAAAATTTACTAGTGTCACAATAGTCTTTCCATGTTCCATCTTCTGTCATTTTTTCATAGTATTCTTCAAAAGTCATTTCATCTTATTGAGAGAAGAAAGGCTCAAAGTTTGTACGATGCTCCATAATGTAGTCCACCACCATACCACGATACTTTGAGCACTGTTTTTGGTCACCTTTGAGCTAGTTTACGAGAGCTATGAAGAAACAGTTTCCATCTGGTAGCATTTGGACCATTCTGATCTGCAATTCATTCCTCTAATCCTCAAACCATGTTTGGCTCTCTTCTTCACTTTCTTCTTCATCTAGCAAGAAACTTAATTAAGATGTCTTGTCTTCTCCCTTGGTGGGCATTTTGAGCTAAGGAAGAGATCTCATGATTTTATAATTTTATTGTCATATCTTCTGAAATGTTAGCGAATTCTAATTTCACCCCTTGTTGTCTCATGGAATACCTGAAGTTCTCATTTGTGTATTTGTTCACAGTTTTGGAAAAAAGATTCTCTAAAATATAATTTAGATAGATAATTATCATTGTCAAAATGGACAAAACACTTGAAAAGACAAATAATAAATCACCTTTTGAAGTGTAGGAGACAAATAGTTGCAATTGAAAGTGATGGAAGAACAGAAGCTGAGTCTAATATGTCATTGGTAAGTTGTGAGAAGCAAGTAATAATATGTCTACTATATATAGAAAATGATTATATGTCTTAAGCAAGTTGTGATGAGCACGCAATAAGATATCTTCTATATCCAGACAATAATTTTACTTTCAAGGCACTTGTTAATATGGTTTTTGAGTCCTACCATGTTCACACGCATGTTTGGTTAGACTGGGGCATTGACATGTGGATTACCCTTGTGGAAAGCTTTTACCATGCTCTTATCAAAGGTAAGAACATATGTGTCAAAACAATACACCAATCCTATCAAATGGCACTATTTTCCCTAATTGCGTGTTAGTCTTGTCAAAAACATTCTATGAGTTTAGAATTTTATTGTAATTTTATTAGAAGGGTGATTTACCTATTATTAATTATAGGCAAGTAGTGCAATAAATAAAATACTATTGGCTTAACCATTGCACCCTTCAAAGATGCAAGTGCTAGTTTAATGCATAATAGAAATAAAAAGTAAAACAATATATATATATATATATATATATATATATATATATAGATTTTATTATTCTATTAAAAGACTAGAAAAATGGAGGAGGAGCATATGTGTGAAAGTGTGAATTTTGGTAGGAAGATACAAATTATGGATGAATGGGATGGTGTGAATGAATGAGAAGGATTGGGTAGGTTATGTTGATATGTAGACCAATCCTAGTTTTTGATATATTAAAGGATATTATGCATCATTGCTAAAAAGCCCAAGATGGAATGATATACTATGTATGAGCTTGAATTTTATACAAAAGGTTATCTTAGACACGAAAGTCCTAATATAACCTTGATGGGTAATGTGAGGCATACAAGTATGATAATATCCTTTTTCACATAAGACCTTAGCATGAGATTAGCAAATATATGGAAAGAATATATCATATGATATTCATGGCTACACATTTAAGATTATAATAAAATTTTGTGGGCCATGTAAAATATAACTAACAAACATTACACATAGAATCAATGATTATGTCTCATTATACACTGGTAAAAATGCACCAAGATATAAGGTGGTCCTAAGTAGGTATAGTCATGGGTCAAAAGATGAAATCAAAACTAAATACCAAATAACAAACAAGTCGTATGGAACCATATCTCTTGTCAAATTAGGATGGATGATAGTCTTGTATTATATATCATGGGAATGATTTATCCCCAAGGGCACACATGATTGGTTTGACGAAGATAGTAGGCATTAATTATGGTGTTTGGTTATTTTGTACAAAGTGGTCCTAAGTCTTGTTTTTTGAATTGTATGGTTTGATGTGCAAACAAGTCTAGTTAGCTTAGTATAATGGGGGAAGCTCAATTTCATAGGAGGTTTGAAACTTGCTTGTGTGTATACCAATTTGGTTGTTGGCATGATTCAATAATTACCCTTGGCATCTAACAAAGGAAGTGGAATAGTGTCTCTAAGTAGGTGGGGAAGGTTCAAGGGTGAAATATGGTGGAAGAAAAGAGAGTTTAGTTATTAGGATAATGACACTAGAAGTTTAGGGGGTGGAGAGTATATGGTTAGATTTTTGTTATAGGTTTAGAAAGATTTGGAAACATTTGGATATTTCTTTGCAAGTTAAAACCAAGTCAAGGTAGGGGTGTAGGAGTTAGTGCTGTGTCATGGGGTTGATGTGGGTGATTGGAGATCGAGACAAGAGAACCATGTGGCCCAGGCCTTTTATTATGATAAAATGTATCATAGGGTTGAAGGGTGGGATGAATCATAGTAGATGGTGGATATAGATTTTATACACAACACATGCAAACATATTTTCAACAAGGTACTTGACAAGGGTACTACTAAAATAGCTTTGTCCATCAAATGGACTACTAATGTTTACTATTTTTTTTAAATTTTTGGTTTATTGATTGTTTTGCTAGGGATATTTTGATGATTAGGCATATAACCTTTCGATGTGTATAATAACATAGATTCTTCTAAAGATTGATCTTCTATCTTGAAATTATTTCTAATGAGGATGTCCAAATGTGATTCATTTCACATAATATGTTTAGATATAGTTGTAACTATTTCTAAAATTTACTGCTTATCTACTTGCATTCATTAATTAATCATAATATTGCTATCTCATGTTGCTTAATCAAGTGGTTAATTGATCATAATAGAGCTATTTCACATAGTTTAATCAATTGGTTAATCGATTATAATTATATGCTCTATGTGGCTTGATTTCCATAAAACGTTTTTACTCGTTATGACTTCATATCCATTACAACTTTATACTTTTTATGGTTTTATTATTACTACAATTTCATGCTCTTTTGTAGGCTTCATGCCACATTATAGGTTCATGATAATGGAATCTATAATGCTTGCCAATTGTTTTTAAGCTCCTAAAAAATAAATTTTAAAAAGATTTCAAATTCTTGTACAATATCCAAATGAAATATATCAATTAAAATAACTCTACAATAAAATTACCTCATATATATCACTAGAGAAAGTCATTATTACGAATATTAGTATGACAAGGAAAATTCAACACATTGTCATTTGAATTGGATTTGTATAGAGCCTGCATGGCCATGATGGTGAGCAACATATTGAAAATCTTGAATACTGATTGATATTAACTGCATCAAACTGATGAGAAACATATTAAAAAATTTAGTGAATATTTGGGATAGGAAAAAATTCAATTCTTTAATTTTCTCTTTATTTTATTGCCACCTGTTTTGTTTTTAGACTTAAATTAAAACTTCACGTGGCTCCAAAAAATATTTTATATAATTTCTGCACCATTTCTCCTCCATGGACAGGATCAAATGTACATTTGTAGAAGCTGCAACAAGAGTAAAAGCCCCGTGACTCAGGTCTAATTATTATGTATGTAGAACTCACTATCATAGCAGACTGGTGACTAGTATTTTAAAATTGAATCCTAGTTTAATGAAAGAAGATAACAAATGAAGTAATTGCTGGTCTTACCTTCCATCATAGCAAATAATCACGATAGTGTTATGCTTCCCAAATCCAGCAAGAGACCTCACATTCGGAGAGTAATGAAATTGAGCAAATGACCTATCTGAGTTAAAATACTTTGGAACAGCTCCTGCATAATTTAACAAATTAGGTTTTTGATTACATAAATGTGTTGAATGAGATTAGGGTTTTGAAAGTTGCTATCTAACAAATCATTTTATTACTCATAATATCTTTAATTTTAACGTTGGCAACCCAAATGTAGGACTATAATAAAATTAATCATGAGAAATATCTTAAGCTTTATTGTTCGTAACCCATATTAGACTTACTAATTCATGTGACAAAAATGAGTTAAAAAATTAGCACAATATAATAAAACATGGGAATCGATCCATATTTGGGCTTTCACAAGTGAGATTTCATACACCCTGAGATTGTTGTCTATGATGGAGTGACCCAGAAAAAATTACTACCATCATACACATGTAAATTCTAGGGTTAGGTTCTACCTTTCATAAAAGAAAATGAGGATGAGAAGCTACTGTTTGCTCTCTGAAGAACAAAACCAGTTTCATCAGAAGAAACATTCCACTGCCTCCAAGCATTTCCTTTAAGGTTGTCTGATTCTCTTTTTGCCATCCGCTCTTGTTTTGCTACTTTTTCATTGAGACCCACTATATGGACAGTACCCTTGTCACTACACATTACAAGTAACTGAGCAATCTCTGATATACCAATGCTATAAATCTCAGCTCTTTTAGATCCTCTGCGAACCTGCCAACAAATTCAATATAAGGTTAACATTATCCGTAGTGGATGGTCATTTGTAGTAAATGCAATACAACCAGAAATGTAAATGTGCTTGTTCAGCACAGCTCTACAATGACACTCTGCTTACAATTGTGGTGATGTTTATAACTAACCATATTTTGTGTAGAAATTCATGATCCATCATGTCAAATCAGGAACCCAATCAATCTACAGAGTTGGTTTCAGAAAAACATTGCAAATAGCTAAGTTATTTATCCTAAAAACTGAGTAAGCTATACCATATCTATGTATACTTGGTTTCAGTGTTCTGAAACTCGTTTATTATCCTTCACCATGAATGCTGATGAAGCTAAACCCTAAGCCCTAGGCCCTAATTCGCAAGGAACTTTTAGCTACTCATATGGGAGTATTAGTCTTTTAGGCTGAAATGTAATCAGTGGATAGTCCTTTACGCATGGATAGTCAAAGAAAGGGTATCCATTCTGCCAAATTTCATAATAGCAAACAAAATGCCTATAGTTGAGAAGTTCTATACATCCTGCAAACAGGTCCCATCTGAAGTGTTGAAGATGCGAAGCAGAGTTCCTTTTGTGCTGGCAGTTGCTAGAATAGCACCATACTTGGACAGAGCAAGACAAGAAATGTGGGAGTCATGTGCAGATACAAATCTTGTTTTCCAAGGTAGAAAGTGTTCGATACAAACCTGCCCTTTAAGTAAACCAGGGCATACCAAAACAGGATTTGATGGCATATCAGAAAGAGCACAAAGGCCTTTGGTATTGGGTAGAGTATTTATTCTATAGAGAAGCTTTGCTTCAATTTCCAGACAACTGTAGACACAGGTTTCCTGCTCTAAAACCACCACCATATGATCCATTGAAAGTTTTACTGCTTTAACTTTGGAATCGGTAGTAAGTTCATGAAGACATTTGTGAAACTCGTAGTCCCATATAGTAACTTTATTAGGGGGACATTGGATGTTGTCTTCACTTCCAACAAAAACTAAAATTTTGGTTGCATAATACATCTCCGCTATGCTGATCCCTCCATGACCAAAATATCCATTGAAGACCTCTTCAAATGGATCACAATTGTAGACCCTGATGCCTTGATCTGTTCCACAAGCAAAGCAGGTAAAATTCTGGTTGAAAGTTACCGTGAATAAGGTGGTTTCTGCATTTTTTCTGAACTGTGACTGAAACTGTAGAGAATTTAATTGCGGACTGCAAGTACACTAAGATGATTTACATGATTCTGCGAATCTTTTATATTCTGAATGATATGCCAGAGGCATCAAAGATATACTGTGATCTGTTTCAGGTAATTGGTTCCTGTCAGGATTCTGAAAACAACGTGCAAATATATATGATGATGGTGACACTCTTGGTGGTGGTGACAGTGCTGAATCTCCAGTCTTTAAGTAATCATCACTATTGCAAATTGTTTTAGGCTGTTCCTTTTTGTCTAGAGTTTTAGCCACACTTGCATGTGTAGCCAATTCTTTTGCCATTGGAATGGATTCTTCATTTTTCTTATACTCCGGCTCTGATGGATGAGGGGTTTTAAACAAACTTAAGAATTCGGGTACCACTGCTTTTGATGATGTAAATTGCAATGGCTCTGCATGAATGTTAAGCTCCAATTCTAAATGCTTATCTCGATTTACCCCATTTAAACTAACTTCAAATTCTGAACGCTGATCAGAAGGCATTGTGGGTTTTTTTGCATGTAGCATCAAGTGGTAAGTTATTTTCATCAATTTCATCAGCACTTAAGAACTTATTTGTCACTGGTTTTTATGATGCATTTTGTAATTGATCTGTATTTATACTAAGCTTAGGTTCTGAATGCTGATCTATGTTACCAGAAACGAGAAACGAGAAATGAAATGGAAAGGCAACATGACGAGAAATGAAATTTTTAAAAGTTGCATATAAGAAATGGATATATATATATATATTAAGAAAGAAAATATAATAATAATTAAATTATTATTAATCTAAAATTTAAATATAATATATAAAAACTTACCTAATAAAAAACAAATAGTAAAAACTCTCAGTAGTAAAGGGATAACTATTTGAAGACAATCTTAACCTGACACATTACATGCAAATCATAAGGTTACCAAAAAGCTATTGATATATAAATGTTGAGATACTAATGCAGCTTGTAATCTTCCTTCATTCTGCACTAAATGTTAAATGGCTAATTTTCCTCCGTTAATTGTAGAAAGTAAATGTTAAGCAGCTAATTCTCCTCCGTCAATCTACATAAAGTAAATGTTAAACAACTAATAATCCTCTCAAGTAAATGTTTTCACTGCCCATAACGATCTTCGATTTAAGTGCTTAAGTGCATAAAATTCCAGGAGCTGCATAAAATTCTCGTCTTGATTTTTTGTGATAGAAAGTCTTACTGGAAAATGATCTGACACAACATTAGTTAGAAAATTTTTGCAGTAGTGGTGAAATCAAAATTTTCTGTCTCCGATGATAAAGAATCTATCCAATCTTTTTGCTATATGGCTAAAACTTGTCCTACGATTATTCCAAGTAAACAAGCCATTATTTGTATTGATGTCTATTAGGTTATCATCAATATACCATCGGCTGAAATCTTTTTGAGATTGGGATACATATTGAGATCCTCCATATTTTTATTTATTTTCTAGGATTGCATTAAAGTCACCCCCTAGAATGTGAATGTCATCTTGATAATTTGCTAATTGATTTTGCAAAGCCTTCCATAGTTCTTTCTTCTCTTGATTAGGGGTAGGACCATAGACATTTATAAGGTTAAATTTTAAATTAGTTTTTAAGTTTTTAATTGATGAAAGTAGCCAGTTGTTATGTTTTGTGATTATCTCGACTACAACATTCCTAGGATTCCAGATAGCCGCCAGACCACCAGAGGCTCCCTCAGAGTATACCATCTCTGATTTCCATATACCTAATTTAGGACTAAAATTCTTGCTTTCATCCTTATTTAATTTAGTTTCTTGAAGTATAATTATTTCAGATTCAAATATATTAAGGTATCTTTTTATCAGTTTCTATTTGTTAGGGGCATTAAGGCCCCTAACATTCCAAGTTGTTATTTTCATTGGGCTTTGGGAAGGACCTTCCCCTTCCCAACATTAATCAAATCAGCTAGTCTAGGTTGGTTAAATCAGCATTTCCATCGATAGATCTTAATTCATTAACAAATTTCCTACCACACTTTTTCTTAGTTTTAAGAATTGTAGGACTAGACAATCCTTCAATAGTAGCACGGCTATACCTAGTTGTTTATCGATGTTAGTTATACCATCCAAACAGGTCTTAATATCCTTAACGTCCCCTATGAGTTCGTTGTTCATAAAATCTATTTCTGTCTACCCATTCGTCTCCTGAATAACTTGTCTTGAAATTTCAATATTGATCCTATCTTCAAAGTCTATAAGATCTTTGTCATACTCTTCTAGAAGTGATTCATGATTGTTGATACTTTGTAATTCTTTACTGATGGTTTCTAATTCTATTGGTACAGAATACAAGGGATCTTTCTCCTTATGTTTGTCCAAAGTTTTGACCTCGACATCTTTGTACTTATACGATTCATCATTATGTCATTGTGACAATTCCTCACTAATCTCAAGTTGAACTTCCCTTAGGTCTTCCATCATCCCACCAACCAAGACCATCTTGTTTTCAATGGCCTAGACTCTTGCTTCTAGGGACAGGGGGGAAATGGCTTGTATTGGGCATGATTCAATACTAGGAGCACGATTCTGAGCCGTGTCTAAGTCACAGGAGGGATTAATGGTTAGGAGTGGTGAAGGACAAGTTTCAACATTACCAAAGCTAACAATATTTGTCCTTACTGGATCAGAGAGACATGGTTTATTAAGGACCTAGAGAACTATCGCATCAATTACAAAACCACCTCTATTTTTGAGAAAGGAAACATTTACTTTTGGATTACAATGATTAGGGTCTAAGAAAATGGGTTCTGCCAAATTACTAGTGTCAGATTTCAGATTAAGGTTGCAAAGAGGATTTAACTCACATTTATGGGCCCTGGAACCAGAGTTAATAGAGGGGGAGTGCTCCATTTCCTCTTCAGCTTCAATAGTGTAGTCTATGATTGTAGGGTTGATGGTCACTGAGGCAGATTTACAATAGATTTTTATAGGGGGAATAGATTTCACATTAAGATTCATATTAACAACAATAATTTTTTCTGTAAAATTCTGATCTGATTCCACTGTTCTAACATATGAGCCAATACAGTTTCCTAATTTCTTGAGGGATTCCTTAGTAGATAATTCCAGGGGAAGATTCTTGAGGAGGATGGCTTTATCTACCATAAAGTCGCTAAGCAATTCAGGTTTAAAAAAGGGAATCCAATCTAAAGTTGTAAACTCTGTGTTTCTAAATTTAGGGCATCCTTCCAATAAGATTTTATTTTTAAGTGCTTTGCTACTAAAATTGAGATAAATAAAACTTTCAGGGAGGATAGAGACCTTTACCTTTTGTTTCCATATCGATTTCAGTCATTCAGCTATTTCACTTGTTGATACTCCAAAGCCATTCCACCTGCAAATTAGTCCTAACTAGCACAAATATTCTGTATCCTTTCTACAAATCCATCTTTCAATGCTATTTCTAGGGTTTCTGGATTAGGGCGAACTTGGTTTGAAAAAGATAAACCATTAATATGTGAATTGCTGATCTTACCCATCCATGGTGGTTGCCCTACTGGAGCAGATCTTTTGTGTGGAGGAGAGTATACATTACCTTTCACTGGCGATAGAGTTTGGGCCAAATCAATGGAATTATCCAAATCCTTACCAACTGATAGTCGCCTCGGTCTACCATCAGTGAGGTGTCTTACTGTATTGGAAGGGTGATTACCAAGGTTTTGACTTTCATGTCTATAATAAAGGCGGCGGTGGGGAGGGGAGTAAACATTCTTATCCATTAGAACCAGCTTTTTAGATGAAAGTAAACCCATTGAAGCAGTTTTAGGGTTACGTCCAAAATTTATTGTTTCTGGAGACCTCAAGGAAGGATTAGGATTGGAATTTGCAACCGGATTCATCCGAGGAATACCTGGATTGCACCTATGAGGAGGAGTGTAGGGAGGAGCCTCTTATGACCACAGATGTTCGAAGCTATTTCTGAGGGAAATTGAAAATGAGGGCTTCTGCGGCAAATAGTATTGTGAATGTTTATTCCCATGATATTTTGCCCTTTGAGCATTTTGTCTACTAGCTAGGATCCACTGAGGTTCGAGCGTTGCTTCAGGCATCTCCCAAGGTGATGCCCTAGAGAGAACCCTAGGGGAAGAATGTTGTACTAGCTTAAAGCTGTGAATTTGCTCAAAGCCATGAGGATAACCATTTGTAACTGCATACTTAGTTCTGGTGAAGAAGCGTAATTGAGCATCCAGAGAATCGATAGTGCAAATGTGAGATTTCGCTTGAAAGAGAAGAGCCATTTTTTTTAATAAAAATTTATTGAAAATTTAAGCTAGGGATGTACTCCCTAGGCGGAATGCAAATGCCCCACTCCACATCCCGCGGGTAAATCAAGATACAAGATCTTGGGGGCCTCTCAATTTTTTGGCGCAGTAGAGAGTAACCCTGCGAGGTTTGAACCTTGGTTGTAGGCACTACAGGCAAGAAGCCCCACCATTTATATTTATTTTAAATATAAATATAAATTATAATTAAGGCTAGTACTAGCCACTACGTGGCACTTGTTACTCTTGAATTAGTTTTAAGTTAATTTAGAGTTCTACAAAAGTGGTTCCAAGTTTTGTAAGGTTAGCAAAAGAATCCATAAAAATTGCTATATACACTTCTCTATTTAGAAAATTGGATAGAAGCATTTTTATGATTGAACAAATTTTGTGATGACATTTTTAGTAATATTTATTGTAAGATTTATGTTAAATAATTTTATTGTGATTTTTTTAAAAAAATATCTTAATTCAAGTTAAATATTAGTTTAATATATTTTTAAAAATTCTAACAAAATTTAAGTAAGTTGTAAAATTGTAAAAAATTATTTACAAAATTAACTACACAAAATTTCAATATAACAAAATTAGATGTTTAAAATTAGAAACATATTATTTTCAATTTTAATTCTCAACGATATTTGACATCCCACTTAATTTAATATAATATCAAAATAAGATAATATAATTAAAATTATTTTAAAAGATCTATTAAAATTAATATTAAATTAAATACATAATTTTAAAATTTTCAATTAATTAAAAAATAAACTCTATTTTTAAAAATAATTAACTACTCTTACCTAATTTATCTTAGTATAGTTATCTCCATAAGATTTAAAACATATATTTTTTTATAAAAAAATCCTAAATTTTAAATTAAAATTATCATTACAAATTCCAATAAAAATATTAAAAATAAATTAATTTTAAATGTATTATTATTATTATTTTTTATAAATTTGGTACTGCAATACATTTAAAATTCTACAAACTTATTAATTATTTCAATGCAAGTACTTCTAACTCAAAAATAATGATTTTTGATTTCATCCTTCGATAATACTTAGAGGTTTTTTATCTATAAATTTAGGATTTTCTTTTATTAAATTAGATTTTTTTAAATTTAGTTTCAAGTCTGGAATGGTGCAACGGTTCCATATGAGGGCTTAGAATTATATAGCTGATACATAATTGATTTGCTTCTTGTGAAGTAATTCAATAAATTGTGAAGTAATTCAATAAATTGTGCAGTAATACAATAAATTTAAATTTATTCTTTGTTGGTTGAATCTGATACTACTTCCTTCCGTTTCTCAAAATGTTGGAGACAGCAACTGGAGTTTTTCTTTACACGATTTCTGCAAGGTGCTCGAGATTTCTGTCGATTCAGACCATTTTAAATATATTTGCTGAAATATGGTCTGTTATATTGAACATTCTAAGCTTTGCTGCAACGTGGTCTGACTCTGATACATGGAGGATTCCTAGCTTGATTGAGGATGAATCAATTGCAATGGCAGTAGCAGAAGCATTTGAGTGCTTAAGTGCATCTGAAATTTGGCTCATACCTGATACAACTTGCGGGGAATTTTCAACAAA
This sequence comes from Chamaecyparis obtusa, assembly GCA_027943335.1. Taxonomy (NCBI): domain Eukaryota; kingdom Viridiplantae; phylum Streptophyta; class Pinopsida; order Cupressales; family Cupressaceae; genus Chamaecyparis; species Chamaecyparis obtusa. Next base: position 113,540 of record BSBK01007353.1, read on the forward strand.
TCTTGAAAAGCAATTTGAGTCCAATCTTTGCAGGAACTCAGAACTGTTGGCAATTGGATGTGAAGGGCAGTTTATGGACAAAAATGTAGAAACAATGCCAGTTGCATCATTAGAAGTTGTGCTTCAGTGGTCCAGTGTGCCTGAAAGTTTTGAAAGTAATTCATTGCCTGATATTAGATATGAACAATCACTGGCATCCATTGATCAGCATGCAGATATTGGGCTTGGCAGAAATGCAGGTTATCAACATTCAGATTCCAAGCTTAGCGTGTATTCAGAAGATCGAGATGCACAGTCTGAGCTTAACATAAGTACAGAAGATCAGCATTCTGAATCCGAACTTAGCATAAACACAGAGCAATTGCCGATTGTATCATCAAAATCAATAACATCTGAGTGCTTCAGGGATTTTGAGACTTCTGAAAGTAACCCTTCACTTGATTATGCTTGCAAAAAAGCTACAGGGGCTTCTTGTCAGCATTCACAGTTAGAGCTTAGTGTTAATGCAGAAGATCATCATTCACAATCTGAGCATAGTATAAATGCAGAGCAGTTGCCGATTGTGTCATCAAAAACAGGGGCATCTGAATCCTTAAGTGTCTATGGTACTCCTGAAAGAAGCCTCTCACCTAATTCTGCTTTAAAATATGCAGAAGAACAGTATTTACAGTCCAGGCTTACTATAAATGCAGAAGATCAGGATTCACAGTCTGGGCTTAGTATAGATGCAAAAGACGAACATTCAGAGTCTGAGTTAAGCATAAATGAAGAGCAATCGTCAATTGCATCCTCAAATTCAGAGGAAAATGACTGCATAATCGTTTATAGCACTCCTGGAATTAAATCCCCACTTGATACTACTTTAGACAAACCCACAATGCTTCTTTATCAGCATTCAGACTTTGAGCTTGGCATAAATGGAGAAGATCAGCATTCACAGTCTGAGCTTGACATAGATGCAGAGCAATTGTCAATTACATTATCAAAAGAAGTGACGTATAAGTGCCCAAGTGTTTTTGACACTACTTGCATTAATGCCACCATGCCCCTCGATCAGCATTCAGAGCCTGAGCTTAGTATAAATACAGATCAATTACAAAATGCATCATCAAAACCAGTGACAAATAATTTCTTAAGTGTTGATGAAAATAACTCACCACTTGATGCTACATGCAAAAAACCCACAATGCCTTCTGATCAGCGTTCAGAATTTGAAGTTGGTTTAAATGGGGTAAATCGAGATAAGCATTTAGAATTGGAGCTTAACATTCATGCGGAGACATTGCAATTTGCATCATCAAAAGCAGTAGTATCAGAGCCGGAGTATAAGAAAAATGAAGAATCCATTCCAATGGCAAAAGAATTGGGTACATATGCAAGTGTGCCTAAAACTCTAGACAAAAAGGAAGAGCCTAAAACAATTTGCAATAGTGATGATTACTTAAAGACTGGAGATTCAGCACTGTCACCACCACCAAGAGTGTCACCATCAGCATATATATTTGCACGTTGTTTTCAGAATCCTGACAGGAACCAATTACCTGAAACAGATCACAGTATATCTCTGATGCCTCTGGCATATCATTCAGAATATAAAAGATTCGCAGAATCATGTAAATCATCTGAGTGTACTTGCAGTCCGCAATTAAATTCTCTACAGTTTCAGTCACAGTTCAGAAAAAATGCAGAAACCACCTTATTCACTGTAACTTTCAACCAGAATTTTACCTGCTTTGCTTGTGGAACAGATCAAGGCATCAGGGTCTACAATTGTGATCCATTTGAAGAGGTCTTCAATGGATATTTTGGTCATGGAGGGATCAGCATAGTGGAGATGTATTATGCAACCAAAATTTTAGTTTTTGTTGGAAGTGAAGACAACATCCAATGTCCCCCTAATAAAGTTATTATATGGGACTACGAGTTTCACAAATGTGTTCATGAACTTACTACTGATTCCAAAGTTAAAGCAGTAAAAATTTCAATGGATCATATGGTGGTAGTTTTAGAGCAGGAAATCAGTGTATACAGTTGTCTGGAAATTGAAGCAAAGCTTCTCTATAGAATAAAGACTTTACCCAATACCAAAGGCCTTTGTGCTCTTTCTGATATGCCATCAAATCCTGTTTTGGTATACCCTGGTTTACTTAAAGGGCAGGTTTGTATTGAACACTTTCTACCTCGGAAAACAAGATTTGTATCTGCACATGATTCCCACATTGCTTGTCTTGCTCTGTCCAAGTATGGTGCTGTTCTAGCAACTGCCAGCACAAAAGGAACTCTGCTTCGCATCTTTAACACTTCAGATGGGACCTGTTTGCAGGAGGTATAGGACTTCTCAACTATAGACATTTTGTTTGCTATTATGAAATTTGGCAGAATGGATACCCTTTCTTTGACTATCCATGCGTAAAGGACTATCCACTGATTACATTTCAGCCTCAAAGACTAATACTCCCATATGAGTAGCTAAAAGTTCCTTGCGAATTAGGGCTTAGGGCTTAGGGTTTAGCTTCATCAGCATTCATGGTGAAGGATAATAGACGAGTTTCAGAACACTGAAACCATGTATACATAGATATGGTATAGCTTACTCAGTTTTTAGGATAAATAACTTAGCTATTTGCAATGTTTTTCTGAAACCAACTCTGTAGATTGATTGGGTTTCTGATTTGACATGATGGATCATGAATTTCTACACAAAATATGGTTAGTTATAAACATCACCACAATTGTAAGCAGAGTGTCATTGTAGAGCTGTGCTGAACAAGCACATTTACATTTCTGGTTGTATTGCATTTACTACAAATGACCATCCACTACGGATAATGTTAACCTTATATTGAATTTGTTGGCAGGTTCGCAGAGGATCTAAAAGAGCTGAGATTTATAGCATTGGTATATCAGAGATTGCTCAGTTACTTGTAATGTGTAGTGACAAGGGTACTGTCCATATAGTGGGTCTCAATGAAAAAGTGGCAAAACAAGAGCGGATGGCAAAAAGAGAATCAAACAACCTTAAAGGAAATGCTTGGAGGCAGTGGAATGTTTCTTCTGGTGAAACTGGTTTTGTTCTTCAGAGAGCAAACAGTAGCTTCTCATCCTCATTTTCCTTTATGAAAGGTAGAACCTAACCCTAGAATTTACATGTGTATGATGGTAGTAATTTTTTCTGGGTCACTCCATGATAGACAACAATCTCAGGGTGTATGAAATCTCACTTGTGAAAGCCCAAATATGGATTGATCCCCATGCTTTATTATATTGTGCTAATTTTTTAACTCATTTTTGTCACATGAATTAGTAAGCCTAATATGGGTTACGAACAATAAAGGTTAAGATATTTCTCATGATTAAGTTTATTATAGTCCTACATTTGGGTTGCCAACGTTAAAATTAAAGATATTATGAGTAATAAAATGATTTGTTAGATAGCAACTTTCAAAACCCTAATCTCATTCAACATATTTATCTAATCAAAAACCTGATTTGTTAAATTATGCAGGAGCTGTTCCAAAGTATTTTAACTCAGATAGGTCATTTGCTCAATTTCATTATTCTCCGAATGTGAGGTCTCTTGTTGGATTTGGGAAGCATAACACTATCGTGATTATTTGCTATGATGGAAGGTAAGACCATCAATTACTTCATTTGTTATCTTCTTTCATTAAACTAGGATTCAATTTTAAAATACTAGTCACCAGTCTGCTATGATATTGAGTTCTACATACATAATAATTAGACCTGAGTTACGGGGCTTTTACTCTTGTTGCAGCTTCTACAAATGTACATTTGATCCTGTCCATGGAGGAGAAATGGTGCAGAAATTATATAAAATATTTTTTGGAGTCACATGAAGTTTTAATTTAAGTCTAAAAACAAAACAGGTGGCAATAAAATAAAGAGAAAATTAAAGAATTGAATTTTTTCCTATCCCAAATATTCACTAATTTTTTTAATATGTTTCTCATCAGTTTGATGCAGTTAATATCAATCAGTCTTCAAGATTTTCAATATGTTGCTCACCATCATGGCCATGCAGGCTCTGTACAAATCTAATTCAAATGACAATGTGTTGAATTTTCCTTGTCGTACTAATATTCGTAATAATGACTTTCTCTAGTGATATATATGAGGTAATTTTATTGTAGAGTTATTTTAATTGATATATTTCATTTGGATATTGTACACAATTTTGAAATCTTTTTAAAATTTATTTTTTAGGAGCTTAAAAACAATTGGCAAGCATTATAGATTCCATTATCATGAACTTGTAATGTGGCATGAAGCCTACACAAGAGCATGAAATTGTAGTAATAATAAAACCATAAAAAGTATAAAGTTGTAATGGATATGAAGGTCATAACGAGCAAAAATGTTTTATGGAAATCAAGCCACACAGAGCATATAATTATAATCGATTAACCAATTGATTAAACTATGTGAAATAGCTCTATTATGATCAATTAACCACTTGATTACGCAACATGAGATAGCAATATTATGATTAATTAATGAATGCAAGTAGATAAGCAATAAATTTTAGAAACAGTTACAACTATATCTAAACATATTATGTGAAATGAATCACATTTGGACATCCTCATTAGAAATAATTTCAAGATAGAAGATCAATCTTTAGAAGAATCTATGTTATTATACACATCGAAAGGTTATATGCCTAATCATCAAAATATCCCTATCAAAAAAATCAATAAACCAATTTTTAAAAAAAAATAGTAAACATTAGTAGTCCATTTGATGGACAAAACTATTTCAGTAGTACCCTTGTCAAGTACCTTGTTGAAAATATGTTTGCATGTGTTGTGTATAAAATCTATATCCACCATCTACTATGATTCATCCCACCCTTCAACCCTATGATACATTTTATAATAATAAAAGGCATGGACCACATTGTTCTCTTGTCTTGATCTCCCACTAATACATTTGGGGTGAAATTGCGACGGCAGGCAAATGTCATGCGGTTTTGGCTTTTTTTTTTCAAATATAGCCCGACACCGTCGCAATTTGCGACGACAATACATTTGGCACTGTCGCAATTGCGACGTTGTCGGGATATAAGCGCAAAATTAAAAAGGAACATTGTCATTTGTGTTTTCAACAGCGCCGTAACCCTCCGCGAAATCACATCAGGATATAAGGGCAAAAAAAATAAGAACGTTGTCATTTGTGTTTTCAACAGCGCCGTAACCCTCCGCGAAATCACATCGGGATATAAGGGCAAAAAAAACAAGAACGTTGTCATTTGTGTTTTCAACAGCGCCGTAACCCTCCGCGAAATCACAGCTAGAATTTCTGAGTACGTTGGGTTTATTTTTCTTTTGTCATTATTATGTAATCTGGTATTCAGCTGTTAGAGAGCTAAAATACCCAGAAATGAGGACATATCTATGTTGAATTTATTGTTAGCGGCTTTGGTTATTTAGAAGTTTAATTTTATTTGTTCATCTTTCAAGCACAAACGTTTTGTGGACCGTAATGTCTTCATTGTTTCGGGTATGCAGTGAAACAGCCCTAACTTGCAATTGCGATGTTGTCGGGATATAAGGGCAAAAAAAAAAAGGAACGTTGTCATTCGTGTTTTCAACAACACCGTAACCCTCCGCGAAATCACATCGGGATATAAGGGCAAAAAAAACAAGAACGTTGTCATTTGTGTTTTCAATAGCGCCGAGAGAGATTCCCTTCGCGAAATCACAGCTACAATTTTTGAGTACATTGGGTTTATTTTTCTTTTGTCATTATTATGTAATCTGGTATTCAGCTGTTAGAGAGCTAAAATACCCAGAAATGAGGACATATCTGTGTTGAATTTATTGTTAGCGGCTTTGGTTATTTAGAAGTTTAATTTTATTTGTTCATCTTTCAAGCACAAACATTTTGTGGACTGTAATGTCTTCATTGTTTCGGGTATGCAATGAAACAGCCCTAACTTGCGACCACCTTCACGGTACTTGTGTACATTATCATGTTGTCTTTACAGTGACTGTCCTCATTCAAGTGGCAATTACACAAGGGACAATCACTGTGAGATGTCCTCATTTGTGACAAGGACAGTCACACTTAGGACATCTCATAGTGATATTCCCTTGTGTAATTTCCACTTGAATGTATTGCTATTGAACCACATTAATGCTTTTCTTCTTCAACAAATGAGGACAGTCACTCTAAAGACAACATGATAATGTACACAATTACCAAAAAATGATCTTGTTAATTGATGTAACACTTTGTCTTGCTCACTCCCTATCCTTCACTAGGGTCTCTTTAGGCCAATGTTTTGACTTGATAGGGTACTTAACTATCCCTACACTCTTTAGGTATCTCTACCCAAGATCCCACTCCTTCAACTAGTGCACACCAACAAGAAATACAACGAACTCTGCTCAATACCAATCTAGCTACTAGGACACTCCTAGTCTTGTCTTCACAAATTGAAACACATTCAACTAGAACTTTACTCCATGGAGAGGCTGGCCACTAGGACCTCTATTGGTTTCAATATTACTCCTTCACCTATACTTTTCATCAGTACTTCAATCCGGTTCATCAAACCATGCCAATTGCACCCAAAAATAGGCTGCTAGCAATTAGGCCTTTGTCAAGCCTTTTTGTTTATATTAAGCCACCTAAAGGGCTTAGGATTCAGATGCCCTTTATTGAGAACTCCAAGATATCTAAGGTCTTCTCCTCCTAGATTTTTTGTACACCAACTGCTACAGCCATGCCTGAAAACAAGTATTTTGACACAACTTGGACAGTCTGACTAAGAGTTTGTTTTCTTAGCAGCCAAAGAAACTCACCCAATCTTCTAATTTGACTTGGGGCTTCTTTAGATGTGTGTCTACCTCTCCATGAGATTTTAGTTGAAGCAACCAATGCATTCAACTTGTTGTAATCTTCTTGTAATGATTTGTCATCCCTAACTGTGCTCAACTGACTCACCTAGGACATCATTGCAAACATAGAAAATGAGCTTCCCAGGGCCCCTCCTTCCAAACATATAGTACATGGAGTCTCCTCACCCATTCCAAGAGCCCGTACAAAATTGACAATGGAATGATGAGCTAAGACTCCATTTGTTCAACCTGCCTGGTTCAAACCAATGATAGGGTACTTAACAAAAGAATTAACAAACTAGTTGGAATGCTTCAAAACTAAAAAAAAACACAACACAGAATAAAAAAACAACTTGTACTAACTTTTCCAATAGACACTGCGAGCTATCTAATCCATTAATCAACTGAAAACAAAGAAACAAAAAAACTCAAGAATTCACTAAAACCGTGTTACTCTACAAATCTTCTTAATTCCAAATGTTTTTCCCCCCAACCTTTTGCACAGATCGATGGAGGCCTCTTATAGTTGATCTGATGCCTAATTCAATGGTTTCATATAGTTACATAACCATCTTACTCGAAAATGCTCCCTTGCACAAATGTTGTCAATGTTGTGAATGACAACATTGACAACTTGTTACAACCTTTGGGATTTTGGTTCAAAACTTATTGTTCAAACACCATAAGACCCTAACCATGACTTAGTTAGGCTATTTAGACCTCACATAGGCCACTTCTACACTTCTTTGCCCAATTTGACCCCTAAATGCTTCATTCCCACTTTTGCCACAATATTGGTAACTTGGGTACAAATTGGCACTTGCCTTCACAAAGGTCACACATGAGGACATCTCACAGTGATCGATTGTCCCTTGTGTAATTGCCACTTGAATGTATTTCTATTGAACCACATTAATGCTTTTCTTCTTCAACAAATGAGGACAGTCACTCTAAAGACAACATGATAATGTACACTCACTGTAAGGACAGTCACAAATGAGGACATCTCACAGTGACTGTCCCTTGTGTAATTGCCGCTTGAATGTATTGCTATTGAACCACATTAATGCTTTTCTTCTTCAACAAATGAGGACAGTCACTCTAAAGACAACATGATAATGTACACTCACTGTAAGGATAGTCACAAATGAGGACATCTCACAGTGACTGTCCCTTGTGTAATTGCTGCTTGAATTACACAAGGGACAGTCATTGTGAGATGTCCTCATTTGTGACAAGGACAGTCACACATGAGGACATCTCACAGTGATTGTCCCTTGTGTAATTGCCACTTGAATGTATTGCTATTGAACCACATTAATGCTTTTCTTCTTCAACAAATGAGGATAGTCACTCTCAAGACAACATGATAATGTACACTCACTGTAAGGACAGTCACAAATGAGGACATCTCACAGTGACTGTCCCTTGTGTAATTTCCGCTTGAATTACATAAGGGACAGTCATTGTGAGATGTCCTCATTTGTGACAAGGATAGTCACACATGAGGACATCTCACAGTGATTGTCCCTTGTGTAATTGTCACTTGAATGTATTGCTATTGAACCACATTAATGCTTTTCTTCTTCAACAAATGAGGACAGTCACTCTAAAGACAACATGATAATGTACACTCACTGTAAGGACAGTCACAAATGAGGACATCTCACAGTGACTGTCCCTTGTGTAATTGCCGCTTGAATTACACAAGGGACAGTCATTGTGAGATGTCCTCATTTGTGACAAGGACAGTCACACATGAGGACATCTCACAGTGATTGTCTGTAATGTCCCCTTTTTGGCTAACTTGGAAAACAGGAACAATTACTCCACTTCTCAGACTTACTCTATCAGATACTTACAATTAAACTAAGTAATGGAGGTTACTTAAGATATCAACCGCTATTTCAAATTCAATCACAATATGTGTGCAAGATGATATTGATACCAATATGTTTAATAGCACTGTCGGATATAATGATATGAAATATGCTATGAATATGATGTTTCCTATCACTTATAGTGATAGTATAATGATGCTATGTCTGATATAAACAATATCGATATACAATCAATAAGTATTGCTTACAGCAATGTATTTGCTGTGTCTGATATGATGATGTAATTATGCAAATGTGTAATATCGCTATGAGTGATATGTTGCTATTTCAAATTCTGAATTATATGCTTGCAACTTCAAATATTGATGCTGTTTCTGACTATCCTTTCTATCTATGCAATCATGGTGTTGTCTCTGATCTGCAATGATAAACTTGAAACCAAACTGCCAAAGGCAGATGCTCTATTGAGTATATCCAAATATGGATAAGTAAATAAAGTTCTAATGATGCCTTGAGTGACTGACGAGAATGCATTCTTATATTGTCTTTAACAAATGAAGAGATGCTATGAATGAGACGTGTCTTGTTTCTTCCTCCATGTCCCTTTGTTAATCACACCTTTCCATAATCCGACAGTTCACATAATATTATTTCATTATTTTCTGATCATAGATAACTCCCAGATTGACTCAATATCAAATCTTTTTATGAAGGTAATCTTCCCTAATTGGTAGTGCAACCAGTAGTTAACATCCATTGTGTTTGTATTAGTTTGGTCTAACTATCATTAGTATTTAGTCAATCGATATTAACTCTTGCCTTATCCCATATTGTTATGATTATATCCAATCTTTCTACTCTGATATAAGTCGATATCATTTTCTGATAATTGTCCATTTATTGGTTGATTGCTGGTAATGGAGTTTGATCTTCAAATTGACTTCCATTCCTGTTAATACTTAAGGATACATTGTACTTATTATCCATGACTGATGCCTCATTCATCAATAGCTTGTGATATAATCACTGATGCTTTTGTGTTTCTACAAGATGTGGTTTATCTCAGACAATCGATAATCTTTCAATCCTTTAGTCGATATCCTCCTATGTGGTGTCTATTGATATAGATAGTAGAATTCAATCTAGTTTATGTTATTGTCATGATAACATAGGAAGTGATGGTGCATATTTGCTAGCGGGTCTTCATGTTTGATATTGCTTTATCGGATATGTCATTGTCTAAACTTGTGCAATTAATGATTATTTATAATATATGAATGGTTATCCTTCTTGCTTATCAATACATCTTCTGAAACACATAGCGACCTATCCCTTATTCATATCATGTTGATCTTGACTTCATAGTATTTGGTTCATTAATCATCCTCTCATGCTATCGATGTGTAATGACTAGTGATTGTTGTATCACTTCTTCATTCCTCATCGTGATAGATAATGCAGATGTTTAATGTAGATGTATATCGATTACAGATATTCGATATTGCTTTAAATGTTATTATTATTATTATTATTAATGTTATTGTTATTATTAAATATTATAATTAATGATGTTAGTAATATTAATAATATTATAATAAATATTATTATAGTGATAACATATTGTTTTATATTGAGAGGTTTATTAATATTATTTATATATTAAAATTATTATATCAATAATTGATTTAATATTATTACTTAATATATTATTATAATATAATATATATAATTTATTAATAATTATTTATTATTAATTTATATTATAATTATAATCATAATTATATTATTTATTAATATTTTAATATTATTTAATTAACATATTACTTATTATGCTAACTATATATTATTATTATCTTTTGATAATAATTATATATTATTGTTATATACCGTTAATAATAGATTATTATATATCATCTAATCATTTTATTATTATACTAAGTTCAATATGTCACGACTCATGACATTGTCCCTTGTGTAATTGCCACTTGAATGTATTGCTATTGAACCACATTAATGCTTTTCTTCTTCAACAAATGAGGACAGTCACTCTAAAGACAACATGATAATGTACACTCATTGTAAGGACAGTCACAAATGAGGACATCTCACAGTGACTGTCCCTTGTGTAATTGCCACTTGAATTACACAAGGGACAGTCATTGTGAGATGTCCTCATTTGTGACAAGGACAGTCACACATGAGGACATCTCACAGTGATTGTCCCTTGTGTAATTGCCACTTGAATGTATTGCTGTTGAACCACATTAATGCTTTTCTTCTTCAACAAATGAGGACAGTCACTCTAAAGACACCATGATAATGTACACTCACTGTAAGGACAGTCACAAATGAGGACATCTCATAGTGACTGTCCCTTGTGTAATTGCCACTTGAATGTATTGCTATTCAACCACATTAATGCTTTTCTTCTTCAACAAATGAGGATAGTCACTCTAAGGACAACATGATAATGTACACTTAAGTGTACATTATCATGTTGTATTACAAATGGACCTTATGTTGGTTGGGATATAAGTGCAAAAAAAAAAAGGAACGTTGTCATTTGTGTTTTCAACAGCGCCGAGAGAGATTCCCTCCGCGAAATCAAGCGGGTAATCATTTGTGTTTTGAACAAAGCGGGTTGTCATTTGTGTTTTGAACAGCACCGAGAGAGATTCCCTCTGTGAAATCAAGCGGGTTGTCATTTGTGTTTTCAACAGCGCCGAGAGAGATTCCCTCCGCAAAATCACAGCTACAATTTCTGAGTACGTTGGGTTTATTTTTCTTTTGTCATTATTATTTAATCTGGTATTCAGCTATTAGAGAGCTAAAATACCCAGAAATGAGGACATATCTGTGTTGAATTTATTGTTAGTGGCTTTGGTTATTTAGAATGCTTCCCCACAATACTTAATTACACAAGGGACAGTCACTGTGAGATGTCCTCATTTGTGACAAGGACAGTCACACATGAGGACATCTCACAGTGACTGTCCCTTGTGTAATTGCGACTTGAATGTATTGCTATTCAACCACATTTATGGGCCCGTTTGGACCATGACACATAGTAGCATCTACAGAGAAGAATATCCCAGGTGTAACAAGTTGTAAGAATATACCAACAGTTCTAAGAAGTTCCCTAGCACGTAGTAGCATCTACAGAGAAGAATATACAACATGAGGGCAGCCACTGTAAAGACAACATGATAATGTACACTCATTGTATGTGTACATTATCATGTTGTCTTTACAGTGACTGACCTCATTCAAGTGGCAATTACACAAGGGACAGTCACTGTGAGATGTCCTCATTTGTGACAAGGACAGTCACACATGAGGATATCTCACAGTGACTGTCCCTTGTGTAATTGCCACTTGAATGTATTGCTATTCAACCACATTTATGGGCCCGTTTGGACCATGGCACACAGTAGCATCTACAGAGAAGAATATCCCAGGTGTAACAAGTTGTAAGAATATACCAACAATTCTAAGAAGTTCCCTAGCACATAGTAGCATCTTCTAATTGTCTATACCACTTCACAAGGTATTGTTTGCACACATTGTTTTTGGTTCTTTTGATGACCCTTGTTTTGAAATTGCTATTAGGCCTTGTAGCTTATATGTTTTGATTGCTAGAGAGCTTCTAAAGCTAAGCAAGAAGACCATTGCACGAGTTATAGCCGCGCGCTCAGGTTTGAAAATTGTATATTTTTTAATCTAATGTATATTTTAACTAGACTTTTAGCTTATTTTTGCTGTATATTTTAATCTAAAGGGAATCATGGATGTGAACTTGAAAGAATTTTGTACTTAGTTCTTATGGAGAGAATAGTAGTAGTTTATGGTCTAATATCAAATAGAGTTTTCCAATTACAGAAAGTTAATGAATTCTAATAGCTTATATGTTTTGATTGCTGGAGAGCTTCTAGAGCTAAGCAATAAGACCATTGCACGAGTTATAGCCGCGCGCTCAGGTTTGAAAATTGTATATATTTTAATCTAATGTATATTTTAATCCTTTTGCCATGTCATGTAATATGTCTTGCCTTGTAGCTTATATGTTTTGAAATTGCTGTTAGGCCTTGTAGCTTATATGTTTTGATTGCTAGAGAGCTTCTAGAGCTAAGCAAGAAGACCATTGCACTAGTCGTAGCCGCGCGCTCAGGCATGAAAATTGTATATTTTTTAATCTAATATATATTTTAACTAGACTTTTAAAATATTAAAGGATTTAACTAGGTCTAAGAAGATTTGTGTACTTTTGACAATTTTGCTTAGTCACTGAAAGTTGTAGACCGAAGTTTTCATAGCCCAATTTTTGTTTCCTACGAAGAACGATCATGTCAGATAATATAAGTGAAGAACAAAATAGGGAGACAATCGCTAGATTGTGGTCTAACTTGAAAAGAAAAGGTGATGGAAAATGTTATTGTCCCTGCAAAATTTGTAAGGGCTTAAACCGTAGAAGACTGCTAATCAAAACAGTTAAGAGACATTGTAGGGAGAATGGTCACATTGAAGGGGGGCATGACTATCATCCACTGGTAAGTTGTTCATTATATCATTTTAACAATTTATATACATATGAAATCACTTGATGATGAGTTGAAGATCATGGTTTATTTATGTTAATCAATTTTATATAGGTTGATCTCCCCAGGGAAGTACATGATATGGAGGAACATGGGGGTGCGAATATCCAAGGTGAAGATAATGATCCCATGGAAGATGACGATCATGCGCCAAAAAACACAATTGAAGATGATGGTATAAATACATTGATCCATGACACATTTAGTCCAAGCGGATCTGATCATGATGATGATGATAGCCTCGATGTACCTCTACTTGAGAAGGCATACGAGCCCCTATACAAAGACTCCCAAACAAATCTTCTCTCTGCTGTATTGTTGTTGTTGAACTTGAAGGTTATGAATGGTTTATCCAACATAACAATGTCACGTATGTTAAGGTATGTCATATATGTCTTTATAGTTAACAAAGGGTGAATAATGTACCACTAATATTGTTTATATTAACAACTTATATTTTTTGCTATAGATTGATAGGAGAGTTTTTGTTACCACCATCAAATATTCTACCTCGCTCATATCGAGAATTATCTGCTATTATGAAAGATATTGGAATGGAGTATCAAGAAATACATGCTTGTCCCAATGATCATATTATATATTATAAAGAACATGAATTTGCAACACAATGCCCTATATGTCATACGAGTAGATATCGAACAGATCGAATAACAAAAAAGGTGCCTCACAAGGTTCTTCGTTACATCCCCATTATTCCACGGATGCGACAATTATTCAGGTGTACTAGCTTGGCACAATTTATGGATTACCATGCACGCAATAGAAGTCGAGATGACATTATTCAAATCCCTGCGGATGGTTCGACATTTATGCACATAGAGGAAAAGTGGCAACACTTCAAAGAAGAACCTCGTAATCTCAGGTTTTCATTGGCAGCGGATGGTGTCAATCCATTTGGAGAGATGAGATCTGTTTGCTCGGTGTGGCCTGTTTTTGTTATCAACAATAACATTCCTCCGTGGATGTCAATAAAGAGGGAGCACATTATGTTGGCAATGATTGTTCCAAGTATTTTATCATTTGATACTTATTAATTTACATGTACTTACAAATCTTACAGTAAAATGGTCACAATAATTATGTAATGTTACTGTTCATTCAAGTAGGTAAATATCAAGTTAAAGATATGAATGTATATATTGAGCCTCTTATTGACGAGTTGGTGGAGTTATGGAACGGTGTCACTATGTATGACATGTCTAGACCAATAGGACAAAGACAATTTTAATTCCATGCAATACTTGTATGGACAATACATGATGCCCCAGGGCTAACACATTTTTGTGATATGTTATAGTGAATTCAAGTTGCGCATGATAATTCTAATTATAAAAATCAACATATTTAATAATCCAATTATATCATTATCTTGTAGGTCTTCAAACAAAGGGAAAATTTGCATGTCCAGTTTGTGGTCCAAAGATGAAATCTCGTCATTCAAAAAGTTTAGGAAAGCATGTGTTTGATGAGTACAGACACTTCCTCCACAGGAATCATAAGTATCAAAGTATGGAAAAACATCTTTTCAATGGGAAAGAAGAGACTACATCAAAGCCACGAAGAATGACACCTCACCTATGGAAGTTGGAATATAATAGAATTAATCGTTGAGGTAATGTCGTTCCACTTAATGGTTTATGTTTGTAATTTATATATTTCTATTGTGATTTTTGTTTACTAATTATGTAATTGATGATCGTGAAGGTCGTCAAGGCACTACTGACAACCTTCCAAAGGGACTAAAAAGCTATCCTAGACAATTTAGTAGGTTGCCCTAATACGAGGACCTACAAATTGTGCATTTGTTTGATCTTATGCATGTTGGAAAGAATATAATAGAGACATTGTGGAAAATACTGGATGGAAGGCGTGACAAAGAAAAAATTGTCAAAATTTGTAATGACATTCATGAATCCAATCATGCACTGAAGAATTTCATTCACTCAAATAGCAATAGAGATCAGATTAATATAAGTGCCCTTCCTTGGTTATTAACGGAGCAGCAAAGTGATGCCATAAAAGAAGTCATACGAAAAATTTGATTTCCCACAGGATTTGCTGGGAACATAAGCAATCTCATATCAAAGAAAAGTGAATTTGGGCCAGGGCTCAAAATGCATGATTGGCATACTTTCATCAAGGTAAGTTATGTTCTTCTGTATTTACAATATATTCATAAACTACGTGTACTATTCATTATGTTATGTTAGAAAATAATGAAATGATTGGTTTATAATTACTGCAGTACGTGCTACCTCTATCTCTCCCAGAGCACTTCAACAATAACATCAAACAAGTGATATATGATCTTGGAAAATACATGAGGTAAGCAGTAATATCTGTTCAATTTGTTGTATATATTTATTATATTCGCGATTTGTTTTTCTTGCTATGTAATCTATTGTATATTATTTTGTAAAGTCTCGTATTTATATATTTTTTGTGACTTGAATCTCTTAATGTAGGTGGTTGTCATCTAAAGAAATCCATAAAGAAGATATAAACTATTGGAAGAGAAGAATTCCTCATTTACTGTGTGAAATGCAAAAGTGTCTACCTCCAACTTTTTTCAATGCACAAGAACACTACCTCATACACCAAGTTGAGGAGATTGAATTGTGTGGACCTGCACACACTAGGTCAATGTGGATGGTTGAGAGGCACTTGAAATCTTTGAAGGCTTTGGTTCGAAAAAGAGCACATCCTGAGGGTTCTATGGTAGAGGGATACATGGTATACCAGACTATGGTGTACATTACTGAATATCTTCCTAAGTTTGCTTCAAATATCCATGTAGATCGTATTTGAGATCTCGACCCTTTTAAAAAATTCAAAGGGGAGTACTTGATGGGGAAAGGTAGATTGAGGAAATTGACAGGTAATAAATTATAAGATGTTATTGTAATAAATTATTTCTTAATCTTCAAAATAAATCGGTTGTAAGTCGTCTATTTTTTTTTTGTACAGTTGCTTGAGAGTGGGATGCACTACATTTGTATATTGCAAACAATCTTGATTGGATGACGGTATGGATTGAACGATGTCAACATTCTGGTCACACATTAACATGGGAAGGTGTATCTTCATTGGTTAAAGAAGCTCATCGTAATGGAGATTCTAATGTTACGCAAAGGGAAATAGATTTAGCATATGGTTTAAGAGATTTCCAGGTACGTACAAAATTATTAATCACCCGTATGTTTATCAACTCACGATATAATAATTTTGACATGTTTCACATATTATTGCAGGTTAAACACCACAAGGGTATGTTCTGTAATGGTCAAAAATTTCACGTCAAAGTGTTGGATGACACGAAGAAAACTTGTGATTCTGGAATAACTGCAGTCTTTCAAGTGACTAATATTTCATCTAGAAATGACTTAGATCCTCAAGAGTCTAAAAATCAATACTATGGCATTTTGGATGATATACTTGAGTGCGACTTTAGTTCCTTCAAATTAGTACTCTTCGTTGTCAAATGGTACAGGCTACGACTTAATCCAAATGATCCTAGTAGAACTGTTATTGAACATGATAATGGATTTACAATGGTTAATACAAGGTCGTTTGAGCCAGTTGGGGATGAGCCCTATGTTCTTCCAAGCCAATGTGAGCAGGTATTTTACTCAGAGGTTTCACATAAACTGGGTTGGTCATTTGTTGTTAGACATGAACCGAGAGGAAGGCCGATAAAGTATAATGTGATGGAAGAAGAAGATACCGAAGAAGTAGAAGATGATGTAGATGATGATCACGATCGACAATTATTGGATGATGTTCCTGAGACAAATTTTCATGAAGAAGAAGAAGAAGATGATGACGATGATGCTGCTACTGATGATGATGATGAAGATGATGTTGATGTTGATGATGATGATGTTGATGATGACGACAACGACGACGACGACGACGATGATGATGATGATGACGACGATGATGATGATGATGATGATGATGAAATTTAAAGGTATGCCATCAATCCTTAATGTATTTAATATTCATTTCTTGATAGAAATATATTTGTCTTAAATGGTTACATAGTTTATTCATTATCTATTTAAAAGCTACAAGTTTCAACTACAAACGAGGCTACTATCATGGGGGTGGTACATACTATTAAACCAACTTCTAATCAATGACTCCAACATACCATTTAGTTATTAAATTTTTGGCTAACATTTTTATACTTGATCTTTGACATAGGGGCACAATATGGAGCAACCGCCCGAAGGTGATGGTGACGATATTCCTAGCTCATCTACACATGAGCAGGTAAAACTCATTGTAATTGTGCAAACTAGATAGAAGCAAAATGTTATTTTTTTTAATGTTATTTTCTTCATTGTTTTGGAGTAATTTTGATAATACTAATACTATTGTTGTCACAAAGGGCCGGTGGTCGGAGAGAGGGAAAGCAACCTGTAGTCCCTCAGGAGTCCCCCCTTGTGGACCCTTTTTTTATTGATTTAGCAGAGACCGATGACCCGATCGGTTCCATTAAAAAGCTGCTAAAGAAAATTGGGAAAGAACTTCTACGTTTGGTATCCATACATCCTCAGACTCAGGAAATAAAAGACAGGGCAGCTGAGTTGTTGCGCACTTCTGAAAACTTTAAAGTAAGTATTAATGAAATTTTTAATTATTACAAGAGTTCAATAATGGTTTTTATGTTATGCTCTTTTATGACATTAATTAAAATATGGATGCATTGTCTTTACAGAGTTATTTGCCTAATTTTGAACCCCATTCCCATGATGAGGCCGGTACTGCAAGTGGTTCAGGTAGATCACATGGTCCATTCCCCACTTGTGTTTTCCACTGAATATATATAGGAATGATCATAATCATTGACAATACATGCTCGAACAATCTTTTTTTTTAATGCTCTAACAATCTTGTCCATGCTAGTCCACACGTTCTATATTTATGCATGCTCTAACAATTTTATTCTTCAGCTCCTTTCCATGATGATATGACAACGCCGCCTCCATCCAGGACAGCCACAAATGTCTTGCCGACTGCCATGTCAACAACACACAGCCTAAATGCACCAACTGTTGCACCATCTACTGGTACACAAATCCCTCTTTTTCTCTCTTTTGTTATGTGTTTAAGTGTTATGTGTTTATGATGTAGATCCCTTGATTGTGTTTGTGCCATGGGTGCTCTGCACCAATTTATTTCCCTTGAAGTATTATTTTTTGGAGGCATTTGATAATGGTTTTCATTTTTTGCAATAGGAGATGCAACAACTCCCAATGCAACATCATTTCCTGGATGTTCCCGTGTTCCTAGTATGGGAACGGTGAAGGATTGCGTATTGATCATCAGCGATGATGAAGGCATTCCCTTAAAAGTAGCCAAAGTTCTAGGTACTTTAAAGTTATTATTATTCTATAGTGATATAATAGTAATTTAGTTTTTGATCACTCTTCATCGACTAATGATCCCATGATTATTTTGTAGGGAATGATATTTTTTGGCGAAAACTTGGTGATGAGTGTTTGCGGATATTCGGGCCCACCCTACGTACATGGTGGAACATCATATCCTAACTAAAACCCCAAACCACTATTTTGATTTCATATCATTGCTAGAATAGTTTTCCTTTTCAACAATTTCTTGAACTATATTAAAGGTAGCTTCTCTTCATTTATGAGTCTAACATGTTTTTTTTTACTTAAAAGGTGGAATAACCAAGATAAAAAGTTGAAGGATGATCTTGTACATAGTATGACCCAACTTTTTGGACCTCGTGCATTCGAGAGAAACAAGCTCCTTGAAAAAGCTAGTTTATGTTTGAAGTATATTAGGGACCAGTACAGGAAATATTTAGAGGTTAACCCAAGGCACGAGCGTCTGTCCTATGTTCTTGAGGCTGAGTGGCAGGCTTTGATTTTGGATGGAAAGTATAAAGCCGACATGAAAAAAGGAATTACGCCAGTAGAGAGTAGAGCAAGGTATGTGATACTTTTGAGAATGTAATTATGTACTAATTAACCTCTAAATTTTTCCTGTAATTATGTACTAATTAACCTCTAAATTTTTCCTGTACTGGTCTCTAACATATTTCAAACTTTTCATAGATTGCCTGACACATCAAAGGCAACAAAGGCAAGATTAGAAAAGCACGGGACACACAAGCTCAGCTCTGGTGGTTTTTCCAAACTTCAAGCACGAGTTGTAAGTATTAGTAAATCAAAACTTGTATCAATTTTTTTATATATTGCAAGGAAATTTTTTTTGATCAAACAATGCAAGTAAAATTCACCATACCAAGCAAAAATGTAGGGGTCAGAGTTCAATAGATGCCTCACAAAAGAGGACAAGAGAATTGGCTTCCAACAAGGCTATAGAGCCGTGGCTGAACGGCTACGAGCTGAAATCAGTGTGCAAGGTTCAAATAATGATGCATCTGAGCCACAGGTAAATAAGCTAAATGAAATTTATTTCAAATTGAATACTTTACCAATTAGTCTATTTGATGTTAAGTTCTAATATAAAGTGAGTATATCTATTTTAAGAAAGCAATGATAACAATGTGTAGGATATTGGAATGCAGCCTGAAAATCCTTCTACACAATCTATGCATAATGAAGGTTCACATGATGTGCATCCTAGTGGTGGAGGTATACATTTGCTATTAAAATTTTTATATGTAATTACAATTGGTGTTTGGATTAATGTAACATTTTGTATAGCAACTATAGAGGATCGAGGGGTCGGTGCTCATGAGCATGTTGAGGTTGAGTCTAGACAAAATGATGTGGCCAGATCAGGTAATTAAAGAGCGCCACAGTTATGTTCTTTAAAATAATTAAATACTTGTAACAATTATAATTAAATATTTTAAATTTAACTCTTTTATTTGTTATTGTAGAGGACCCCCCTTTGCAGCAGCATAGGAATTTGAGATCATCAAGAACAGAGAACAAAACAACTGATGAGGGGGGTATTGATGATAACACCGATGCTCCTCTTAGAGCTTACATAGAAAAAAAAATTAGAAAGAGAAAAAAGAAATGATTGTCATCTAAATACCTTAATTGATAATGACTAAATTTTATGTCTCAATGAATTTAATTATGTGCTAATGAATGTTCATGAATTATGTGTTTATTTTCATATTGATGAATGTTGCGTGTTAACGAATCTAATGTGTTAATGAATGTTATCATGTGATCTTGATTGAAAGTTACATTTTATTAATAATTGAAAGAATGAATGAATGTTAGATGTTAACGAGGAATGTAGAGTGATGTTAGGGGGAGGGGGGTGGGGCCAAATGAGCTTCCACCTTCACGTGGTTGGCCCTGTTTAGTAGAGAATATTAAACTATATTCTCGAAACAAAGTGAAGCTCAATAAGATACTAAATGAGTCAAAATGGTTATCAAGGTCCTCTATCCATAAGATACTTGTAGTCAAAATGGTTATTAATAAGATACTTGTAGTCAAAATGGTTATCTAGGTCCTCTATCCATTCCATAAGTTCTTCACCATTCAAACTTCCTCCATAACAAGGAATGTGCTCTAGGTTAGTCATGAAGCCTAGTATGGACTCTCTGTCAGATAGAGCCACTATTTCAGAGCCTTTTCTGTGCATTTCCTTCAAGCACTGTACAGTGTACAGATGTGAAAGGGAGGGCAGACCAGTGTGGACGTTAGAGTATTCATATCTTATGCTTTGAGAGTTTATTTGGTAGATTCAAGACACCTTATATCAAAGTTATTCCTTTTTCTTATCTGTTGTTCTGTCAAACCCTCATTTTTTGGGTTATTGCATTCAAATGGCCTTAACTTGCAAATAAACCATAGGATATCCTCTATTCTTTGTAAAATGAAATTTAAGGGGGTTTATTTTCATATTTTAAAAGCTTTGGAACAGGATACTAAGCCAGAGAATTTTGAGAGCAAGCCCTAGGTCAAGAATCTCAATGTTCTTGACTAGGAGTTGATGGATTATGCAAGATCAGAAGGTAGCGGCAAGTAAAGGACCTCAAACCTTGTTGAATCTAGATCTTTAGAGCATGGTGGACATCTTCAAACTCTGATCTTGGTTTCATGCACCCATTTTCAATGCCTTGTTTTGGAACCCACACCCAAAGGCATGCATTAGGTCTGCGGACTCAATAAGGACATTGATATGCTGGAGTGGAGTCAGGGTCTGGGAGTTGGAGGATTGTTAGAACATCAAAAAGGGTACTCAAAAAACATATAAGTTCATAAGGTCCTTTGTCAAATTGAAGAATTATTGCTGCAGAACAGGTTTTGGAGACCTACTAGAGTCACTAGGTCTATTTGGACCCGTTTGGACCACGACACACAGTAGCATCTACAGAGAAGAAGTTTGGTATGCAATGGTCTTGAAACCTCCTGAGAAATTCTTGGTATGCATTTGTGTGGTGCAAAAGCTTCGTTGAAAGAGAAAAAGAAGAAAAGAATAGAAATGATTTTTTTTCTTTTTATGTCATATACTGTAACCAGCTACTTATAACTTGCAAAAATTATTATAACCATTTGAAATTGAAACTTAGTTTAATGTGAAACTGAGAACTGCTTTATTAGAGCTTTTTGTGATTTAGATTCAGACATCAAGAACATTGTTTGCCTAATATTGTGATTAATGTTTATTTATTAATATCTCATACTGACAAACAATTGATAATTGTAGGGAAAACGTCATTGGGGGTCTTTGAGGATCCACCAGAAGCCAAGGAGAAAATGTATTCAAATGCTAAAGATGGTGTAACATTCCTTACAACTGTTGAACCTTGCTGTGTAGATCATCTCCGATTCTCCAAGTTCAACAGTACTGTGGTATTCCTTTGGATACTTCTAATGGTAAATTTTAGACATCAAGTTCTTTTCGTATGAAACTACTACATTTGTAATCTGTAGTTTTAAACTTTTAGTTTATAAATGTTCATTAGCTTTAGTTCGTATGCTGCCATTTCAAGTATGATTAATGAAGTTACCTTTATCACAGGATGAAAGTGAGCAGTCAGCATACTGGTACGGAGCTGGCAGCATTGATATGGCGACTAGGGCATCGTTTAATGGTGGTATTGTGTTTTCCCGTATTTAGGGCATCGGCCTTTTGAAGCATTACCTTCATCTTTCTTAAGTCTGAGTTTTAAGTTTGTTTATCTCTCTCGGCGCTGTTGAAAATACAAATGACAACGTTCTTGTTTGTTTTGCCCTTATATCCCAATGTGATTTCGCGGAGGGTTACGACGCTGTTGAAAACAAAAATGAAAACACAAATCCCTTGTGTAATTGCCACTTGAAGGAGGACAGTCACTGTAAAGAGAACATGATAATGTACACTTACAGTGAGTGTACATTATCATGTTGTCTTTAGAGTGACTATCCTCATTTGTTGAAGAAGAAAAGCATTAATGTGGCTGAATAGCAATACATTCAAGTGGCAATCACACAAGGGACAGTCACTGTGAGATGTCCTCATTTGTGACTGTCCTTATAGTGAGTGTACATTATCATGCTGTCTTTAGAGTGACTGTCCTCATTTGTTGAAGAAGAAAAGCATTAATGTGGTTCAATAGCAATACATTCAAGTGGCAATTACACAAGGGACAATCGATCACTATGAGATGTCCTCATGTGTGACTATCCTTGTCACAAATGAGGACATCTCACAATGACTGTCCCTTGTGTAATTGCCACTTGAATGCGGACAGTCACTGTAAAGACAACATGATAATGTACACATACAATGAGTGTACATTATCATGTTGTCTTTACAGTGGCTGCCCTCATGTTGTATATTCTTCTCTGTAGATGCTACTATGTGCTAGGGAACTTCTTAGAACTGTTGGTATATTCTTACAACTTGTTACACCTGGGATATTCTTCTCTGTAGATGCTATTGTGTGCCGTGGTCCAAACAGGCCCATAAATGTGGTTGAATAGCAATACATTCAAGTGGTAATTACACAAGGGACAGTCACTGTGAGATGTCCTCATGTGTGACTGTCCTTGTCACAAATGAGGACATCTCACAGTGACTGTCCCTTGTGTAATTGCCACTTGAAGGAAAAAAGCATTAATGTGGTTCAATAGCAATGTATTCAAGCGGAAATTACACAAGGGATAATCACTCTGAGATTTCCTCATTTTTGACTATCCTTACAGTGAGTGTACATTATCATGTTGTCTTACAGTGACTGTCCTCATTTGTTGAAGGAAAAAAGCATTAATGTGGTTCAATAGTGATGCAGAGTAGGCAGGGCTTTTAGAATATACAAATATACATCCTTAACTCTCATTCCACCAAGGAAGAAGGAATTCCAATGGTTGAAACGTGAGTTAAGGTCTTTACATCAGTCAAACCCTGAAAATGAGGGTTTGTAAACAATGCACAGAAAATTTGAAATAACTTAGATATAAAACAAAGAGAATCAATCAAACCAACTTCCAAAGCATCAGATGTCACTATTACAACTTCCAGGCAAATTTTATCATCCAACCACCATCCGTACAGCTGTACAGAGTTCATTTTTCACCAGAAATGCACTAAAACAGGGTTATTTTTATTTTTTATGAAAGCAAAATGATTACAATACTGGTTCTCTGTCTGTCTTCGACCATTTGAAGCCTAAAATAGGCTCTCCAAATGTTGGTTCAACCAGCTAGGTGGTTAGAACAGTTTATCCAACAAATGTCAACTTTGCTAAGCAACTTTTAAAGTTGCATTACAACTTTGCGAACAACTTTGCCGAGAAGGTTAAAAATGTGTTGTGAAACTTTAGGAACCTTATTAAAGTTATTTTGGACCTTCAAACTTCTTAACAACATCTAAAAGACACCTAATAAACACTTACTATGCTCATTTCATCCAAGGACTCAAAAGATGCCCAAGGTTTATAAGTCACCAAGGGGTCTTGTGTCCAACAAGTGGATGTTTATAAGGAGATAAAATCAATCCTTAATATTTATTACAAACCAAGAAAACATCTAAAACTCCTATTCTAATTTATTGTCATTCAAAAAGACTCTGATTTGTCATTCAAAAAGACTCTGATTTGTCAATCAAAAGGACCTTTCACCAGTCAATCCTTCAAAGCTCCAAGGTGAAAATCTTATGTTCCAATTGATAGGATTTGACTCCTTGGCTTCATGGCAACTTCCTTCAATCATGGTGTCTTTGGCTTGCATTAGGGATGCCCCTGCATCAAATAGCAATGCATTCAAGTGGAAATTACACAAGGGACAATACATGCCCATTAAAGTTGGTGTTTTGTTATCCAGCATGACAATGGAGACAACATACTCTGTGTCAATTTTACTGATCAAATTTCCCTCCGCCAGGCAAAGCAACAATCTGGGTATGATAAGGTGAAATTTTGTAGTCCTTTTGGGTATGATAACAGTTCCAGTTTCCAATAAGATGGTTCATTTTTATAATCTAGCTTCAATTTCTCTTGTGAAAATCTTTTTTTCATTTTATGGGTGGTAAAATATAATTATTATGCTAGAGGTGTGTACTTATGGATGATAATGAAACAAAATGATAAGATTTAAGACTCTTGTTTTTTTTTTTAAATAGCAATTTAAGTTTCCTTCTATTATAAATTACTGTTTTTCTTTTTTTTAATGTATCTTTCCAGATCTTTTATATCAATTTTATTTATGAAATATAAATATATTAATAATGTTTTAGTGTTTTTAGGATTAGTTTATATCAATTCTATGTATCATCATTCGTCATTCAATTGTCAGTATTATTAATTTTGACTGTGCAATTGTAGAACTACTCGAATATGGGTTGGATGGATACTCAAGCAGGGGAACCCTCCTCAAATATCTCAAGCAGTGAACTTGGAAAAATGTGTCCTGAAGGAACCCTTTCCATCAGAGAGATAAAAGTACAAACAAGTAAAAGAAGCAGGCTCTGCAAATATGTTTTTGAGAAGAAAAATGATAGATTATTCGAGTATGGTTCATGAGGTATATCTAAAAAGACATTTTTTTTCTTATTATAATAAAAGAGGAAGTTGTGAATGTCAAAGTTGAGTGAAACAAAAATTATTTTCATCAAATTTTGTTAGGCTTGCTTTTGGGAATAGTTTCTTACAATATTGCTATTAAGATTTTTATTGTGTAGTTTTTAGATTAGGTTTATAAAATTATATTTCATGAGTAGTGATTCATATTAATCAATTAACGATACTTTTGGAAGGTATTTTCAATGTGTCAAATTTTGATATTTTTACAAGAATTAGATTGTGTAATTTTTTTAATTAAAGTCATTGACTCATATTTCATAAATAATAGTTCTCATGAATCCATCTCTTATAAGATTGAATAGTCTATTTAGGAAGTATTTCTAATAGTATGTCAAATTATGATATTACTATTACCATTAGATTGCATGGCTTTGAAGTCAACCTCGTTGACCCATATTCTTCTCTGTAGATGCTACTATGTGCTAGGGAACTTCTTAGAACTGTTGGTATATTCTTACAACTTGTTACACCTGGGATATTCTTCTCTGTAGATGCTACTATGTGCCGCGGTCCAAACGGGACCATAAATGTGGTTGAATAGCAATACATTCAAGTGGCAATTACACAAGGGATAGTCACTGTGAGATGTCCTCATGTGTGACTGTCCTTGTCACAAATGAGGACATCTCACAGTGACTGTCCCTTGTGTAATTTCCACTTGAATGAGGACAGTCACTGTAAAGACAACATGATAATGTACACATACAATGAGTGTACATTATCATGTTGTCTTTACAGTGGCTGCCCTCATGTTGTATATTCTTCTCTGTAGATGCTACTATGTGCTAGGGAACTTCTTAGAACTGTTGGTATATTCTTACAACTTGTTACACCTGGGATATTCTTCTCCGTAGATGCTACTATGTGCTGTGGTCCAAACGGGCCCATAAATGTGGTTGAATAGCAATACATTCAAGTGGCAATTACACAAGGGACAGTCACTGTGAGATGTCCTCATGTGTGACTGTCCTTGTCACAAATGAGGACATCTCACAGTGACTGTCCCTTGTGTAATTGCCACTTGAATGAGGACAGTCACTGTAAAGACAACATGATAATGTACACAAGTACCGTGAAGGTAGTTGCAAGTTAGGGCTGTTTCATTGCATACCCGAAACAATGAAGATGTTACGGTCCACAAAACATTTGTGCTTGAAAGATGAACAAATAAAATTAAACTTCTAAATAACCAAAGCCGCTAACAATAAATTCAACACAGATATGTCCTCATTTTTGGGTATTTTAGCTCTGTAACAGCTGAATACCAGATTACATAATAATGACAAAAGAAAAATAAACCCAACGTACTCAAAAATTGTAGCTGTGATTTCACGGAGGGAATCTCTCTCGGCACTGTTGAAAATACAAATGACAACGTTTCTCTACATTATCATGTTGCCTTTACAGTGACTGTCCCTTGTGTAATTGCCACTTGAAGGAGGACAGTCACTGTAAAGACAACATGATAATGTACACTTACAGCCCGTGTACATTATCATGTTGTCTTTAGAGTGACTATCCTCATTTGTTGAAGAAGAAAATCATTAATGTGGCTGAATAGCAATACATTCAAGTGGCAATTACACAAGGGACAGTCACTGTGAGATGTCCTCATTTGTGACTATCCTTACAGTGAGTGTACATTATCATGTTGTCTTTATAGTGACTGTCCTCATTTGTTGAAGGAAAAAAGCATTAATGTGGTTCATTAGCAATGTATTCCCAACATCTGTACCTGCATCTCTCTTATATACTACAAGTTGCTTGCCATCAGAAATTGCAGTTCCCTCACGTGACATTGATGGTGAAGTGTTCTTTTCAAAACCATCATCTGTGGTTACCAATGCTCCTATTTTAGGCAATAAGTTTGTTGCATTCCATGAGCCATTGGTCAAGTTTCTTCTACGAGCTTCTGATGCCTCAAAATCTAAGCAGTGCCTACGCATGCCTCGTTGTGGTTGATTATCATTCTGTACATGAATTATAATGAGTAATCAGTTTTGGGCCTTGGAATCTTGTATGTAACATGCACAGGCATTTCATGGCTAAATGAATCTATTTTAAAAGCATCAACTTTTCTTACATGATGCTGGATACATAAGTAGAACAAGTGTATATCAAATTGGAAGCAATTAGAACTCCACAATGACATATTATTTAGAGTACTCTTCAGTTTAAGTAATAATGCATATATTGACACTGTAAAGACAACATGATAATGTACACTCACTGTAAAGACAACATGATAATGTACACTCACTATAAGGACAGTCACAAATGAGGACATCTCACAGTGACTGTCCCTTGTGTAATTGCCACTTGAATGTATTGCTATTCAGCCACATTAATGCTTTTCTTCTTCAACAAATGAGGATAGTCACTATAAAGACAACATGATAATGTACATTATCATGTTGTCTTTATAGTGACTATCCTCATTTGTTGAAGAAGAAAAGCATTAATGTGGCTGAATAGCAATACATTCAAGTGGCAATTACACAAGGGACAGTCACTGTGAGATGTCCTCATTTGTGACTATCCTTACAGTGAGTGTGCATTATCATGTTGTCTTTACAGTGGCTGTCCTCATTTGTTGAAAGAAAAAAGCATTAATGTGGTTCATTAGCAATGTATTAAATAAATTTATTTTTTTTAATCCACCCACGGGCGTCGCAATTGCGACGGGAACCCGTCGTAATGCGATGCAGGCGCTCGTCGCAATTGCTTGGGAGGCCCGTCGTGATTGCGACGGCCCTCCAAAGCCATGCGACGGGGGGGCGACGCCCATGCCGCTAACAAATCTTAGCCACATTGCGACGGGCTATGTGTTGCAATTGCGACGGCTACCCATAGACGTCGCAATTTGTGACTAAAAAATAGTGACGTCTATGGGTGTTGCTATTGCGACACATAGCCGTCGCAAAATGGCCCCAAATTTATTAGTGTCCAATCACCCACATCAACCCCATGACATAGCACTAACTCCTACACCCCTACCTTGACTTGGTTTTAACTTGCAAAGAAATATCCAAATGTTTCTGAATCTTTCTAAGCCTATAACAAAAGTCTAACCATATACTCTCCACCCCCTAAACTTTTAGTGTCATTATCCTAATAACTAAACTCTCTTTTCTTCCACAATATTTCACCCTCTACCCTTCCCCACCTACTTAGAGACACTATTCCACTTCCTTTGTTAGATACCAAGGGTAATTATTGAATCATGCCAACAACCAAATTGGTATACACACAAGCAACTTTCAAACCTCCTATGAAATTGAGCTTCCCCCATTATACTAAGCTTACTAGACTTGTTTGCACATCAAACCATGTACAATTCAAAAAACAAGACTTAGGACCACTTTGTACACAATAACCAAACACCATACTTAATGCGTACTATCTTCATCAAACCAATCATGTGTGCCCTTGGGGATAAATCATTCCCATGATATATAATACAAGACTATCATCCATCCTAATTTGACAAGAGATATGGTTCCATACGACTTGTTTGTTATTTGGTATTTAGTTTTGATTTCATCTTTTGACCCATGACTATACCTACTTAGGACCACCTTATATCTTGGTGCATTTTTACCAGTGTATAATGAGACATAATCATTGATTCTATGTGTAATGTTTGTTAGTTATATTTTACATGGCCCACCAAATTTGATTATAATCTTAAATGTGTAGCCATGAATATCATATGGTATATTCTTTCCATATATTTGCTAATCTCATACTAAGGTCTTATGTGCAAAAGGATATTATCATGCTTGTATGCCTCACATTACCCATCAAGGTTATATTAGGACTTTCATGTCTAAGATAACCTTTTGTATAAAATTCAAGCTCATACAAAGTATATCATTCCATCTTGGGCTTTTTAACAATGATGCATAATATCCTTTAATATATCAAAAACTAGGATTGGTCTACATATCAACATAACCTACCCAATCCCTCTTATTCATTCACACCATCCCATTCATCCATAATTTGTATCTTCTTGCCAAAATTCACACTTTCACACCTATGCTCCTCCATTTTTCTACAATCTTTTAATAGATTATTAAAATCTATATATATATATTGTTTTACTTTTTATTTATGTTATGCATTAAACTAGCACTTGCATCTTTGAAGGGTGCAATGGTTAAGCCAATAGTATTTTATTTATTGCACTACTTGCCTATAATTAATAATAGGTAAATCGCCCTTCTGATAAAATTACAATAAAATTCTAAACTTAGAGAATGTTTTTGACAAGACTAACACGCAATTAGGGAAAATAGTGCCATTTGATAGGATTGGTGTATTGTTTTGACACATACGTTCTTACCTTTGATAAGAGCATGGTAAAAGATTTCCACAAGGGTAATCCACGTGTCAATGCCCAGGTCTAATAGAACATGCGTGTGAACATGGTAGGACTCGAAAACCATATTAACAAGTGCCTTGAAAGTAAAATTGTTGTCTACATATAGAAGATATCTTATTGCATGCTCATCACAACTTGCTAAAGACATATAATCATTTTCTATATATAGTAGACATATTATTACTTGCTTCTCACAACTTACCAAAGACATCTTAGCCTCAACTTCGGTTCTTCCATCACTTTCAACTGCAACTATTTGTCTCCTACACTTCAAGAGGTGATTTATTATCTATCTTTTCAAGTGTTTTGTCCATTTTGACAATGATAATTATATATTCTATTTTAACTGATCAAGGTTGACCTCTCATTATCTATCTAAATTATATTTTAGAGAATCTATTTTCCAAAACTGTGAACAAATACACAAATGAGAACTTCAGGTATTCCATGAAACAACAGAGGTTGATATCAGAATTCGCTGACATTTCAGAAGATATGACAATAAAATTATAAAATCATGAGATCTCTTCCTTAGCTCAAAATGCCCACCAAGGAAGAAGACAAGACATCTTAATTAAGTTTCTTGCTGGATGAAGAGGAAAGTGAGGAAGAGAGCCAAACATGGTTTGAGGATTAGAGGAATGAATTGCAAATGAGAATGGTCCAAATGCTACCAGATGGAAACTGTTTCTTCAGAGCCCTAGTAAACTAGCTCGAAGGTGACCAAAACCAGTGCTCAAAGTATCGTGGTATGGTGGTGGACTACATTATGGAGCATCGTACAAACTTTGAGCCTTTCTTCTCTCAACAAGATGAAATGACTTTTGAAGAATACTATGAAAAAATGACAGAAGATGGAACATGGGAAGACTATTGTGAGCTTCATGAAGCCTCCATGGTGACTCACACCAACATTCATGTGCAACACTTGAAGGGCCAAGTATCCCAAATATACAATTTTGATAGCGCAAATACTCCCACACTTCATCTCTCATATCATGATAGAAACCACTACAACTATTTGTGCTTCATTAATGACAATGACAATGTTTTTGTTGCACACGTTCTTTTGGAGGAGGACAATAAAAGAACAAGGCAATCTAACCAAGATTTTGTGAAGTTTGTAATGGATCAAACATGGTGCAAAGGTAATGGTAAAACTTGTAGACAAGACAATTTCCTAAAAAGAAAGGATGAGCCTCAGTGAAAGAAAATTCTAATAGTGTGTATTCCATGGCTACCAAGGAAGGAGAAAACATAAAGGAAGAAACACCAGTGATTTAAATGTGGTAGATAGTGATGATTCTTAGCCTAGGTCCTTGGAATAACAATTTTGACAACAATGTAGAGTAGAATGTCAAAAGTAGAGTGGAATATCTCCATTCTGTTTGATTTTGGGGTTGTAAAAAACTTCAAGGGATCGTCATGTTCAATCATGGGGATAATCGAGTTGTGTTATTGTGCTTTGTAAAAGAATGTCACATGTTTTGTGTTATAGTGAATTTTAAAACAATGCCGCATATTGTATTCTATAGTGCATTTTAAAACATTGTCACATATTGTCTGTGACAGTGCATTTTAAAATAGTGTCACATATTATGTGTTACAGTGCATTTTAAAATAATGTCACATATTATGTGTTACTGTGCATTTTAAAACCATATACTTCGTAGCACATGTGTAGATAAACCATACACTTCGTAGCACATATGTGAATAAAAAATAATGTTGAATTTTACATGATTAAAAATTTCCAATGGTTTCCTTTGATTTTTAAAATAAATAAATATGTAAAATATATTTTCCAATTCTTTAACCAACCAAATAACCAAAATGTAATTATATATTGCTTATAAATTATAAACACATAATATAGTTAACTTTCCTATGACCTTACAGTAATTTGAAATAATAAGACTTTTACATATTATAAAATAAGTGACACCTTTCCCTTAATCTAATCTTTAAAATGGTATGTTATTTACATGAAACTAATTGTTTCTGCACAGTTAAATGTACACACCTTTATCACCATTTGATCCTTTGAACATTAGATGCATTTAATATCAATCAATGTGGAAACCAATTTAGTTTTTTATATTGACTATTGGCTGAAAAAAATGATCATCTAGATCATTTATAAGAATAAAATAATAAAACAAAATCCACTCATCATGTCTTGAACTCTGCCTCTATACCAACATTGCCTTTGAAAAAAAATTCATATTTGGTTGTAGATCTATTATGCTTGTCATCAATTATTACTAACACCATGTGCGCTTCTACGAGCATCTCACCAAAAGTCAAAATTTTTAATCCCTATATCAAATGCAAAGAGATATGGATCTAGGTAATGATCATTTTTGTCTTAGAATAATTGAAAAGTCACAACTGGGGAAAGCTAATACACTTTCTCATGTGCATTACCATGTTGCAGAAGTTTCTTCTAAACCTAACCAACTAAAATTCCTACATGATTTTTAAATTAAAAAATAAACTATCTTCTACAATAATCATAAAAAAATTAATCTAAACCTACATCTTTATTTGGAATCTATTCTAATATTCCCTTAAATACAAACATAGAAATTTAAAAGAAACTGGTGCAATGAGAGATTATGTAAGCTTGAGTCAAACTAATTGACCCATGTTTCATGAGTATGGTTCACAAGAACCCATATCTCATGAGAATGAATGGAAAACTTAAAACTCATTTCATACAGGTGATGTTCATAGAGGTGGAGCACTAGGACTTCCTGAGAGGCCACCCATCTTGGTACTACTCCAACTTAAGCACACTTAACTACAAAGTTTCTTATCAAGGATTATTGAGAAGTTAAAATTATGTTTTGATTCTCTTTGTAGTAAATGAAAATAGTAGCAAGTACTTGGTAACCACTAACTGAAGTAAACAAAGATAAGAAAGTGACAAATCACATCAAACAAATTCCATGAATTTGAGAAAATCACAACTCACAACATAAGAAGTTTAGATCATCCACTAATAGTAACAATTTTTTTATGATTCTTGAAACTAGATATATATAACTTGCACCAATATCTATCTAAAATTAAGACATAAAAAATTGTTGTGAATCACCATCCATCCACAATATATAGTTCAAAGATGAGTAACTATCTTTGAGATAGTGGTTTATTCAACAAGAACATTTTTAAAGGAAACATAAAACTCGTTTGAAATAAAATAAATGGCCTTCCAAAAACTATAGTCTTTAACCTCAAACATAGAAATAAATTATCAGTTAATGATTAAAAACATACAGAGATGCAAAGTGAACATCTAACATTTAAGCCACATTGGCCCCACCCATCTGTGATATTTTAAAACTAAAATGTTGCACTTATTTTTTAAGTACACCTTTGAAACTTTTGTAATTATTGTCCTCAACCTCACTTTAGAGTTGTACGCATTGTGCTTTGTACAAAAAAAGTAAATACAAAATTATTTAAGAGAACAAAGTTAAATATTTCTTGCAGAGTTGCATCAGCTTAATTGTCACATTGTAGAATATAGAGCTTCATAGCACACATTTACAATAATTGACTTGCAACATCATTAAAAGACACAACCCAAAGTGAACCATTCTGATTTTGGAGTTTCACTTACAAGGTAGCAATAGTTACACTCAGACATTTGAGCTTGACATTTAGAATAGAACCATACATACCATAAATATTTTAAAAATATTTTCTTTTATCTTACTTTCCACCAACAAGAAAAAAACATGCTAGATAGAAACAAGTATCTTGTCTGATGAACTTCAAAGTTTCTCTCATTTGGGCCTCCAAAGGATTTGTTATGGTTAAATTACCTTCTAAAAGGTATGCAATTACAACATTGCCCATTCTTGCATTTCCCTTATCAATAATAAATGATGATGAATGTGTATCAATATTATCTGTCTCAACTATAGATTTGAGTTCCTCTTCTTTAGGTATTGAAGGCTCTATTGTTAATATTTTTGATGCCATAGTTTTTATAACCTTACCTCTAAATTCATCCATATGACCATTCTCGATAGCAAGCACAACCACTTTTTGGTGAGCCTTTAAGCTTTTCAATTGTGTCCCCTCTTGTTGGAAAGGAAAAACCCATAAAATGACATGAATTGTTGCCAATAATATATCAGCTAATTTTACAATCCTTTAAAAAAATTATGTTCAATCCCTTCTATGCTTAACTAATATTTCTCCAAAATCAACAACAAGCCCAATTATGTCGACCAAGTTATTATTATTTTTTATTAATGGTAATATAGGTTTTGATGGGGCCCCAAAAACCATTAGTATTAGTTTTTGATGGGAACTATAACCCAAAACTAACTAGTTGCAAAGAATAGGCCTCAAACAACCAACAATTGCATTAAAAAAAGCCAACAACTTAGTTGACCAACTAGCACTAGTACATTTGAGGCCATTATATGATGACTATCTGTTGGATTTGCAACGCCTATTTGTCGACACTTCGATAGACACTACTACATTTGGGGCTAAATTTTGACAGAAACTTCCGACGGGTAATTTTTTTATAATGAATTTGTTGTTTTTTTAAAAAAATAGGCCTCGATGGTGTCGGTATTCCGATGGGTTTTAAATTGACCATCATAATTCCAACAGGTTTGGGGTATACATAAAAAAAAAAAGTGAAGCGCCAAATCATTTTTATTTCGATTGGATAGAGGAGTAGGAGAAAAAGAGTGAAAGCTAAGCACGAGAGAAGGTATGTGATTTCTTCATCTTTCGAGCTTCTCGCATCATATTCCACCACAAATTTTAAATGCATTGCATTTTATTTGATCATGAATTCTCTCTAAAATGACCTCATTCTACTGGTGTCATGCCCTAGCCCGTGTTTAATCTCTATTATTTGATGTTATTGGTGCTTGTGCTCAAGGATATCGATTCACTATTTTCAAATGTTTGGATTCACGTTTGTTGATATTATTGGCACATTTAATGATGCCATTGTATATTGCCGAGATGCTCATTGAAATGACTGCATTGTACTGGTGTCATGCCCTAGCCCGTGCTTTAACTCCATTATTTGATGTTATTGGTGCTTGTGCTCAAGGATATCCATTTTTTTGAAATGTTGAATGTGGTTATCAAATGGACAGCCTGTGAGCTTCTAGCTAGGTGCCATTTGTATTGATAGCTTAGGGCATCAAATGTATTGTATCATTGATAGTTGAGACTTTGTTAAAAGGAAATAAGACAAAGAATGATTTTGATTTATTTTCTCTATTTTGATCCCTAAGTGGCTTACAACCCTAGAGAAGTATATGCAGATTTACGGATGCAGTTGCAGGATACATAGTAGTTGATAATTCCTAAGAAATCCATGCATCCAATTTGAATAGAAATTAATACAAAGAAATAGGGTCCTCAAATGGCCCAGGCATCCAGACCTTGACTGTCCCCTCAACTAGTGACCCTTAAAAAATGGGTTATCATGCAATCAGTGAGTGATCCTTCATTTTCCTAGTCTTCCCTGCATCCAAAAATATTGGAAATACACAATAAAATGATAACAAGTCTTTCAAAATACCCCTTCCCTCAAGGAATTCATTATCAACATCTGGACCTTGACTGTCCCCTCAACCAGTGACCCTTCAAAACTGGGTTATCATGCAATTAGTGAGTGATCCTTCATTCTCCTGGTCTGCCTTGCATCCAAACATATTGGAAATACACAATGCAATGATAACAAGTCTTTCAAAATCCCCCTTCCTTCAAGGAATTCACTATCAACATATGGACCTTGATTGTCCCCTCAACCAATGACCCTTAAAAACTGGGTTATCATGCAATCAATGAGTGATCCTTCATTCTCCTGGTCTACCCTGCATCCAAACATATTGGAAATATACAATACAATGATAAAAAGTATTTCACAATCCCCCTTCCCTCAAGGAATTCACTATCAACATCTGGACCTTGACTGTCCCCTCAACCAGTGACCCTTCAAAACTGGGTTATCATGCAATCAGTGAGCGATCCTTCATTCTCCTGGTCTGCCTTGCATCCAAACATATTGGAAATATATAATACAATGATAAAAAGTCTTTCACAATCCCCCTTCCCTCAAGGAATTCACTATCAACATCCAAACCTTGACTGTCCCCTCAACTAGTGACCCTTCAAAACTGGGTTATCATACAATCAGTGAGTGATCCTTCATTCTCTTGGTCTGCCCTGCATCCAAACATATTTGAAATACACAATAAAATGATAACAAGTCTTTCAAAATCCCCCTTCCCTCAAGGAATTCAATATCAACATCTGGACCTTGACTGTCCCCTCAACCAGTGACCCTTCAAAACTGGGTTATCATTCAATCAGTGAGTGATCCTTCATTCTCTCGGTCTACCCTGCATCCAAACATATTGGAAATACACAATACAATGATAACAAGTCTTTCACAATCCCTCTTCCCTCAAGGAACTCACTATCAACATCCAAACCTTGACTGTCCCCTCAACCAGTGACCCTTCAAAACTGGGTTATCATGCAATCAATGAGTGATCCTTCATTCTCTTGGTCTGCCCTACATCTAAACATATTGGAAATACAAAATAAAATGATAAAAAGTATTTCACAATCCCCCTTCTCTCAAGGAATTCACTATCAACATCTGGACCTTTACTGATGTAGGAGCATCCTAGGATTCTTGGCAATCCTGTATCAACCAAAAATATGTTTGTCTTTGAAGGTAGATGGTTAGTTTTGATCTTGGTTTGGTGGAGTTCTTGCTCGATTTGGGAGACTGGTTGCTTAGTTTATGTGGTTACTGAGGTGCTCGGTCTTTGAAGAATGCTCAGTGACTGAAGGCGTCAGTTCACTGGTACTCGGTGATAACAACGTTACTTGGTCATGCTTGGCATGGTTGGTCGACTGGTGCTCGGTTATTTCTTCTATTGCTCAGTGTTCTTGCTTACCGACTGGATTGCTTGGATAGATCAGCTTGGCCGATGGGTGCATTTAATTTGGGTCACACTCCTCATGTTATGGATTGACCATTGGATGTGTGGGGACCTAGATCTGGTGTGTTGCATTCTTCTATACAGATTTGGTGACTGTTGGGGCCATCTTTGAGAGTTTATTTATTTTGTAAGGCTATGTGAGAGCCAAATGATGTTTTAGCATTTAATATTTGTTTGTAGGAGTTTATTGTTTCATTAGCTGACTTGTGGCTAGGAATTAGTATTTATAGGATTCTTGGGTAGTTGTTTAGGGAATCAGATGGTGGAAAGGGAGGTTAGTAGCCTGCGAGCTTAGGAACAAGAAGATTGCTTGGAAGTTTGAGTACAAGTTTAGATCTTTCCTAGGTGCCTACTAGTGCACTGTGTGTTATAGACCTGGGCTAGTTGAATCTGGATGTTGGGAGAGGATTTGGATCTGGTGAGATCTTGTAAACTGTTACTTGCATTGTAATTGGTCATAGCCGGGAAGGCCTTACAGCCTGGCACATTGTATGTAATCGGTGTTTTCATGAATAAAGACTTCTATTTCATATCAAATCTATTATTTTTCTTGTGTATTTCCACTGCATATTGGTTTGGCTGCAAGGTCGGTCAGTCCTTAATTGGATCCACCGAGCTTGAATGCATTAAGTGGTATTAGAGTGAAGTTTGTTCCTATTTGGGAAAAGTCTATTCCTATTGGAGCCAAGTGGATCTTGTGTATCTAGATCTTGATTTGAAGATGCCTCTAAGGAGAAATCATGAGATCCCTAAGGAAGAAGAAACTACTGGTGAATTCTGTCTTGATGAGTTTAGGGCTTTGTAAAAACAAGTGCAAGACCTATAAGAAGAGTTGAAAAAGAAGAAGCCTACCTTGAAGGAGGATAGTGATGATGAATCTGAAGAAGATCATTTTGAAGTTGTCAAAGAAGCTAGAGATTCAGAGGAGAATTGAATTTTGAAAGCTATGTCTAAGATTGGGAAGAGACCTAAGATTGAAGTTTCTGCATTTTCTAGAAGCCTTAGGCCAGAAGAATTGATTGATTGGATCAATGAGATTGATGAATACTTTGAGTATGAAGAAATAGAAGATCCTGATAGGGTTAGATTTGCAAAGACTAAGTTGAAAGGTCATGCAAATATCTGGTGGAGAGAAGTTCAGTTGGAAAGAGGTAGAAGAGGAAAAGAGAAGATCACTAAGTGGAACCAAATGGTTGACAAGTTGAAGAAGCAATTCATTCTAGTGGATTATGAATTGGACATGTTTAAGAAGATGCAAGCTTTGAAGCAGACTAACAAATCGGTACAGGAGTATACCAAGGAGTTTTATAGAATCTTGATTAGGACTAGTCATTCAGAAGCTGATAAAGAGAAGGTTGCTAGGTATGTCTATGGTTTGAGACCTAGTATTCAGGAAGAGTTACTTAGTGTGTAGATGATAAAAATTGGTGATGCTTATCAGATGGCATTACAGATTGAAGAGAACCTGAATAGGAAGTATGAAGGAAAGTAGAACAATAGGAACCAAGGTGGTAAAACTTGTGAGACAGTTGCTAAGAGTAATGTGACAGAGAATCTTAAGTCTGATGTGGGATCTAGTAGTGGTCAAGTTACTAAGAATGCTGGATAGAGGGGAAGGTGGAAGAATGAGTTCACAGACACTTGTTATAACTATGGTGAAGCTGGTCATAGAAGTTGGCAATGTCCTAAGAAAAGAGTTGCATTAGTTGCTGAAGAAGACATTGAGAATGTTCCTGAGAAAGGTGAATGTTTTGTCACTAGGAGATTAGCTGCATCTATTCATGAACTGGTGTAGAGAAGAAATTTGTTTAGGACTAGATGTAAGTGCAAGGATAAGGTATGTAATGTTATAGTTGATGGTGGCAGTTCTAAAAACTTTTTCAGATAAAATGGTTAGTAAATTGAATTTGGAAAGAAGGAAGAATCCTAGTCCTTATTAGATTAGTTGGATACAAGATGTTTCTAAGGTTAGAGTTGAAGAACAATGCTTGGTTAAGTTTCAGATTGGATCTTACCATGATGAGATATTGTGTGATGTATTGCCTATGGATGCTTGTCATCTGTTGCTCGGTAGACCTTGGCAGTTTGACAAAAATGTTTTTTTTGATGGTCATGCTAACACCTATGTGGTTAGGCATGAAGGAGCTCGACATAATTTGATACCTTTAAAGGAGACAGGGGTTAAGGGATGTGGAGTTATTAGGTGTTGTTCCTATGAAAAACCTCAGGAGAAGACAGTTGATGAACCTATTCCTGTTAAGTCTAGTTTGAAGAAGAGGGAGAATGATATCTCTGAAGAGTTTGTTGAGATTAAGAGACAAATGGTTTTGCTGACAAAGATGGTATAACAAATGGTGACATTTGTGACACAGAGAGATGCAGATGATACTGAGTTGGTTGAGGAGTCTAGAAAGGATGAACCTTGCCAAGGCACTAGGGTGGTCGGTAGTGGTCAGAGTCAGTTGCTATCAGTTGTCGACCGAAGGGATAAACAAAGTGGAAGACAGATGGACTTTCTACATGAGACAATGAATGAAGTGAAGACTACTTGGGGTGAAGGACAAGAAGAGATATGGGTTAAGAATAGATTTGATATACCTGTTCTGATTCCCTTGAGACGTTCCTGATTTCCTTATGAGAAAATATTTCTTACTTGGGGTGTCTGATGTAGGAGCATCCTAGGATTCTTGGCAATCTTGTATCAACCAAAAATATGTTTTTCTTTGAAGGTAGATGGTTAGTTTTAATCTTGGTTTTGTGGAGTTCTTGCTCGATTTGGTAGACTGGTTGCTCAGTTGATGTGGTTACCGAGGTGCTCGATCTCTGAAGAACGCTCAGTGACTGAAGGGGTCGGTTCACTAGTGCTTGATGATAACAATGTTTCTTGGTCATGCCTGGCATGGTCGGTCGACTGGTGCTCTGTTATTTCTTTTGTTGCTTAGTGTTCTTGCTTACCGATTGCACTATTTGGATAGATCAGCTTGGCCGACTGGTGCATTTAATTTGGGTCGTACTGCTCATGTTATGGATTGACCATTGGATGTGTGGGGACCTAGATATGGCATGTTACATTTTTCTATGCAGATTTGGTGACCGTTGGGGCCACCTTTGAGAGTTTATTTATTTTGTAAGGCTATGTGAGAGCCGATTGATATTTTAGCATTTAATATTTATTTGTAGGAGTTTATTGTTTCATCAGCCAACTTGTGGCTGGGAATCAATATTTATAGGATGCTTGGGTAGTTGTTTAGGGTATCAGATGGTGGAAAGGGAGGTTAGTATCCAGTGAGCTTAGGAACAGGAAGATTGCTTGGAAGTTTGAGTACAAGTTTAGATCTTTCCTGGGTGCCTACTAGTGCGCTATGTGTTACAGACCTGGGCTAGCTGAATCTAGATGTTGGGAGAGGGTTTGGATCTGATGAGATCTTGTAGACTGTTACTTGCATTGTAATTGGCCATAATCGAGAAGGCCTTACAACCTAGCACATTGCATGTAATCGGTGTTTTCATGAATAAAGACTTATGTTTCATATCAGATCTATAATATTTCTTGTGTATTTCTACTGCATATTGGTTTGGCTGCAAGGTTGGTTAGTCCTTAATTGGATCCAGTGAGCTTGACTACATTATTTACTATCCCCTCAACCAGTGACCCTTCAAAATTAGGTAACACATCTCAATCACTGGTAACACATGGATAGTCAAACCAGTAGTCTCCAAAGAATTCAATAAGTGAATATGAATGTTTGAAAACTTTCCTCTCAACTTCCCCAACCACTCCTAATCAGTTAGAGGGATATTTCTAGAATCTCCACTATTCCTATCCTTACCAACAATTCTTAAACATACTTTATCTGATATGATAATAACGTGCTAAACTAAACCAATGGCATGTTCTTTGTGCGGTACAAGGAAGATTTGGCTATCAAATCTTCCTTCGTGAAAGTTGAGTGCGAGAGAAGGTATATGATTTCTTCATCTTTGATTGGTATCTTTGATGGGAAACGTCTTTCAAGCCTCTAGCATATTCGACCACAAATTTCAAATGCATTGCATTTTATTTGATCATGAATGCTCATTGAAATGACTACATTCTACTAGTATCATGCCCTAGCCCATGCTTTATCTCCATTATTTGATGTTATTGGTGCTTGTGCTCAAGGATATTGATTCACTATTTTGAAATGTTTGTATTCACATTTGTTGATATTACAATTCATCATATCAGATAAAGTATGTTTAAGAAGTTTTAGTGTCTAAACACTCAACTAATCCCTCTAACCAATTAGGAGTGGTTGGGGAAGTTGAGAGGAAAGTTTTCAAACATTCATATTCACTTATTGAATGCTTTGGAGACTACTAGTTTCACTGTCCATGCGTTAATGTTTAGAAGAGATCACTAAAGTATTTAAAGACATTTTTACATCTTTGGAGAGGTTTGAGAGGCACTTATCTCTGTTGTAGGGGTACAGTCAGAGGGTTCATTGAAAAAATGATCCTTTGAATGGTTACTATGAATATGAATGATTTGATATAGCATATTTCTCATTTTACTTGACATTTGGAATAGCTTGTGCAAGGGTCATGAACGTACTTTTGATCATTTTGGTCGTGACTGTTCCTCTACATAGTCAAGAAATGTAACTGTCTAATGATTATATGTAATGTTGAATGGATTAAATGCTTTATTCTTGGTAGAAGTGAATGGAAGGAATAGTGTTGGTGTTAGGTTTCATTTATTATTGAATTCAATGGTTTCCAAGATGTGTTGAGGAGTTTTCTCCTTGTTTAATGTTAATTGTTCCCACACAATCCACTCATACAACAGTAAAATGTTACGTGATTGAAAATTTCATACAACTGGTCCTTTGGCGTGTATTAAACAAAATAAAATTTTTAGTATATTATTATCATTCTATTTCTTTGTTGTAAACATGCCATTGGTTCAGTTTTATAAAAAAAAATTTCGTGTTAATTTTTTTTTTCTCTTTTTTCCATTTGATAACCATAGTCAACATTTCAAAACAGTGGATAAAATAAAATAATGGAGATAAAGCATGGGCTAGGGCATGACACCAGTAGATTAAAACTGAACCAATGGCATGTTTAAAACAAAGAAATAGAATGATAATAATATGCTGGATATTCTATTCGGTTTAATACACGCTAGAGGACTAGTCCTAACAATTCTTAAACATTATTTTGTTTAAGAATTGTTGGGAGTAGTTTTCAAACATTCATATTCACTTATTGAATACTTTGGAGACTAGTGGTTTGACTGTCCATGCGTTACCAGTGACTGAGATTCATTAAGAAGCATCTCTCTTTTATATACCCTCTCAAGTAAGAAATTAAATTTATTGTTGAAATCAAATGTGTCTCTCCCTTCTCAAGAAATATGTTTAAAAGACTAAATTTTATAGGGAAAAATTAATGTGTCCATAAGGAGAATGTGCCTAGTTAGAGGGAAACCTTGGGTAAAGGACCTATGTCCCCAAGGTTTTGTAATAAATAGGATTATAGTACACAATTGTTGAAAGGATAAATGTTTGATTATATGGTAGGAATTTTGAATTATATATGATCGACGTAAACAGTGTGAATTGATCCAGTGAAAACCATCAACTATAAGGAAAGAATATTATATTAAACAAAATTGTGTAGTAATTATTTACTTTGTTGGCATTTTGTGTGTGAAATGGAAGTTGAAGCTAACAGCATTGCTATTATATAGGAACAATGAGTTATTATGAAAGGAATAATGATATGTCTATTAGAATAAGATTTAAGTCAAACTTTCTAACTGTCCTAAAATTGAAATATTAGAAGAATGTGAATTTTTAGGAAATGGTATAGATGTCATATTGAAGATGCGTATAAGGATAACAATACTTGTAGTTACTCCTCAAATGTGCTTTTATTGAAATGTGTGTACAACATGTTAGTGCGTTGAACATATTAATTTGATTGAATAAGAGGGTAGCCATATGACTCATGTATTTCTCTCCCTCTATTAAAGAATCTATGACTTTTATTTTGGAAAATGGTAAAATTCAAACAAACTTGTTAATGTTGGGAAAAGATATACTTGTAAGAAGATTATTATGGATTTCTAGGATATGGAATTGGTTAAATAAGCTAGTTAATAAGTAATGTTGATGAAACTCTAGCTTAATGAATCATGTTAAAATTTCTTAGGAATATCTTTATGTGTATTCCATATTGCGTGTAAGTTGATATTAGATATTATCCTATAAGTATACCTTAGATCTTATGGGCAAAAATAACTTGTTCCATAAAAAAAGATTTGTTTTTGTCCTATCGGAAAGGTTACTCACAAAACTATGTGCTGATGTATGTGGCAAATTTAATATTTGAATGGTTTTAGTTTTTAAATGTTCACAAAGGCAGTAGTATGATAGTAGTATCTTATTTATACCCGTTGAGAATAGATAACCCCTATACTAATTTGTCTCTAGGTTAGAGGATGAATTTTGAATTCTTAACTATATTTTGGAATCCAAGCATATTGGAAATTGATGCAGGAGCATCTTGGGTATAAGAGCAATCTTGCATCACCCATAAATATTTTTATTTGCTTTTCAGTAAGGGCTATCTTGTGCAGAGCTGCTATTTATGGAAACTTACTATTTTTAGTAAGTTGGTCATATGATCTCGTCGTGGCATTTCTGAAAAGTGGTTACAATAGAAAAACAGAGTTATGGTTAAAAAGTTATGGCCTTCAGAAATTGGATTACCTAAAATCATATTTCGTATTTCTTTTGAGCCGACCCTATTGTAATAATTGTGAAAAATAAATTATTCTATGTTTAGTTAGCCTAAAGGGCTAAATTTTTGGAACCTTCTCGAGCAGTGGAAATTGCCTATATAAGAAAGGTTTGTAGTGTTGTCTTAGGTAGTTTGGGACAGTTCTGGGTGGTAGATCTGGGTAATAATTTGAGGCTTTGTCCTACAAAATATTGTAAGGGAATGCCCATGTGGCTTTGCATATTGTAATTCTGAAAGTTTGTAATTCCACATTTGTGGAGATAATAAGAAGCCAATTTTCTGTTCTTGCATATTGTTGTTGTTTCTCTATTTCTGTTATGTGTTTGTGGTATTAAGGGGAGCACCCTTCATCAAGTGGTATCAGAGCAGGAGTTCTTGAGTGTGTAAACAGATTGCCAATTGTGAGGCAGTTTGCACTAGGACCGTGGGTTAGGGTTTCTATGTAAATAGATCACCGACTATGAGGCAGTTTGCACTAGGACTGTGGTTAGGGTTTTAGCGATAAGTGCGAAAATGCCTCCACGAAAGGAACGTGGTGGAAGAGCTGGTGTTGTAACACCTAAGGTTAGGGAACTGCAGAGACAAGTGCGAGCATTGCAAGAGGAGATTCACAGAGGAATGAATCTTAATGTCAGAGATGATAGCAAGGATGAAGCCGAAGAAGAAGATCAAGAAGGAGAAGTTGAAGTTTCGAATCAAGAGGAAGAAAGGCTTTTTTGAGCCATTTCAAAGATCGGGAAAAGACCTAAGATCTAGG
The DNA here is from genome assembly GCA_027943335.1 of Chamaecyparis obtusa. Taxonomy (NCBI): domain Eukaryota; kingdom Viridiplantae; phylum Streptophyta; class Pinopsida; order Cupressales; family Cupressaceae; genus Chamaecyparis; species Chamaecyparis obtusa. The sequence continues at coordinate 157,828 of BSBK01007353.1, forward strand.
TTCCTACATTTTTAGGGAATCTTAACCCAGAGGAATTGATCAACTGGATCAATGAATGTGAAGAATATTTTGAGTATGAAGATATTGAGGATCCTGATCGGGTCAAGTTTGCGAAGGCCAGACTGAAGGGTCATGCAAAGATCTAGTGGCAAGAGATTCAATTGGAGCGAAATAGAAGAGGAAAGGATAAAATCACAAGATGGGATCGGATGGTGGATAAATTGAAGTGACAGTTCATTCCTGTTGATTATGAGCTTGACCTACTGAAGAAGATGCAAAGTTTGAAGCAAGCAGGAAGATTTGTTCAGGAGTATACAAAGGAGTTCTATCGAATCCTCATCAGAACAGGCCATACAGAAGCTGATAAGGAGAAATTTTCTCGTTACCTTAATGGGTTGAGGCCGAGCATTCAAGAGGAGTTGAATTTGGTTCGAATAAATAGTATTGAAGAAGCATACAAATTTGCCCTAAAAGTAGAGGAAAAGTTGAACAAGAAGTTCGAAAGCAGACAAAATGAAAGAGGTCACGGTGGATGATCTGGTGGATGGTCATATGGAGGCCGAAATGAAAATATGAAAAAGAAGGATGAGGCCAGTAGTAGTCAAAATCAGAGAGGAAACAATTCCAATCATTTCCAAGATCAGAACAATAGAGATCAGAGAGGAAGAGGAAGAGGACAAGGTTCAGGAAGAGGAGGCTTTCGTGGAACATGTTTTCACTATGGAGAAGAAGGTCATAGGGCATTTGAATGTCCTCAACACCAAGGAAGGACAAATAGGAGGAATGAAGGCCAAGCCAGAGTAGCACATGTAGATGAAGATGCCAGATCCTCAAATTCTGAAGATGCTAAAAGAGGAGAAACATTGATTAATAGAAGAGTCCTACTGAGTGGTGAGAATGAGCCTGAACAAAGGAGGAGCCTATTTCACACTAGATGCAAGTGTGAGGGTAAATGTTGTGATGTGCTTATTGATAGTGGAAGCACTGACAATTTGGTGTCAGCAAAGATGGTGACACAGTTGAAGCTTAAGAGATAGAAACACCCACATCCATATCGGATTGCCTGGGTGCAAGATGACTGTTGGTACCCTTAAAATTTTTGAGGAATGGGACACATTAGCATGCATTTGTATTATTTTTTGTATTCAGGATGCATGTGGGAACTGGGTGTTTTTCGGGTGGTTTCATAAAATTCAAATGTCCATTTCCTTTCATATGTTTTAGTGGTTAATTCTGAGTCCTAAAGTTGCATGTTGAAATGGGTTTTCATCATTTCATTCCTAGGGGGTCTCAAAATAAAAAAGTTGCTAAAGTGTAGAAATCACTGGGAAGGGTTACTTTGAGGTTGAATAATATGAAATTTGATAAGTGTCATGAAAATTTGAGCCTAGTGTCTTGTTGTACACATTGCATACTCTCTATGTGTCAGGTTTCAGGTCCCCGTGATAGGTTTTGACCCTATTTGTTCATCCCCTTTTGGAGGTGTTTTCTTAGTTTTGCACTTGTGCACTTGTTCAGTTATTCTTGGAGGCCCTGTTTGTGCAGATGTATCTTTTGCCCGGTGATTGGGAGTGAAGTGATGATCATTTCCCTACATTGTAAAAAAGTTTTACTTCATCCCTATCAATTAGCAGCTCATGACAAATCCATTGGATGAGTTTCCCAATGCGATTTCATTTGCAGTTTCTGCTATTTGCAAAGAGTGTGAAGTGCATCAGTTTGCCGGAGGTCAACTTTTCTCATTTATAAATTTTGACCAGTCAAACTTATCAATGAAATTATTGTTGGTCTGCATTGCAAAGTTGACATATTACTTCTAGTTCAGATTTGAGCTTTCTGCCAATCCAGTTGATCTTTTTTTGAAGGCGTTTCCAAACTGAACTTTCCATTATTTTCTGCATTTTTTGAGTGTCTCTGCAAGTACCTATTTTTATGAGGCCATATCTTTTTCCCCGTTGGTGCCCAATTCAAAGTAGTGATTAAATCACGTTGTTTACATCTCAATGAACTTCTGTGCCAGTTTGTAGCCTCCTCGGACTCTGTTTGGTATTTTTGCCAGGGTGTTTTCAAAGGTAGTTTATTACTTCTGACAGTGTGTTTGCAGAAAATAGAATGAAAAGAGCAACTTTGAAGGCTTGTAACTTTCGCCTCGGTTGTTGTCATGGGATGCCATTTTGCAAAATGCTTGTTTGTATGACAGAGAATAGGCTCGTTCAGTGGCGGCACCCAATCAGGTGATTATGATAGTTTTTAGGGCCAATTTCTAGGCCTGTTTGCATGGTTTTGATCCTTTGCAAAAGAGGTTTTTCTAGAAATTGGTGATATGGGTATGGTTGAATTTTGGTCCTGAATCATACATAAGGCGTTTGGGGCCATTGTGTGGTTCAGGTACATGAAAGAAAATTTTTTTTAGGCCAGACCCATTTGGGGCTCGACCTTGCCCATTGAAATCATTTCAAATCAAAAGAGGGAGTGCCTGTTTGGATGAAACCAACGTAAAAAAGAAACAAGACTAGCGCATTCAAAAAGGGAACCAGCGCAGAAGGGAGATGAGCGTTTGAAATATGAAAAGGAACAAGCATGCGCATTTGAAGAAAAGGAAGGCAACATGTAAATAGAGAAAGACCAATGCCATCAAAGAAGATGCCAAACACAATGCAGGACTAGCACATTTGAAAGGTATCCAGCGTGAGAGGAAGACAAGGTGCAATGTTGAAAAGAAGACTTAACATTTTTGCAAAGGGAAGCTATAACATTTTAATAAAGGCACCCACGCTAAAGACAAGAGAGTGGATACTCCAAACGCATACAAAAGGCACATACAAGGCGTGATGCCTCAGCTACCAAGGGTGGAACCAAGACCTGGAAAATGATGGAGAATAGCTTGAACAATTGGCATCATTTGCAAATATATTAAGGAATCACAAAACGGTGAAGATGGATCTACGCATTAGAGGACAATTTTTCTGTATAAACAATTATCCCACATGCAGTGGATGGTGGGTCTTTTTGCCGTTTATATACAATACCACTTACATTTCAATGCAAATGAGAAAGCCATGGAGGCTCTTAGCGGGCCCTCTAGGCTGGAGGTGTACAGTGTGTTGTGGGCCCACAATTTTGGGTAAGCGCTGTAAGAGGTCTTTAAACCTATGAAAACCAATTATCCCACATTGTTCCTGCTAGGCAAATTTCAAATGTTTATATGCAAATTCGGTTAGTTGAAAGGTGAAGTGATGAGCGGAGGCTCTACCCATGCAACCTCTTGTCACCCGCCTTTGTTTCCATGCCCGTGCCTAGACCTGACAGAAGTAAATTTTGCAGCAAAGGATAGGTGGTGCCAATGACACATGTCAAGCAATCGCGTGTTCGCCAGATGTTGGAGCGGCTAGCATGAAACATTAAGTGATTCAGAGATAAAGTAGTTGCCAATTCGCCAGTTAGCTGGCGGTTAAGCCAAAGGATTCAACGAATAAGAAAATGTGCAGTCACATATTCGCTAGGTAAGTTGGCGGTTAAGGCTAAACATTTGGCGAATTGGAGATTAAGCATGGTCACTAGATGAGTTGGCAGGTGAGGTGGCAAGCCGGCCAATCTATGCTTGCCACGTGTCAAGTGGGTCCTGCACCTATGGAAGCATAAAATGAATTAAAAATTCAAGAGCATTCCCGTGCACATTCAAAATTGTAAAATCAAACTTATAAAGATATTTTTATATAGTTAAAACTATATCAAAAATTCAAAAATTGAAGTTATAGAGCTGAAGACTAAATTAATAGCTGGGGGCTTTATTTTTTGCCCAAATATGGACTATCATATACCGTCGGAAAGGTCTCAATGTGAGGATTCCGATTCTAGAATCAAATTTTGCACAGGTTGCTATTTGCTCACAATATTTGCAGTTGAAAGCTTCATGGGGGTTGGGAAGATATTTTGTGAAATCCAATTCTTTTTATCCGATGACTCACATTTCATTTGGAGTAGATGACAGGTGCTTTCCATAGTTGAGAGAAGGTCTTATTTCCAGTTTGAAGGTGGATGACTCATCCAATGAGCAAAGAGGAGGAAGACAAGTGTCGCTTTGTGATGATTTCTGAGTTTCTTCCTTTGCCTTCTTATTCCCATTTCTGATATTTTGTAAAGGTTCCAATCTTTTTGCATGAGCATAGCTCTACAAGTTTGAGTTCCATTAATGCAAGTTCTTAGTTTCATTTCAGAATTCTCATTTTGAGTTTGCTGTGATTGAATGTATAGATATAAGATGATTCAATGAAATAAAGTGAAAATCTTTTCCCATATTTGTCTGATGTCTCTTTGTGTCTTTGTCAAATTGTTGTATATTGATTTGTAAGGCATCTCTGTATACCTATTTACAAGGTAAATGGTGTAATGATTTTCAAGTTTCTTTCAAGGAGAGTGTAATATCTTGAAGATTGTTGCTGATACAATGATGTTTCATGAGGATCTGATGTCCAGATAGGGGGAAGAAAGAATGGTGTGCAAGGTGCATTGTTTGAATTTCAATTGTATAAGATTTGAAGTTTCCTGTTGATGTGCATCTCATGACTCCATGCCTAGGATTAGGCACTGGTTTAACTAGACTTGTAATCAAAATCTTTTAAATCAACTTTCCCTTTCTATTGATGAGCTTGAAAGAAGTTTCTAGCATGTGGGTAGGCTTCCCATATCAGAGATTCATCTCAGTTATGAATCCCATCACAGGACATGTTTGTTCTAATTGAATCCACCTGTTAACCTGCTTGTTGAGTATTTGTAGAATGTTTTGTATCAATTGGAATAAGTAGGGATTAGGTACACCCACTTGGGTCTGTGGAGCCCGAAGTGAAGAAGGATTCCATCCTTGTTAATTAGCATTTCTCTTGCTAGGAAAAGAGCATCAAAAGGGAGAGATCAGGTTTAGGATCTAGTTATTTACCTTTGCAAGAAAAATAGCCAACAATGACCACAAGGTCATGGTCAGTGAACAGTGCCTAGTAAAGTTCAAGATTGGTGGGTACCAAGATGAGGTGCTATGTGATGTCATATCTATGGATGCATGTCATATGTTGTTGGGTAGATCATGGCAGTTTGACAGATGTGTTGTACACAATGGTCATGTGAATACCTATTCCCTGACAAAGGATGGAGTGCAACATAAGCTAAAGCCATTGAAGGAGACCGAAGAAAAGGTATGTGGAAATGCAAGAATAACATTTGTTGATGGAAAAAAATTCCTAGATGGTATGAGACATGAGCATGTGTGTTCTGCTTTAATTCCAAAAGCTGGTAAGGAGGAAGTAGAGGATGTGCTTGTAGAGTTGCAGATTTGTTGAATGGGTTTCAGTATATTGTATCTGATAATGCACTTGATGGATTACCACCGATAAGGAAGATCAGCCATCAGATGGATTTGATTCCAAGAGCCAGTTTGCCAAACAAGGCAGCACACAGAATGACACCAGCAAAAAGTGAAGAGTTGAATAGACAAGTACATGAGTTATTGCATAAGGAGTTGATTTGAGAGAGTCTGAGTCCTTGTGTTGTACCAACAGTATTAGCACTGAAGAAGAATGGAGAATGGAGGATGTGTACAGATTCTAGAGCAATAAATAAGATCACAATCAAGAACCGGTTTCCATTGCCACAAATGGATGATATTATAGATTGTTTGAATGGGGTTGTGTATTTCTCAAAGATAGATCTGAAGAGTGGATATCACCAGATTTGGATCAAAGAAGGAGATGAATGGAAGACTACCTTCAAGACAAAGGAAGGACTATATGAGTGGTTAGTTATGCCTTTTGGGCTAACCAATGCACTGAGCACTTTCATGCGACTCATGAATGAGGTTCTGAAAGAGTTTATAGGTAAGTTTGTCATTGTTTATCTAGATGATATTTTGATCTTTAGTAAGACATTGGAAGAGCATATGATGCATATTCGTATGGTGTTTGAGAAGTTAAGAGATGAGAAATTGTTGATTAATTTGAAGAAGTGCAGTTTTGTGAAGAAAGAGTTAATGTATTTGGGGTTTGTAGTTTCAGTAGAAGGTCTAAAAATGGACTCAGAGAAGGTACATGCTATCCTTGAATGGCCTACTCCAAGGAGTGCTACTGAGGTAAGATCTTTTCATGGTTTGGCTAGCTTTTACAAAAAATTTATCAGAAATTTTAGCAGTATTTGTGGACCCTTGACTGAAACAATGAGAGGGGATAGAAAAGAGTTCAAATGGACTAATGGGGCAGATAAGAGTTTTAAACTATTGAAACAAAAAGTTACAGAACAATCTATTTTAGCACTTCCAAATTTTAATAAGGTGTTTCAAGTAGACTGTGATGGTAGTGGTACTGCAATAGGAGCTATTATGAGCCAAGAAGGTAAACATATTTCTTATTTCAGTGAGAAGTTAAATGATGCCAAGAGGAAATATTTTGTTTATGATCAGGAATTTTATGCTATAGTTCAGGCATTGAAGAAGTGGAGACATTATCTGCTTCCTAAGGAGTTTGTTTTGTATACTAATCATCAAGCTTTGCAATATTTGAAGTCAAGGAAAGTTGAATCAAAGACATTTGAAATGGGTTGAGTTTTTGCAGAGTTATACATTTGTTTTGAAACACAGAAGTGTAAAGTCTAATAGGGTTGCAGATGCGCTTAGCAGAAGGCAACTATTGCTGAAAAAGATGTAGATTGAGGTGGCTAGGTTCAAGGAACTCAAGAATTTGTATTCAGAGGATCCTAATTTTGGTGAAGCTTGGAAAGCTTGTAAAGAACTTGTTACTCTAGACAGAACGAAGTGGCTGGATTTCATCATTCAGGATGATATGCTATTCAGAGGGAGTCAGTTGTGCATTCCAAAACATTCTATGAGGGAGAATCTCATCAAGGAGAAGCATAGCGGAGGATTGGCTAGACATTTTGGTCATGATAAAACCCTTTCTTTGGTTAGTGAGAATTATTATTGGCCACAGTTGCAGCAAGATGTCAAGAAGTTTGTACCGAGTTGCAAAGTATTTCAGATGACAAAAGGAGTGAAGCAGAATATAGGGTTGTATCAGCCATTACCTATACTAGAGAAGCTTTGAGAGGATATCAGTATGGACTTTGTTCTTGGTTTACCAAGGACATAGCGGGGACATGATTCAATTTTTGTGGTAGTTGACAAATTTTTAAAGATGGCACATTTTGTTCCCTACAAGAAGACCAATGATGTTGTTCATGTAGCAGAATTATTTTTCAAAGAAGTGGTGAGACTACATGGTTTGCCAAAGAGTATAGTTTCAGATAGGGACACTAAGTTCGTTGGATATTTCTAGTGTACATTGTGGAAGAAGTTGAAGACAGGTTTGAAGTTTAGTTCATCACATCATCCACAAACTGATGGACAGATAGAGGTGGTGAATAGGAGTTTGGGAAATTTGCTGAGATGTTTGGTTGGAGATAAGCCAATGGGATGGGATTTGATTTTATCATAGGCAGAATTTGCATACAATAATTCTATCAATAGGAGCACTGGTAAATCACCATTCCAGATTGTATATGGGAGTAGTCCAAGAAATGCATCTAAGTTGAGAAAGATAGATAAAGGAGAAATAAGTAGTGCTGAGGCTGAGGATTTTGCAGAACATTTGAAGAACATCCATGAGGAGGTGAGGAAGCACATTACCAAGATGAATGCACAGTATAAGGCTAAGGCAGATGAGAAAAGGAGGCATAAGGAATTTTAGGTTGGAGATGAAGTCATGGTTCATTTGCGGAAGGAAAGATTTGCAATTGGTACATATAACAAATTGAAAATGAAGAAGTTTGGGCAATGTAAGATACTAAAGAAGCATGATTTAGGAAATGCATATGAGGTCGAGTTACCTACTAAGCTGAATATTTCACTATTATTTAATGTTTCAGATCTGATAGAGTATCATGAAGGATGTGTTGAAGATGAGGTTATAACAGCACAATGGAGTATTCCAACAACCAGTTCAGATATCAAGGAGATTGAAGACATACTGGATAGTCGTGTTGGCAGAAGCACAAGGAACAAGACATATGAAGAGTATTTGGTCAAATGGAAAGGATGACCTATTGAAGATTCATCATGGCTAGCAAAGGAGGAGGTTAACCATCTTGGTTTTCCTCTACACACTTGAGTAGTGACAAGGTCACTTCTCAAATTACCACGGGTGTCTGATGTAGGAGCATCCTGGGTATAAGAGAAATCTTGCATCACCAAAAAATATTTTTGTTTTCTTTTCAGTAAGGGCTATCTTGTCCAGAGCTACTATTTATGGAAACTTACTATTTTTTGTAAGTTGGTCATATGATCTTAGAATGTTTTGATTTCACAGTTGGAGGTTCATCCTAGTCATTTTAGCCTACTAGTTGAGTTTTATTGCCACATCATTAGTATTGGTGAAGTTATTGAGATTTTTGGGTATGAAATCTTTCAAGTCAATTTTGAAGGCCTTAGAAGCTCTGGATCGCGATCAACCCCCAATTGACTAGCGCTAGCGCATGTCAAGTGTTGTAGATCTCATCATGGCATTTTCGAAAAGTGGTTACAATATGAAAATGGAGTTACAGTTAAAAAGTTATGGCCTCCGGAAGTTGGATTACCTAAAATCATATTTCGTATTTCTTTTGAGCCGACCCTATTGTAATAATTGTGAAAAATAAATAATTCTATGTTTCGTCGGCCTAAAGGGCTAAATTTATGGAACCTTCTTGGGTGGTGGAAATTTGCCTATATATAGAAAGGTCTGTAGTGTTGTCTTAGGCAGTTCGGGACAGTTCTAGGTGGTAGATTTGGGTAATAATTCGAGGCTTTGTCCTACAGAATATTGTAAGGGAATGCCTATGTGGCTTTGCATATTGTAATTCTAAAAGTTTGTAATTCCACATTTGTGGAGATAGTAAGAAGCCAATTTTCTGTGCTTGCATATTGTTGTTGTTTCTCTGTTTCTGTTATGTGTTTGTGGTATTAAGAGGAGCACCCTTCATCAGAAATACATAATACAATGATAACAAGTCTTTCACAATCCCCCTTACCTTAAGGAATTCACTATCAACATCCAGACCTTGACTGTCCCCTCAACCAGTAATCCTTCAAAACTGGGTTATCATGCAATCAGTGAGTGATCCTTCATTCTCCTGGTCTGCCCTATATCCAAACATATTGGAAATACACAATAAAATGATAACAAGTCTTTCACAATCCCCCTTCCCTCAAGGAACACTATCAACATCCGAACCTTGACTGTCCCCTCAACTAGTGACCCTTCAAAATCGGGTTATCATGCAATCAGTGAGTGATCCTTCATTCTTCTGGTCTGCCCTGCATCCAAACATATTGGAAATACACAATACAATTATAACAAGTGTTTCACAATCCCCCTTCCCTCAAGGAACACTATCAACCATCCCTATATAGCTCTCTACTATATATCACTCCATCTTGTGATGACCATAGTGATTCTCTATACGGCTGCAAATCTTTGAAGGTTGTTGCACTTGGATGAATGTGTACCATTGTTAAGAGAATTGGACTGAGTTTGGGTTACCTCAAATAGGTGAGGCAGCATATGGAAAGGTTGCCATCTATTGACCCAAATACCAGGACTATTTTCATCTATGGGTACCCTAATGTTGGCAAGAGTTCTTTTTATTAATTATGATGAGTTGTATCATTCCCATCATGTCCCATGCTTGCACCATGTGTACCCTCAAATATAGGATGTAAATCATTGTTCTCTTCTTGACCAAAGGCTGCCATATCTTGAGGTAGTGAAGTTATGTCACTGTTATGAACTCGAAATTATGGTCAGACCCTAGTGACAAATTTTAAATGGATACACGTACCTTTTTTGTGCAATGGTCGATCAGGCCCAACCTTTATATCTTGAATGCCAATGCTAGATGCCTCTTCTTTATTGATTAATCCATGTGATAAATCTATAGACTTGTGAGAATGAGGAAAGGAGCCTCTACTGTCCAAATTCAAAACTTGGGACTTTTCTTTCCTTCCATCTTCAAATTCACCACACACCACTAAATTTAGATTTTCCTCATCTTCAAATTCACCACACACCACTTCATGTTCTTCACCAATTGCTGATTCTAAATCAATCTTTGAGAGATTTGAATACTCATCAAACCTCTCTTGAATGTCCTCACTACAAGGCACATGTCATCTTCATTAAATCTTCTTTTTATTTTATGTTTTAATCTTTAAGAACTTGATCAAGAACATAGGTTTTAATGAAATATCAATTTGATTTGCAAAGTTTGTGTTCTTTACAAATTTGAAAGGCTCTAATACTTACTAGGGTGGATGTGGATGTGCAACCTTATGCTTTTACTACCGAGTCTCTTTTTGTTGGGCATACTGATTATAAGCACTTGACATATATCACAAATGTTGCTAATTAAGGTTGGCAGGATGATTACACCTATCCTGAAAAAAGATTGTCAAATCATTATGCTTTCAAATCAATTACCTATCGGTGTATCCCTTGTGAGGGGAGAGAAGCCAAACACATAAAGAACATGCACATAAACATGATAGCTAAAAAACTTAAATGGAATATGCCAAGAAGTACCAAATGATGAATGCTCAATTGTTGTAATGGCAAAGCATCAAAACCGTCCATTTCTAGAACTTGATTTTCTAGTCTAAATGATTTTTCTATAGTCGTAATGATTTTTCTAGAACTTAATTTTCTAGTCTTAATGATTTTTCTATAGTCCTAATGATTTTTTTATAGTCTTAATGATTTTTCTTTTGTTTTAATGTTTGTTGCTCTTGATAAATTAGGCCTTATATTTGAATTTTGTTCACTATTTTATTTCAGCTTGATATTTCATTCATTTTTCATATACACAGAGACTACACATGCTAATAAAAAAATGAGCTATTTGATTTAGGTTAACTATTCATGATTGTAAATGGTCAATATTTTTTATGGTACTAATTGGTGTATTCCATTTTAAAATAATCATGTTTCTATGGCTATGATAAATGTCCCTTTGTGTTGAGAAAATTAGAGTTGAAAAAATGGTTGCAAAAAAATCATCCTTCTTCCACCAACATTCTAGTCAATGTACAATTAACGAGTCATTCTATTCAACAAAGACCATGTTTGACAATATCAACCCAGGACAAAATAAGGAGTATGCAGAATTTAGTGATTGTATCTTCCATTAGACCCACTTCATATGCACAGGTGATGAACATGATTATTTACCTGAGCGCTATTGGGAGCTTACCTAGCAACACATGTACTATTGTGAAAATCACCACAAATCTATTTGCTATTGGGTCTAGCTCCTAGTATTGCTTAGTCAAATATGCATATTTTTCACCTGTGCATATACCTTCTATGTTCAACACTTATATGCACGAGTGATGAACATTCAGATTTTCCTAAGCTTTGATGAACATTCAGAGTCACGAGTCTTAAGATTGTACTTAATAAAGCCAAGCTTCATTCAATGGTACATTCAAACATGAAACAAACCATTCTTAAACTAGATTAAACTAGTAAACCAAAGGACATACTGATTATGAGTACTTGACATATATCACAAATATTGCTAATTAAGGTTGGCGGGATGATTACGCATATCCTAAAAAAAGACTGTCAAATCATTATGCTTTCAAATCAATTACCTATCAACGTATCCCTTGCGAGGGAGAGAAGCCAAACACATAAAGAACATGCACATAAACACAATAGCTAAAAAATTTAAATGGAATACACCAAGAAGTACCAAATGATGAATGCTCAATTGTTGTAATGGCAAAGCATTAGAACCGTCCATTTCTAGAACTTGATTTTCTAGTCTAAATGATTTTTCTATAATTGTAATGATTTTTCTAGAGCTTGATTTTCTAGTCTTAATGATTTTTCTATAGTCCTAATGATTTTTCTATAGTCTTAATGATTTTTCTTTCATCCTAATGTTTGTTTCTCTTGATAAATTAGGCCTTGAATTTGAATTTTTGTTCACTATTTTATTTCAGCTTGATATTTCATTCATTTTTCATATACACAGACTACACATGCTGATAAAAAAATGAGCTATTTGATTATCCACTGTTCATGATTGTAAATGGTCAATATTTATGATGGTCCTCCTTGGTGTATTCCATTTAAAAATAATCATATTTCTATGACTATGATAAATGACCCTCTGTGGGCCTATGAACTGTGGGCTTAGTTCCATGTTTTCTTTCATTCTTGCATTTGAAATGTTAAATATGTGTTGCATACAGAGGTATTATGTGTATCGTTGTTGGTGATTATTTAATTGCAATATTTTATTTTTCTTTTTCTTTTTATTTGTTTTCTTGTTGTTTCTTTTCCATTTCTACAATATGGACATATACTTTTCTTTGAGCACTGTGCTTTATGTTGTGGGCTACAAGGCAGAGCCATTAGGCCTCCATGATAGTCTAAAGCTATTTAGCCTATTGATACCCTTGGTATTTTGGACCACCCCTTGGAGGACAGGAGCACCATAGAGATGCTCAATATTATTACTTTAACTCATTTAAAGGTGGTTGTTTTGTTTTTCCTTGATGTTTCGAGGTCATGTGGTTATAGTATTACACAACAAACAACTCTAATTCATAGCATAAAACCTCTATTTTCCAATAAGCCTCTTATTGTAGTTTGTAATAAGATTGATTTGCAACCACTAGAGACTACAAGCTTCAAGAAGTAGTATATTTTGGAAAATGAACAGTGGAAAGAAGATGATATTCTTGAGATCATGGATGGACATAATATTGCAGACTTTATTGATCCAGATATCTTGCAAAGGCTTGAAGTGTTAGGAATGAATGTTGAAGCCCTTGGTAGTAATTCTGTAGTAGTGGTTGTTGCATTCATGACTATGATTGTCATTGATGTCAACACAGTGATATTCTGGAGTTTAGCAGAAAAGCAAGCATTGCCCACAAGTTATATTGTAGATTGAGTTATGCACAGTTGATGGTATGTTATTTGATGTGTTATTAGCCTATGGTTAAGAGCGCATAAAGAAATTCATTTGTTCATGAAAGTTATAAGCATTTTGGTGGAAGCAGTATTCTGGCAGTATTCCTATGTAGCAATTTTTGGTAATCGGAGGATATCTCCTAACCGGGATGGAATCTAATTCTACACAGTTAAAGGGAAGTTTGAGACTCATTGGTGGTGACGTGGTTCACAGTGAAAACTTTAAGGTCACACGATTGGAAAGTTATTGTATCTAGAAGCCACTAGTTTTATGTAATTTTGATGTAGCGTGTTGAAATTATTATTTTGTATTTGCATGCTGACACATTTGTAATTATTTGAGTGTGGTATAAAGGAAAGAATGTTTTCCTTATTATGAGAGGATTGTAAGAATTATGATATGAAGTTGTGAAAGTTGTGATGCGAATGTATGCATGAAGTGAAGAAAATAGCTAATTCAGTGATGAAGGAAGACTTGCAAAGTACAGAGATCTGGATTTGTGATCTTGTGTAGTAGAGAGTGCGGTTTTGGCACAATGTGAAGGAGGTAACATATTTCATATTATTCTATTGAATAATCCTAAGATCTATTGGACAGTGAGTTCAAAGATCTTGCCTTGAAGCTGTTTGGGCAGTGGGTCCTTCTGTCTTCCATAACTCCTAATAGGGTTAGAATCTTTTAACAGGGATTCAAAATCTCCTAACAGAGATTCATATGTACTGAATGTATTTCATAAGACTCCTAATAGGGTCCATCCTCTAACAAGGAACTTTCATATTAGTGCATCATTTTGTGGGCATCATTCCCACTGGGGTTTACTCTTTGATCAAGAGGTTCCCTAGTTAACATATCTTGTGTTATTGTGTCATTGTGTATGATTATCATTCTATGGTTAGTTACTACATTAATTATATGGTTTAAAGCTATTGAAATTGATATTGAAGTTAATGTTGATAAATGGTTTAATTATCAGATAACTGATTCACCCCCTCCCCCCTCTTAGTTATCTTGGTGGTCTTTACTTTCTAACAATTGGTATCAGAGCGGCAGGTCCTTGAAAGAGAAGTTTAACAACTTAAGGAGATCTATAGAAAATTTCAAGAAAGAAAGCCCTAAGTTTGATGGAGTAAATTTTGACAGCTGGAAAGAAAAGATGAAGACACATCTCTTGTGTTTAGGACTAGGTTATTGGTTGATTACAAAGAATGAAAGGACTATAATTGAAGAAGACAATCTTGAAACAAGTTCTAAAGATGAGGTAGATCTATTTATGTGTAACATACTTGCAAGAGAAGAACTTTTATTAGCACTTTCAGAGAATGAATACAGTCAGGTAAAAAGTTTAACTAAATCTCATGATATTTGGAAAGCTTTACATTTTACTTTTGAAGGTGATGAACGTGCAAAGAAAGCTAGGTTACATACATGGATTTGTGCATTTGAAGACATAAGAATGATGGAAGATGAATCTATTAGAAATTGTTGCAGGAATAAAGTCTTGTGGAGGTGAAAAGATAGAGAATGAAGTAATATGGAAGATTTTGAGAACATTGACACCGGTATTCAGGTAGACTACACAAATGATTGAACAAGTGATACCTTGTACACAAAAAATTTCAAGAGAGACCCTTCTTGGAAGATTGGAAGCAGGAGAGATGAATTTGAGACTATCAGGAGAACTACCTAGAATGGAGATAGCATTCAGTGCTCTTAGCATCAGACCTACTTTGTCTAGAAGTACAAGTGTGAATGAAGATTATGCTAGTAGTAGCAGATCCAAATTTGATGAAGATAAGAAAATTGAAGAAGGTATTGCCTTGCTTGTGAAAAGAGAACCAGATGGTAAGAAAATATTTAAATGTTGGACATGTCAAGAATATAGTCATTTTGCATCTAAGTGTCCTAAGAGAGTTAAGAAGTATAGAAACAATTTTAAGCCTAGAAGATCTAAAGAATGTTATTATGCAAATGATGAAGAAATTGAAGTAGGAATTGAAAGACATTTGAGTGACAGTGATAATGATAACTTTGATGACATAGGATTTATAGCAATTAAGGAAGAAAATTCTGAATCTGATATTAAAGAAGAAAAAGCCTTAGTTTCCCAAGTTGAAAAGAAAGCTGATTGGATTATAGATAGTGGTTGTTCACATCATATGATTGGTGATAAAGAAAAATTCATAAAGTTTAACAATTATGATGGAGGAATTGTTAGAGTTGGTAACAATGCACCTTGTTTGATTAAAGGTATAGGATCTATTACTCTTGATGGAAAGACTAATACTAATGATGTTTACTTTGTTGATGGATTGAAACATAATCTTTTGAGTGTTGGACAGCTAGTGGATAAATGATATAAAGTTTGGTTTACTGAGAAAACTTGTGTGATTAAGGATAAAGATGAAAATCTAATTGGAACTGGATCTAGATCTAGAGGTAATGTATTTCAGTTGAACCCTACTAAGATGACATGCTTGATGACTAAGATTGATGACAGTTGGTTATGCCATAGAAGGTTTTGTCATATAAACTTTGATAATATTGTGAAAGTAAGTTCTACACTTGTAGTAAGAGACTTACCTAAGATTATGAAGCCTACTAACATGATTTGCAAGGAATGTGTGATGGCTAAGAAGAAAAAGAGTTCATTTCCTAGCAAGAAGTTCACATCTATAGAAAAGTTGGAGATTGTTCATACAGACTTGAGCGGTCCTACTAGGACTAGAGGATTCTACGGAGAAAGGTATTTTATGATTCTTGTTAATGATTTTACAAGAATGATGTGGATTGCATTTTTGAAAGAAAAATATGAAGCATTTGATAAGTTTAAGGTCATAAAGAATAAAATTGAGAATGAATAAGGAATGAGGATTAAATGTTTGAGATCCGATAGAGGTGGAGAATTTACATCTAAAGAGTTTAACACTTTTTGTGAAGTAAATGGTATTAAGAGATAGTTATCAACCCCTAGAACACCTGAACAAAATGGTATTGCAGAAAGAAGGAATAGATTAGTGACTGAAGTAGCTAGAGCTATGTTATTTGAAGGTGATTTGGCAAAGACATTTTGGAGAGAAGCAGTGAATACAATAGTATATACAATGAACAGATTACAAATCAGACTAGACACAGACAAGACACATTATGAATTGTGGTTTGGACATGCACCCTCAGTTAAGTATTTTAGAATTTTTGGAAGCAAATGTTATATTAAGAGAGATGATGATATAGGAAAGTTTGATCCTAGAAGCGATGAAGGAATTTTTCTTGGATATTCTTTGAAAAGAAAAGCATATAGATGTTACAATAAGAGAACTAAAACTATTGTTGAAAGTGCAAATGTAAAAGTTGATGAGAAGTTTAAAATTCAGGAAAGAATGCTTGATTATGAATCTGATGAAGGAACTAACCCTCAACCTAACATTGAAACTACTGAACAATTTTTTGAGACTGACAGTGAATTGTTGAATGAAAGTCATGCTGAAGAAAATAGAGAAGAATCTACAGTTGAAGAAAGATTAGTGACTATGACACCTAACAGGTATATATCAAGACATCATCCTGTTGAGAAAGTTATTGGAATTTTGGATAGAGGAGTTATGACTAGAAAGAAGGTACATTTATGTTTGATTTCTCAAATTGAACCTAAGTCTACTAATGAAGCTTGTGAAGATGAACATTGGATTAAAGCTATGAAAGAAGAATTGGATTAGATTGAAAAGAACAAGACATGGGAATTGGTCCCTAGACCTAAAGACAAAAATGTAATTGGAACTAAATGGGTATTCAGGAACAAGATGAATGAACAAGGAGAAGTAATTATAAACAAAGCAAGATTGGTATGTAAGGGATACTCACAGCAAGAAGGAATTGACTATGAAGAAACTTTTGCCCCTGTGGCAAGACTTGAAGTAGTAAGAATATTTTTGGCTTATGCAACATTTAAGAAATTCAAAGTGTATCATATGGATGTGAAGTTAGCATTTCTAAATGGTGAATTAGAAGAAGAAGTCTACATTGAGCAGCCTGAAGGTTTTCCTTTGACTCAAGAAGGAGACATGGTATGTAAACTAAAGAAAGCATTGTATGGACTAAAGCAAGCACCTAGAACTTGGTATGCTAGATTAGATAAGTATTTGTTAAAATTGGGATTTACAAAAAGAAAAACTGATAGTAACTTATACACAAAACAAATTGAGAATGGATTGTTAGTTTTGGTTATTTTTGTTGATGACAGTATTTTTGGAGGAGAAGATGAAGCTAGTGATAAATTTGCTGATGAAATGAAGACAGAATTTGAAATGAGTATGATTGGAGAAATGAAATACTTTTTGGAGTACATATAATGCAAAACAAAGATGATATCGTTATAAGTTAGACAAAGTACTTGAATGATTTGTTGAAAAGATTTGGTATGGAGAATTGTAAACCATTTGGAACACCTATGGTTACAGGACATAAACTATCTAGTAAAGATGAGACACCAAAAGTTGAGCAAAAGAAATACAGATCTATGATTGGTGGATCACAGTACTTGACACACACTAGACTAGATATACAACATTCAGTTGGAATGGTAGAAAGATTTCAAGTTGAACCTAGAGAGTCACATTATGCAACAGTAAAAAGGATATTGAGATATCTTAGAGGCATAATGGACTATGGACTGTGGTATGAAAATTTTGATGATTTTACCCTATGTGCATATATTGATGCTGATTGGGGAGGCAATGTTGATGACAAGAAAAGAATCAGTGGTGGAGCCTTTTTTCTTGGAGGAAGATTAGTTTCTTGGTTGAGCAAAAAGTAGAATTGTATCTCATAGAGTACAACAGAAGAAAAATATGTAGCAGCAACAAACAATTGTAATCAAATAATTTGGATGAAGCAGATGTTGATGGACATTGGAATCAAGTTTGATGAGCCTATTGCCATATATTGTGACAATACAAGTACAGTCAGTATGTCTAAAAATCTGGTTTTACATTCTAAAACAAAGCATATAGAGATCAAGTATCATGTTGTAAGAGAGAAAGTTGCAGATAAAGAAGTAAGACTAGAGTACATAAGCACAAAGGAGCAGATAGCAGATATATTTACTAAGCCTTTCCCTAAGGATACATTTGAGTATTTGAGAGGTATGCTTGGGGTTATGCCCCAACCTACTTTTGAGTAATGATGCAGTTGGTTGCATCTGTCTAGTGGTTTATGGCCCTATCTATTTTCTAGATTGGATGTTGGTACTTCCTCTATGGGGGAGTATGTGTATCTGAGCTGAGTCATTGAGGACTCTTGTGAATGTATTTTCTAAATAGTGTCTTTTAACATTGAGCTATTGTTTGACATAGTGATGGAATTTTTGTCATTGATGTCAATCAGGGAGAGAATCATGAAAAACATTGAGGAACAACATTGAGAGAGAGGTTGAATAGGAAAATAAAGCAAGATTTGATTGATGATGAGCAATAGTGCAGTTGAGCAGCAGTGATTGGATTTTTGGAACATTGGATATTTTTGATCTATGTTTCCATCAATTCCAATGGGGGAGATTGTTAGGAATGAATGCTGAAGCCCTTGGCAATCATTTTATAGTAGTGGTTGTTGCATTCTTGACTATGATTGTCATTGATGTCAACATAGTGATATTCTGGAGTTTAGCAGAAAAGAAGGCACAATTTTGTTTTGCACACATGTTATATTGTAGATTGAGTTATGTGCATTTGATAGTATTTTCTTTGATGTGTTATTATCCTATGGTTAAGAGTGCATAAAGAAATTCATTTATTCATGAAAGTTATAAGCATTTTGGTGGAAGCAGTATTCTGGTAGTATTCTTGTGTAGTGGTTTTTGGTAATCGAAGGATATCTCCTAACTGGGATGGAATTTAATTCTATGTAGTTAAAGGGAAGTTTGAGACTCATTGGTGGTGATGATGTTCATAGCGCAAACTTTGAGGTCACACGATTGGAAAGTTATTGTATCTGGAAACTGACAGTTTTATGTAATTTTGATGTAGCGTGTTGAAATTATTATTTTGTATTTGCATGCCGACTCATTTGTAATTATTTGAGTGTGGTATAAAGGAAGGAATATTTTCCTTGTTATGAGAGGATTGTAATAATTATTATATGAAGTTGTGAAAGTTGTGATGCAAATGTATGCATGAAGTGAAGAAAAGAGCTAATTCAGTGATGAAGGAAGACTTGCGAAGTACATAGATCTGGATTTGTGATCTTGTGTAGCAGAGAGTGTGGTTTTGGCATAGTGTGAAGGAGGTAAAATATTTCATATTATTTTGTTGAATAATCCTAAGATCTATTGGACAGTGTGTTCAGAGATCTTAACTTGAAGCTGTTTGGGTAGTGGGTCCTTCTGTCTTCCATAACTCCTAATAGAGTTAGAATCTTTTAACAGGGATTCAAAATCTCCTAACAAAGATTCATATGTACTGAATGTATTTCATAAGACTCCTAACAGGGTCCATCCTCTAACAAGGAACTTTCATATTAGTGCATCATTTTGTGGGCATCATTCCCACCGGGGTTTACTCTTTGATCAAGAGGTTCCCTAGTTAACATATCTTGTGTTATTGTGTATGATTATCATTCTATGGTTGGTTACTACATTAATTATATGGTTTAAAGCTATTGAAGTTGATATTGAAGTTAATGTTGATAAATGGTTTAATTATCAGATAACTGATTCACCCCCCACTCTCAGTTATCTTGGTGGTCTTTACTTTCTAACATGAAGAACTTGAGAGGGAATAAGGGCTTGGGATGGTAGCTGAGGGTGATGAGGATGATGAGATGGGGGAAGTGGAGTTGAATCTTGATGAAAAGGAAGCTTTGGCTACAATTAGGAATAAGAAGAAGATGCTTATCGTTGAACACAAATTGAAGGAGAGTACTACAAAGAGCACACCTACCGTACCAAGGAAGTTTGACAAGAACAAGGAATATGGCTTAAATAGAATGGGAAGACATCTTTCTAGCCTAGGCTTGGATTCTTTGATAATTAGCTTGATAATAAATGAAGTAGATGAGAGCTAAGAAATTAGCTTCCAAGAAAAATCTTGTAAATGAACTGTGTGTACCCCTAATTCTTGTGCCCTTTGTGCGTACCCAAAGGATATATTTGAAACAACAAGGGTAAGGCTTAAAGAAGTTAATTTTGTATCATTGGATAGATCTTTAAGCCTTACCCTTATGTTTCAAATTTATCCTTTAGGTATGCATAGAGGCCATAGGAATTGGGGTACGCATAGTTCATTTATGGGATTTTTCTTGGGAAGCTAATTTCTCATCTGTCATCTACTTCATTGTTATGAAGCTAATTATCATAGGATCTAGACCTAGGCTAGAAATATGTATTCCCAAATACATAAAAAACATGCACATAAACACATATGAAAACTGAGAAACATAAATGTAGATATCACAATAGCTGAGAAAAATAAATGTAGGCATCTTGGTCACAATTTTTTGGAGACAACATAATTGAGTTGTATACCTAGATGATGCAAAGAAACTACTACTCCTCCAGTTCTAGAGGAGTAGTGGTTGCTTTGCATCATCTGGGTATACCACTCAATTATGTTGTCTCCAAAAACTTGTGACCATGATGCCTACATTTATGTTTCTCATCTGTTGTGTCCCAGGACGCCTTATGACCCTTTATGACCCTTTACAATCCCTAATAATACACATCTTAGAGGTCTTAAAATGTCATAAAGGGTCATAAAAGGCTCCTAGGAGGGGCTAGATGAGCTTCCACCTCAATGTGGTTGGCCCTGTTAAGTAGAGAATGTTAAACTATTCTCAAAACAAAGAGAAGCTCAATAATTTAAGGTCTTAGTCCACGAAGATGGTGGAAAATGATGGGAATCAATGTTGGAGTGTTTTTAGATACTAAGAAGATGTATATGTAGTGGAGGCCAGAAGGGATTTTTGTGGAGATTTTCTAGATGTGGAGAGTTTCTAGAGGGTTTCCAGATTGAGTACCAGTGCAGAGATGATGATTCAATACTACATCTATAAAACCTTCACAAAATCCCTTTTTCGGCCTCCACTCATACCTTTTCTCAGAATCTAGAAACTTTGGATATTGTTTCTCATCCATGCATGAAATGTGCTAGTGATCGTATAAAATTACTTTTGCAAGACTGGGATCAATTATGAGAAGGTAAACAACAAGATAATTTCATTGTATCTTTCATTTCTTTTATCCATTCATATTTTCTGCCTTCTCTTATATTGGATACTGTGTAGTGTACATATAGGCAAGGCGGTGATTATTCTCAACTATTGACGGGTATAAGTCTTCCAACCCTTACCTAGTAGCTAGGACTGAAGATTGTAGAGCTCAAGAGACCATCATAGTTGGTCTCCATCTTTGGTTTATATACTGACAAAACATTTTACATTTTGTTAGCTCGTCAAATGCGGTGATTTGAAAGAATTTAATGGATGATATTTTCATGTATAATGTATATTATTTTAGTTTGATGGTGAATGAATTTATCTACTTCATGCACTTATATACATCAAGCACAACCATAAAGAAGCATCCCCTCCCATGGCTTGAGTAATGTAGGCCATGGGAGGACATGCTTCTTTATGGCTGTGCTCGTAGTATACAAGTGCGCTGAATCGATAAATTTGTGCAATGTCAACTTAAATAATATACGTTGTCATGAAAATATTCTATTAAATTCCTTCAAATCCCCTCATTTGATGAGCTAACAAAATATAAAATGTTTTGTTAGTATATGGACCAAAGATAAAGACCAACTATGATGGTCTCTTGAGCTTTGTTACTTTTACTATGCTCATCCGTCAGTTTTTTTGACAAGTAATAATCCTTTTCCAACAGAAGACATATTCCTCTGACAGCTACTTGTGTTAGAACTTTATTACCTATCGTCGAAAATTCCATAGGTAACCGTCGATGGGACCTCAATCTAACAAATGGGTGTGACGGGATGGCTACACCTCTGACAGGCACTCCTGTTGGAGATCTACTGAATATCCGTCACCTTTCTGACTGACGAAATGTCGTAAGAATAATTTTTTGACAAATCGGTCACATAGTAAAATTGCTATTTATGTGGCCAATTCTAACAGGTAGTGATGTTAGAGTATTGATGGTTATCACTTCCATTGCCATTTCTAATGCACAAACACCAATGGATAGATGTGTCAAAATTTTGACAAATGGCCGTTGAAAATCTGACAAATGGCTGTCAGAATTTGGCCTTAAGTGTACTAGTGAGATATGTGCATCGGTGTTTTTGCATTGAAAATTGTGACAAGAGTGATAACCATTAGAATTCTGACAACCTTTCCCATTGGAACTTTCCGCATTAATAGCAACTTTACTATGAAATTTAATATGGTATATCTATCAGAACTCTGAAAAATATACATCGAAGAGTCTGTCAGATTGGTGATGGATATGCAATGATTCTTTGATAGGTCTACCCGTCAGACACATAGCATTCCTTTTGCCAATATCTGTCGAAAAGGGACCCTCTCCAATAGTATAACTATTAGAAGTGTAACAGATATGCAATGACCCTCCGACAAGAAAACCTGTCTGATGTATAGCACTGCTATCAAAACAAATATACGTTCTATCAAAAAAGTGATGGATACTCACATTAAAGATAACAGAGCTCAAGAGACCATCATAGTTGGTCTCCGTCTTTTGTCCATGTACTGACAAAACATTTTACCTTTCGTTAGCTCATCAAATGAGGGGATTTAAAAAAATTTAATAGAATATTTTCATGATAACGTATATTATTTAAGTTGACGTTGCACAAATTTATTGACTCTACACACTTGTAGACTACGAGCACAATGATAAAGAAGAATCTCCTCCCATGGCCCCATTACTCAAGCAATGGGAGGGGATGCTTCTTTATGATTGTTCTCGATGTCTACAAGTGTGCGAAGTAGATAAATTCATTCAACATCAAACTAAAATAATGTATGTTATACATGAAAATATCATCCATTAGATTCTTTCAAATCACCACATTTGATGAGCTAACAAAATGTAAAATATTTTTTCAGTATATGGACCAAAGATAGAGAGAAACTATGATGGTCTCTTGAGCTCTGCTATCTTTAATCCTAGCTACTGGGTAAGGCCTGGAAGACTTATACCTATCGATCATCAAGAATAGTCATCACCTTGCCTTTATGTACACTGCATAGTATCCAATATAAGAGAAGGCAAAAAATATGAATGGATAAAAGAAATGAAAGATACAATAATATTATCTTGTTGTTTACCTTCTCATAATTGATCCCAGTCTTGCAAAAGTAATTTATACGAACACTAGCACATTTTGTGCATGGATGAGAAACAGTATCCAAAGTTTCTAGATTCTGAGAAGAGGTATGAGTGGAGGCCAAAAAAGGGATATTTGTGAAGGTTTTATAGACGTAGGTTACTGAATCATCATCTCTGCACTAGTACTCAATCTAGAAACCCTCTCTAGAAAATCTCCAAATCTAGCAAATCTCTACAAAATCGTCTTATGGCCTCCACTACATATACGTCTTCTCAATATCTAAAAACTCTCCATCATTGATTTCCATCATTTTTTCAACATCTCTGTGGATTGAGACCTTAAATTGTTGAGCTTCTCTTTGTTTCGAGAATAGTTTAACATTCTCTACTTAACAAGGCCAACCACATGAAGGTGGAAGCTCATCTGCCCCCCCCTAGGATCCTCTTATGACCCTTTACGACATTTTAAGACCTCTAAGATGTATTCTTAGGGATTGTAAAGGGTTACCCTTTACGACATTTTAAGACCTCTAAGATGTATTCTTAGGGATTGTAAAATGGCCATAAGGGGTCCTGGAACACAACAACTAAGAAACATAAATGTAGGCATCATGGTCACAATTTTTTGGAGACACAACATAATTGAGTGGTATACCCAGACGATGCAACACAACCACTACTCCTCTAGTTCCAAGTTGACATTGCAGGATCCAAAAACCATAGATAAGGAATAAATTTAGAGAGTAGAGGAGGAGGGCCTTAATGACCAAAATAATATAGGGACCCTATATTATTTTGGTCATTATAGCCCTCCTCCGCTCTCTAAATTTATTTCTTATCTATGGCTTTTGGATCCTGCAGTGTCAACTTGGAACTGGAGGAGTAGTGGTTGTGTTGCATCATCTGGGTATACCATTCAATTATGTTGTCTCCAAAAAATTGTGACCATGATGCCTACATTTATGTTTCTCAGCTATTGTGATATCTACATTTATGTTTCTCAGCTATCATGTTTATGCGCATGTTCTTTATGTGTTTGGCTTCTCTCCCTCGCATCCAAAATAAGATTTTACCACTCTAAATTGAGAATGAACATGCAACAAGTATGTATGTTTTATGAAACACCTATCCAAAATAGAATGGGAAGACATCTTTCTAGCCTGGGCCTAGATCCTTTGGCAATTAGCTTCATAATAAATGAAGTAGATGAGAGCAAATCAATTAGCTTCCCAAGAAAAATATCATAAATGAACTATGTGTACCCCAATTCATGTGCCCTCTGTGTGTACCTAAATGATATATTTGAAACAACAAGGGTAAAGATTAAATAAGTTAATTTTGCATCACAATCTATAGAAGTTGTAATAGTAGAGCATTAGACGCCACCTTCAGCACAATATGATCACCTATCCACAATGACCAAACTTCATAAAACATATAGACCTGTCTAGTGATCATATTGTGCTGGATGTGGTGCCTGATGCTCTGCTTCTGCAACAACTACAGAATGTGATGCAAAATTAACTTCTTTAAGCCTTACCCTTGTTGTTTCAAATATATCATTTAGGTATGCACAAATTCAAATTGTTAATGAATAGGGGTACACATAGGTCATTTATGAGATTTTCCTTGGGAAGCTAATTGCTCAGCTCTCATCTACATCCTATTTATGAAGCTAATTGCCAAATGATCTAGGCCCAGGCTAGAAAGATGTCTTTGCATTCTGTTTGAGCCATATTCCTTATTCTTGTGAAAATTCCTTGGTCATTGCAACTCGCTTGGGAATTGCAACATGAATCCTACAAGGGGGCCTCTCTTTCCCATCTCGTAGCTTGGGCATTGCAACATGAATCCTATTGAGACAACTACTGATCACCATAATCACCCCTTCTTCCTTCAAAGCACTCATAGAATGTAGCATCTAGTGGTTGCAAATCCACACCCATATTTTTCTCAGCCTCAGATCTCATCTCCGCAACCAATTTTGAATCCTCCTCCAGTAGTGTCTCTAGTGGTTGCAAATCAATCTTATTAAAAACTACAATAAGAGGCTTATTGGAAAACAAAGGTTTTATGCTATGAAATAGAGCTTCCTATTGCACAATACTATAACCACAAGACCCCAAAACATCAAGGAAAAAAAAAACAACTACCTTCAAATGAGCCAAGGCAATAATATTGATATAGTGTTCCTGTCCTCCAAGTGGTGGTCCAAAATGCCAGGGGTATCAATAACCTGATACCTCACGTACTTATAATCAGTATGCTCGACAAACAAAGACTTAGTAGTAAAAGCATAAGGTTGCACATCCACATCCACCCTAGTAATCTTATTAATAAAAGAACTCTTGCCAACATTAGGGTACCCACAGATGAAAATAGTCCTGGTATTTCAACATATGAAGATTGAACTAGGTTGGGTTATTACATTTCCTTCTCACTTTGTATTGACTGAAGTTAAGTCTGATACATTTTTTAATTGGAAGTTTGTGATATTAAATTGTTTTCATGGTTATCTAAGTAAAACTTTATGAATGACCTAAATACAATGCTCTCTTGTTTAAACTAAACCATTCATATAACAAATACAAGACATTGAAAATTGACTTCGTAAAACAACTTCAGTTAGAGCATTTAGAAAATACATTCAGATCAGCCTTAGGATATTACAAGGTATAAATCCAATTGGTGTCTCTTTGGTTGGTTACAATGTTGTCCTATCATTCATGGTGGAAGATGTGAAGGATAATTTTGTAACTTCATGCAATATGCAAGGTACCATAGTCCATGGAGACATTATTGTTAAAAACTTAAACATGACTCTAATTTTCTAAGTTTGACCAGTAGTTCTTTGTCACCACATGTGCCTTGTAGTGAGGACATTCAAGAGAGGTTTGATGAGTATTCAGATTGCTCAAAGACTGATTTTGAATTAGCAATTGGTGAAGAACATGAAGTTGATATGGATAGGGATTCATTTGACACACCAACTCCTCTTCTCAATTGATAAGACTATGAGGAAAATCTAAATTTAGTGGTGTGTGGTGAATCTGAAGATGGAAGGAAAGAAAAGTCCCAAGTTTTGAATTTGGATAGTAGAGGCTCCTTTCCTCATTCTCACAAGTTTGCAGATTTTTCACATGGATTAATCAGTAAGGAAGAGGCATCCAAAATTAGTATTCAAGATATAAAGGTTGGGCCTGACCATTACACAAAAAAGGTGCTTGTATCCATTTAAAATTTGTCATCAGGGTATGACCATAATTCTGAATTCATAACAGTGACATAACTCCACTACCTCAAGATACGAAAGCCTTTGGTTAGGAAGAGAATAATGATTTACATCCTATATTTGAGGGTACACATGGTGCAAGCATGGGACATGATGGGAATGATACAACTCATCATAATTAATAAAAGAACTCTTCCCAACATTAGGGTACCCATAGATCAAAATAGTCCCAGTATTTGGGTCAATAGACAAAAACCTTTCCATATGCTACCTCACTTGTTTGAGGTAAGCCAAACTTAGTCCAATTCTCTTAACAATGGTACACATCTGTCCAAGTGCAACAACCTTCAACGATTTACAACGGTAAAGAGAATCCCCATTTTTATCAGCCTAACATAGTCTTTGGCCACTTTGGCAATGAGATTGCAAGAAATATTAATCTGGCCAAGGGCCAACTTGTTCCTAAAATTATACTGCACCATTTTTTCTCTCTTTCTCTTTGTCTGTGCTGATTCTTCCCCAAATTTGATCACCTAGTTAGAAAATAGAGCAAGCAGGGACCCATTGGCAATAAGTAGTCATGATGTCTATATTGGTCTTGAGAAGTTTGGTTTCTTGGATCCTTAGTTAAGCCCTTGATGTAGAGGAAAGGGTGGTGGACTGGTAGACAAGATAAGTTACTCAAATTTGGTTTACAAATGAACTATTTTCGTCAATGCCAAAACAATGATGGATTTGGTGTCTTTAAGGTGTATGAGGGTATATTAAAGTGGTTTCAATGTTTCAAGGGTTACCCACACTCCCAAATGGCTAAATAGCTTCAGACTGTCATAGAGGCCTAATGGCTCTACCTTATAGCCCTGCAGAGACCTTTTTGGTCTTTAAAATCCATACTTCCCCAAAACACTAGAAGATCTAAAAATAGATATAGACACCCTTTTGGCCATACATAAACATACCAAAGACTTAGGTATTGGTACTTTTGACCAATTTGCAACACCCTACCTATACCCCTATAAATACACTACAAAGTTGGTAATTTTTCAAAGAAACTACTAGTTGTTTGTATCCTCAAGCCTCAAAACTATATAAAGTGTCTTTTTATGAAAAAAAACCTCTAAATCCAAGAGGAATTAGATCCAAACCTTGGGGAACATCAAAAGCCCCAAATTAGTTACACCAAACCCTTGATTCAAGGGTTTCTTCAATCTCACCCTTCCAAGCACTTCCTGGATCAATTGGTGATTGATTCACCATTCAATCCACCATACAAGACTATTCCAATCATAAAATCCCTATGTCATTCAACCCAAATGCCTTCTGCTATACTTGTGCCATGAATTTCAACGGAACACTCCCTGTCACAGCAAGTGATCACTCTTTTCCTTCAAACTTCTGCAACTTCCAAGTTAGATTAATATTGTACATGGTTAATAATCCTCATTCCATGGATTCTAGGCCTTTGAGTCCATGGAATGGTTATTAATTACAAGTAAACCTCAAAATAGAGAAAATAAACTTAGTAAAACTGATCTATGCTGTTGTTTGTGAGGGTACAGTCATGATAAGTGCCTCTCAAACCTCTCCAAACATGTAAGATTTTCTTTAAATACTTTATTGATCTCTTCTAAACATTAACCAAATCAAACCTACATTTGAATCCACACACAATAACCCAAAATGCAAGGTTTTGTATCCTTTAATGAATCTCAATCACTAGTAACACATGGACAGTCAAACTAGTAGTCTCCAAAGCATTCAATAAGTGAATATAAATGTTTGAAAACTATTCCTTATTGCATAGTGGAAAGGAAAAACCAAAACAAGAATTTAACACCTTTAAGATCACTGATTTCAATTAGAAACCTTTAACTCTCTTCAAACTCACAATACGTTGCATGTGTAGTACAAAACTCATGAGATTCTAAAGAAGGCCTCACTCTTAATCAGCCAAATCTTCCTTGTACTACACAAAAAACTATGTGATAACTATGTCTCCTCCAACCTTAATTGTTTAAGAATTCATCATATCAGATAAAGTATGCGTGACAATGAAGATTTGTCTGACAAATAGTAGGTCTTCTTTAGTATCTTATAATAACATGCTAAACTGATAAAGGTGTTATCTACATTTAATCTACCAATTACTAATAGATTAAGCATATTATTGTTATGCTTAATGTTCCATTTAAATTCATTTAACACAAAAAACAAATTTACAAAACTAAACCAATGACATGTTTACAAAAAAGGTGTAATAGAACTCCCAACAATTCTTAAACATACTTCATCTGATATGATGAATTCTTAAACAATTAAGGTTGGAGTAGACATAGTTATCACATAGTTTTTTGTGTGGTACAAGGAATTTTTGGATAGGTCAAATCTTCCTTCATGCTAGCAGTCTACAAAATTAGACCTTTATTAACAATTTATCATATCAGATAAAGTATGTTTAAGAATTGTTGGGACTGGTCCTTTGGCATGTATTAAATAGAATAGAATTTTTAGCATATTATTATCATTTTATTTCTTTGTTGTAAACATGCCATTGGTTCATTTTTAATCTATTGGTGTCGTGCCCTATCCCATGATTTATCTCCATTATTTGATGTTATTGGTGTTTGTGCTCAAGGATATCGATTCACTATTTTGAAATGTTGACTGTGGTTATCAAATGGAAAAAATAGAAAAATAATTTTAACAACAAAGAAATAGAATGATAATAATATGCTGAAAATTCTATTTTGTTTAATACATGCCAAAGGACCAGTCCCAAAAATTCTTAAACATACTTTATCTGATATGATGAATTCTTAAACAATTAAGGTTAGAGTAGACATAGTTATCACAAATTGTTTTGTGTGGTACAAGGAAGATTTGGCTGATTAAGAGTGAGGCCTTCTTTAGAATCTCATGATTTATGTACTACACATGCAACATATTGTGAGTTTGAAGAGAGTCTGTTACATTCTTTCCAATATGCTTAGTATCAAACAAATGGTGAGCATATTATTATCATTCTATTTCTTTGTTGTAAACATGCCATTTGTTCAGTTTTGTAATTTTTTTTTGTGTTAAATGCATTTTTCCAAACCAATTGTTAAACAAGAAAGTAGTAGCAGTGAGGAGGGGTCTTCTTCTGAGGAGATTGATGAAGATCGTGCACCTCAAAAACCAATTCACAAGGTACCAATCATGTTTTCTATTCACTTATATTTTTGGATTGGTAAATCTCCTTAGTTTCATGTCCTTTCTTTTGATTACTATGTCTACTCCAACCTTAATTGTTTAAGAATTCATCATATCAGATAAAGTATGTTTAAGAATTGTTGGGACTGGTCCTTTGGCGTGTATTAAATAGAATACAATTTTTATCATATTATTATCACTCTATTTCTTTGTTGTAAACATGCCATTGGTTCAGTTTTGTAATTTTTTTTGTGTTAAATGCATTTGCAATTATCTTCATTGTTTTCTGATTGTCTAAATGCTTCTTTATTTGT
The DNA here is from genome assembly GCA_027943335.1 of Chamaecyparis obtusa. NCBI lineage: Eukaryota > Viridiplantae > Streptophyta > Pinopsida > Cupressales > Cupressaceae > Chamaecyparis > Chamaecyparis obtusa. The sequence continues at coordinate 187,868 of BSBK01007353.1, forward strand.
TAGCCAATTAATACATGCTAGTATATAAAGAAGATTAAGGGTTGTAAACCTCTATTATGTAAATAATGAACTTTGAACCTTCCTAAAGAGTTTTCCAATGTTAAAAAATCCCACTATTTATGAAAAAAAATTGTAGGCATTAGGGTCATTCTTATAGTTTCATTTTATGTCACTTTTGTGTGAGAGTATTCCTTTTTTATTCCCATTCAATGGCACCTATGTTTGTGAGAAAAAATGCTTTAATCTTTGGAGATAATGGTTCTTGGTTTTCCTTGCATGAAACTTAGATGAATGTTGCTAACTTGAAATTTTTCTTTGAACATTAAGTGTTTATTATGTATGCCTATACCTCATATAATCCAAAAAAATCTTCAACATGAGGATTTTGGTAACTTAAAGGGCCTTAGTGACCGGCTTTGAGTTGAGAAACTTCAGTGTCTAAAAATACATTATTTTCAACCAGTGGGTAGATTTTAGTTTGTCTTGATGGTTTTCTTCCAAGATTTCACCCATTTTTGTCTACAAAATTTTCATTGGCTACAGATTCTTGGGATTATATCCACATCGAACATGGTAGTAGGCTAAGCTTTCCTATTCCTTCTATTTGGTCTAGAAGAATCTACCTTGGAAGTGAATTGGATATGTTAGATCCTTAAGGCATACCTTTGTGTTTAATGCCCTACATCTTCCCTATAAGTGAATTAGATAGATTAGTTCCTCATGATTTACCTTCATGTTTAAACTTTAAAGTGCTTTTTATAGGGTTCTCTCCCAAGGATTAGTTAATACATATGTAGCCTAGTTTGGAACTGACTTGACATCCTCCATTTATGTAAGGGTTGCTCAGGATTTTCTCATGTTATCTCTTTTCTTTTCCTTGTGTATGCCAGAGGAATGGAGACAAGGTTAATGATCGATCAAAGATCATATGAAACTATCTAAACCACTTTTAGTAATAAAAAATGTAAATTTCATGTATATTGCCAGTCTCTACCATAGGGGTATAGTTAGAGGGTTCATTGCAAAAATGATCCTTTGAATGGTTACTATCAATATGAATGAATTGATATAGCATATAGCTCATTTTACTTGAAGTTTGGAATAGCTTGTGCAAGGGTGAAAGTACTTTTGATCATTTTGGTCGTGACTGTTCCTGTACATAGTTAGAAAATGTAACTATCTAATGATTATATGTAACGTTGAATGGATTAAATGATTTATTATTGAATTCAATGGTTTCCAAGATGTGTTGAGGAGTTTTCTCCTTGTTTAATGTTAACTGTTCCTGCATAATCCACTCATACAACAGTGAAATGCTATGTGGAAGGGATGGTTGATAGTGTTCCTTGAGGGAAGGGGGATTGTGAAAGACTTTTTATCATTTTATTGTGTATTTCCAATATGTTTGGATGCAGGGCAGACTGGGAGAATGAAGGATCACTCACTGATTGCTTGATAACCCGATTTTGAAGGGTCACTTGTTGAGGGGACAGTCAAGGTCCGTATGATTAGGCCATTAGAGGACCCTATTTCTTTGTATTAATTTCTATTCAAATTGGATGCATGGATTTCTTGTGAATTATTGGTTGCTATGTATCCTGCAACTACATCTATAAATATGCATATACTTCTCTAGGGTTGTAAGCCACTTAGGGATCAAAATAGAGAAAATAAATCAAAATCATTCTTTGTCCTATTTCCTTTTAACAAAGTCTCAATCAATGATACAATACATTTGATGCCCTAAGATATCAATACAAATGGCACCTAGCTAGAAGTTCATGGGCTGTCCATTTGATAACCATAGTTAAAATTTCAAAAACATCAATATCCTTGAGCACACGAACCAATAACATCAAATAATGGAGTTAAAGCATGGGCCAGGACACGACACTAGTAGAATGTGGTCATTTTAGTGAGCATCTCAACAATATACAATGGCATCATTAAACATTCCAATAATATCAACAAACGTGAATCCAAACATTTCAAAATAGTGAATCAATATCCTTGAGCACAAGCACCAATAACATCAAATAATAGAGATAAATCATGAGCTAGGGCATGACACTAGTAGAATGCGGTCGTATCAGAGAGCATTCATGATCAAATAAAATGCATAATGCATTTGAAATTTGCGGGCAAATATGATGCCAGAGGCTCGAAAGATGTTTCCCATCAAAGATACCAATCAAAGATGAAGAAATCACATACCTTCTCTTGCACTCAGCTTTCACCCACTCATTCATCTTTCACCCGCTCGTTTTCTCCTGCTCATTTTCTCTGCAATCAAAATAAAAATGATTTGGGCATTTCACTTTTGTTTTTCATCTATAGCCTGAAACTGTCAGAATTTCAATTGTCAATTTAAAACCCATTGGAATACCGACACCATCGGGGCCTATTACAAAAAAAAAACACCAAATTCATAAAAAAAAATTACCCGTTGGAAGTTTCTGTCAAAATTTGGCCCCTAATGTAGTAGTGTAGGATTTTATGGTACCCAAAACTACAATCCTTGGGATTTGACAAGGCTCTCAAAACCTTACAAACTTTTCCATTAGCCTAAAATGAGTAAAGAAAGAAAAATTAGCTAAAAATTTGGGGTTTTGAAAGGCTCCCCAAACCTACAAGGAGTTTTGGTAAGCTCTCCAAACCATAATACATAAAGGGTTTTGATAGGCTCCCCTAACCTTTACATGTAGCTTCAAAAGATATAACCACATAAAACCAAATGAAGAAAATGGGATTTTGGAGGCTCCCCAAACTAGAAACATAATGTTTTGGCCCCCCAAACCAAAAACCAAGGGTTTTTCCTAGCACCCTTAACTATAACTTTGGGATTAAACAAGGTCCCAAAAACCTTAAGAGTGGATTTTGAAGTGGATCCCACAAAAAAACTCCAACCAGCTGCAAGAGAACTCATCCTTCCAGTTTACTCATCTCCTATGACACTCCTCCCTACCTTAATAAGAGAGGATCCAACCTCTATAGGAATAACAAAGAGAGAGAAAAGAAGAAATGAACTCAAAGCAACATGATCAAATACAAAAGAGGAAACCCATCTAGGAGTCTAAATAAAACCATCATCATACCTGTCTATTTCAAAAGAAGAGGGCTCCACCTCAATACGAGTAGCACAAGATGAGAACTCTAGAAAGGGAAATCTCACCTGATTCCATCTCACTTCCAAGAAGCTAGAGAAGAATATCAGCCACATAATACACCAAACTACTTCTCCCACCAAATGAATCTCCACCTCAATATGATAAACTCCCACCTTAATAGCGACCATGAGAGAAGAAGGGGAGAACATGAAGAGCCAAACCAACATCTCAACAACATGAAGAAACCCTACCTCTATAGGGGATGCTTCATGTCCATATAATCCTTGTGATAATGGAGCCAAGGATAACCACTGAAATCCCACCAACAAAAAGAACATAGAAAGCATCAGGCTCTAACACAATAGAAACCCCAAAAACCCAAGAAACCCTTAACTAAAACAATAAAAAGGAAAAGGGGGCCCTTGAAAACTGATAGACCCAACCCCAAACTACAACCATAAATAGCATAGAGGGAGAAAAAATCCCATAAAAAACACAAAAAAACCCTAGCTAGGGTACTCCTAGACACACCACAAGCCAACACACCCACACAAACAAAGACAGTATGGCCAAAAGAGTCAGCAACAAAGGGAAAAAATAAAAAAGAAATTCCATGAACACAACAAGAAAAGGCACTAACAACAAAAAAAACCCACAGACTCCAGAAATAAAATTCCAAAAGGAAGATTGAAGAGACACTAAATAAAACACCAACAAAAAGTAACCACATAGACCAAATGCCAAAATGGGTAGGAAAAAATTCACCCCTAGAAGGATAGGGGACCCAAAAGCATAGATGACATGACAAAGAAACCAAAAGAAACATAGAGGAAGACAGGAGGAAAACCCATGAAATATGGAAAAGGTAGACCAAAAGAGCATTGCACACCTATCTCCCCTACTGAGAAGAGAAACCCCATCCCTTCTCCATGCCAAAGACACAACCACTACACCTAAGAACCCATATGAATAAGAAAACCAACAACACCAAACCAGCTAGCAAGAGGCATAAGAACCTAGAAAAAAATACCTCTAAGAAAGAGAGAGGCAACCTAGTTTAACAAAGATCAAATACTAACAAATACAAAACTCCACCCAGATCACCATCATAAACAAGTAGTAGTCTGGTTCTACCCATCACATAAAGCATATCTAGGGAAAGGTTGCAAAAATGTATGAATCTACAAGAGGATAGAAGAAAAAAATTTCTTGCCCAAACAAGAATATACATAGAAAAAATGACACCCAACATAGAGAGAAGACATGACTGAACCCCTCTCCATCATCCTCATTCAACTATGAATTTGATACTTCCCCTACTACATCAGAACTTGTAGAAACCCTTGACCCACTCCCTCACCTGCTTCCACTGCTCCTCATTTCAAAAATTATTTTTTGTTGTTATCTAGGGGAGAGTTAGTTATTATGGATACCACCAAATTATTATTGTTGATCTTTACAATTTTATCAAATTGCATGAAATGGAATATGTTTCTTTTAATAGACTTATCATCCTTTAAAAATTTCAACACTTATGTGTTGTTGAAAGTAATCTCCATATAAATATTTATCTTGTTATATTGTTTATTTTTCATCCTTTACAATACCTTTATAAATTGTATACATGACACCTATTTTCACTTTATCATAACGTAATTTTTTAGTGTCATTAAAACAAAAAATCCAAATTTCCATTCCTTCGGCATCTACCAAATCAAAGTTGAATATTTTTTCACTATTTCCATGTGTTTTAGTGATGCAGGAGCATCTCAAGTCCTTGGAAATCCTATGTCAACAAAAAGATATTTGAGTTTGTCTATGTTTCTCAGTTCTTTCTTTGACCGAGTTGGTCGGTAGTTGGTCAGTTTCCTTTGGTTACCGAGTATGGTCAGTTATCTCTTGGGTGGTCTATTGTTTCACTGGCGCTCGGTGATGCTTGTCTATTGCTCAGTCATCCGTGCCTATCAAGTAGTTTATTTTGAGTTTCTATTAAGTCCAACTTGTGCTTTGATTATGGGTCATGGATTTAATGTTGGTATCCATTATTGGGAGGCATGTGGTCCCATATCTGGCCATTCCTTCCATTGATTATGGATCTGAAGGCCAACTTAGTTTGATAGCCTCTTGTATAAGTATAGTTGTTTGGTTAGAGTTTAGGAGTCAATTTTGATAGAAGATAGAAGATAGAAGATAGTAGAATCAAGATTGTTGGCAGATCCTCACATGTTGAGGACTTCTATATTTCATTGTAATATCTAGCCGTAACCGGGAAGGCCTTACAACCCGGCACGTATGAATCAATTTGAAAGAAGCTAATATATGAATAATCTTGCTTTCTCTCTCTTAATGTGTTATTGTTGCTTCCATGAGTTGTTGAGAAGGGTTGGATCTATAGGGTGCACCATCATTTAGCCCCTCAGCTCCCTCCTCCTTGCATCAGGTGGTATCAGAGTGAGGTGAGATCTGGATCTAGGTCTGCAAATCTAGGTTTGTAGATTCTTTCTTGTGAAGCCCTAGTTGAATTGTTGTGGGGTGGCCGATTGCAATATGACTTGCAATTACAAAGGGTTCCAAAATGGTTTGTGGGAGGTGAGAAGTGGATCTGGGATTAGCAGGCATGTTGAGACAACTTGATGCTAGGTTAGAAGTTGTTGAAAAAGCCCAGAGAAGAGGAAAACATCTTTAAGATGTTAGTGATGATGAAGTTTAAGTGGAACAAGGTGAAGTAGAACCTACACTTGTGATGGATCAGGGTGAGGAAAGATTCTTGAAGGCATTGAAAAATTTGAAGTCAACACCACATTTCAATCCTCTTGAATATAGTGGGAAATTGGATTCTAATGAATTAATAGACTGGATCACCGAGATGGAAAAAATATTTTGAGTATGAAAATGTATCTAAAGAGAAGAAGGTGAAGATTGTAGGCACAAAGTTGAAAGGTCATGCATCCTTGTGGTGGGAACATCTACAATTGGATCGAAATAAGAAAGACAAACAAAATCAAGGTATGGAATAAAATGATGAATAAGTTGAAAGGAAAGTTCTTACCTTGTGATTATCAGATTAACCTAGTTAGGCGAATGCAAAGTCTAAAGCAGAAAGATAGCTCAGTAAAAGAGTATACTGATTAATTCTATAGACTAGATATCAGATCTGGACATGATGAGGATGATGTGGAAAGAATTGCTAGATACCTAAATGGTTTGAGAGTTTCCATCCAAGAGGAAATTAATTTGGTCAAGTTGGAGAATATCCAAGAGGCTTATCAATTTGCATTGAAGGCCGAGGATAAATTGAACAAGAGACATGAACAAAGAGAAAGAGGTCAAGGTGGTAAATTCCCTAGAGGAAGAGGTAGATCCTATGGTGAAAATAGTAGATCTGAACCTGAAAAGACAAATCTGGACAAAGGCAAGACTGAGTGGAAAGGTGAAAGTTCATTTAGAGGCAGAGGTAGTAACTACCGAGGTGGTTATAGCAAAGGTAATTTGCAAGGAACTTTTTACAATTGTAGAGAAGAATGACATAGATCCTTTGAATGTACACATGCTAGTAAGAAGGCTGGTAGCAGTAGAAATGCTTTGGTGCAAGAAGAGTCACCAAATGAACCAGAGAAGGAAAATAATTTGACAGTAAGGAGATCACTGTGGAATGAAAAAGTTTGGAAAATTTTGTTCAAGACCAGATGTAGAAATTTTGACAGAGTTTGGAAGGTAATCATTGACAATGGTAGCTCGAAGAATCTGACATCTGAGGACATGGTCACAAAGTTGCAGTTGGAAAGGTTGGAACATCTAAAGCCCTATCATATTTCATGGATCAAAGATGAGAATGCACTCTTGGTAAGTGAACAATGTTATGTGAATTTGAAGATTGGAAAGTACTATGATAAAGTGTTGTGTGATATCATGCCTATGGATTGTTGTCATATTTTGTTAGGTAGACCTTGACAATATGATAGACATGCTATATATGATGGAAGATTGCATAAGTATACTATTATGGTTGATGGAAGAAAACAAATCTTATTACCTTTGATGGAAGAACCTATTAGTAAAGTTTGCACATCTATGAAAGTTTTTTTGATGAAAGGAATAAAATTTGTTAAGGATTTGATGAAGAATGATGTATTTTTTGCTGTGATTCCTAACAAATTGAGTAAGAAAATAGAGGATAATGTCCTTGAGGAGATTGATAAGTTACTCATTGAGTAAAGTGATATCATTTTTGATAATGTACCTGATGGTTCACCATCAAATAGAAGTATTGATCATTGCATGGATCTAATCCATGGAGCTAGTTTACTGAATAAGGCAACTCATCGGTTAACACCTATTGAGAATCAAGAATTGAACCAATAGATTCAAAAGTTGCTCGATAAAGGTCTGATCAGAGAAAGTTTGAGTCCTTGTGCAGTACCTATAGTATTGGCACCTAAGAAGAATGGAGAATGGTGAATGTGTAATGATTCCAGAGGAATCAATAAGATAATAGTGAAGTATAGGTTTTCTATACTGAGAATGGATGACATAATGGACATTTTGACTGGAGCAAAGTATTTCACAAAGATTGATTTGAAAAGTGGGTATCATTAGATTAGAATCAGAGAAGGTGATGAATGGAAGACTACTTTCAAGGCAAAAGAAGGTTTGTATGAGTGGTTGGTTATGCCTTTTGGTTTAACTAATGCATTGAGTACTTTTATGAGGCTGATGAATGAAGTTTTGAAGAAATTATTGGGTAAGTTTGTGATTGTATATCTTGATGATATTTTGATATTTAGTAAGACTAGAGAAGAACATTTTTTGCATGTTAGACAAGTTTTGCAGAGATTGAAAGAGGAAAAGTTGCTAATAAATATGAAAAAGTGTTCATTCATGAAAGAGGAGATTGTGTATTTGGGATTTGTAATTTTAGCTGATGGTTTGAAGATGGATCCTGAAAAGGTTGAAGCTATTTTGAATTGGCCTACACCTGTGAATGCTAGTGAGGTAAGATCATTTCATGGTTTGGCAAGTTTTTACTAAAAGTTCATAAGGAATTTCAGTTCAATTTGTAATGCTATGACTAAGACTATGAGAGGAGATAAAAGAGAATTCAAGTGGACACATGGATCTGATAAAAGTTTTGAGACTCTAAAGTAGAAGGTTGTTGAATTGCCTGTTTTGGCATTGCTTGATTTCAATAAGGTATTTCAAGTAGAATGTGATGCAATTGGTACTACAATTGGAGTTGTGTTGAGTCAAGAAGGTAAACCTATTTCTTTCTTTAGTGAAAAGTTAAATGATGGTAGAAGGAAATATTCTATGTATGATCAAGAATTCTATACTATTGTTCAAGCACTGAAGAAATGGAGACATTATTTGATACCGAGTGAATTTGTGTTATATACTGATTATAAGGCTTTGCAATACTTGGGTAGTCATAATAAGTTGAATCAGAGACATATGAAATGGGTTGAATACTTGCAGAGTTATACATTTGTGATAAAACATAAAAGTGGAGTCACTAACTGAGTTGTTGATGCATTGAGTAGAAGAAGATCTTTGATGACGGAGATGAAAATTAAAGTTCTTAGTTTTGATGAGATGAGAGATTTGTATGAAACTGATCCTGATTTTTTTGAGTTGTGGAGAAAGTGCAGAGCACTTATTCAAGATCAATTGAGTACAAAATGGGAAGAATATTTCATTCAATAAGGTATGTTGTTTAAAGGTATTCAGTTGTGTATACCGAGAGGACAAATGAGAACTATTTGATGAAGGAGAAACATAGTAGTGGTTTGGCTAGATGTTTTGGTATTGATAAAAATTTGAATTTGCTTAAGGAGAAGTACTTTTGGCCATAGTTATATAAAGATGTTTAGAAATTTATGAAAAGTTACGAAATTTGTCAATTTGCAAAAGGAGTAAGTCAGAATACTGGATTGTATACACCGATTGTTGTACCTGAGAAACCTTGGACTGACATTAGTATGGATTTTGTTCTTGGCTTACTGAAGACAGTAAGAGGTAATGATTCTATATTTGTTGTGGTAGATAGATTTTCAAAGATGGCACATTTTATACCTTGTAGAAAGACATCAGATGCAGTACATGTAGCAAATCTTTTCTTTATGGAAATTGTCAGATTGCATGGATTACCGAGGAATATTATCTCTGACCGAGATAGTAAATTTGTTGGATACTTTTGGAAAACTCTTTGGAGGAAGTTTGGTACTAAGTTGAAATGTACTTCTACATTTCACCCACAAACCGATGGATAGAAAGAAGTTGTAAACAGAAGTTTGGGAAATCTTTTGGGATGCTTAGTTGGAGACACACCTAGTAATTAGGATTTTGTGTTAGCACAAGCAGAGTTTTCATACAATAATTCAATGAATAGGATTATAGGAAAAAAACCCTTTGAGATTGTGAATGGCATACAGTCGAGAGGTATATCTGATTTGAGAGACATTACTGATGAAAATAAGAGAAGTGTTAAAGGAGTGAAATTTGCTGAGTACATGAAGACATTGCATGAAGATGTGAAAATCAAGTTGGAAGAGAGTAATCAGAAATACAAAGATAGAGTTGATAGATCAAGGAGACATAAAATTTTTGATGTTGGTGATGAAGTGATGGTTCATTTGAAGAAAGGTCATTTTCCTATTAGAACATATGGGAAGCTGAAGATGAAGAAGTTTGGACCTTGCAAGATTTTGAAGAAATTTGACAGTGGAAATGCATGAGATTGAGTTACCTGATGACATGGACATATCACTGATTTTTAACATTGCTGATTTGTTTGAATATCATGAACCTGATGAAGACATGATAGTATTGATGGAATTGTTGGAAATATAGATGCAGTAACTGAGAGGGGGGGTGAATCAGTTAACCACAAAAATATTACCACTGATCCCTTAGATATCTTAACAAATTATTTACTATTGCCACTCGGTAAACATACAGAGAAATGCTGAAACTTGATCCTTGAAGTGTGTAATAATTAAACTATTCTTAAGCATTCATCACTGATTAACTTACATGAATAAAGAAAATAACATGAACACAAGAGACACCAGATTTACCGTGGAAACCCAATATGGGAAAAACCACCAATGTAACTAGTTACTATTTTTCACTCTTCTGAAGTGATGCCCGATTAGAAGCCAACCCAGTAAAAGGTTACAAAACACACTGTTAGGTGTGACCTTGTTAGAGAATTTAATCACCCTGCTAGGAGTGGCCTTGTAAGAGGTCTTGAAACAATTCAATAGAACTGTCACCTTATTAGAGGATTTACAAAATGGTTGTTAAACCAACTCGGTTAAGAGATTTTGATATCACTGCTACAATTGTAAGAGAGTAACAATGAAATGACCTGCAACTGAATTGCTGAATATAGATCTATGTTCTGCTTCACTAGATCCTTATTGATCAAATAAATCCTTGCTGCTCCTCAAGGATATCTAACCATCCTTCAAAATTCACACATACCTTTCTTCAAAATGACTTTTGCATGCTGTATATTTTTTTATTCACCACTTGACCTTCTATATATATATATACCATTCTAATTAACATTTAGATTGTCAAGTCGGCACTCATAATTATTACAACAGTCAGCTGGGATAAACAAACTGTAACAACAAAATCCTTTGAAGGGCCGACCTTGCACGATAAACATTAATCCTGAAAAGATTTCCTTCGGTGACCGAGTGAACTCGGTAACCACAGTGAATTCTGCAACATCCTTCGGAGACTGAGAGAGCTGGGTAACCACTACTTTTCCTTTGATAACTGAGGAGGCTCGGTTAACATTGTTACCCTATCATGTTTCCTTTAGACACCTGAGAGATCTCAGTAGACACTAAAAACTGCCTAGCTGACCGACTGAGCTCGGTAGACATTGAGAACCGCTTAGCTGACCGACTGAACTCGGTAGACACTGAGAATGATAATTCATATGACATTTGTGTGACATCAAAGAAAACACATATCTAATCCAACAATGTACTTCAGAAAATTATATCCAACAGGAATATCCTAAGAAGCAGAATGAAGAAGTTGAACAAATTTTGGAACAAAGAATTGGCAACAGTACAAGAGGTAAATAGTATATGGAATATCTGGTAAAGTGGGAGAATAGACCGATTGAAGACAATTCATGGATTTCACAATCTAAGTTGGATGCAACTCAGACTAGTCCTACTGAATGATTTAGAGAATCATTTCAAAATAACCCCAGGTGTCTGATGCAGGCGCATCTCAGGTCCTTGGCAATCCTGTGTCACCAAAAAGATATTTGATTTTGTTTGTGTTGCTCGATTCCTTCTTTGACTGAGTTGGTTGATAGTTGGTCAGTTTCATTTGGTTACTAAGTATGGTCGGTTATCTCCTGGGTGGCCGGTTGTTTCACTGGTGCTTGGTGATGCTTGTCTATTTCTTGGTCATCCGTGCTTATCGAGTAGTTTATTTTGAGTTTCTGTTAAGGCTGACTTGTGCTTTGATTATGGGACATGGATTTAATGTTGGTATCCATCATTGGGAGGTGTGTGGTCCTAGATCTGACCATTCCTTCCATTGATTATGGATCTAAAGGCTGACTTAGTTTGGTAGCCTCTTGTATAAGTATAGTTGTTTGGTTAGAGTTTAGGAGTCAGTTTTGATAGAAGATAGAAGATAGAAGATAGTAGAACCAAGATTGTTGGAAAATCCTTGCATGTTGAGGACTTCTATATTTCATTGTAATATCTGGCCATAACCGGGAAGGCCTTACATCCTAGAATGTATGAATCAATTTGAAAGAAGCTAATATATAAATGATCCTTCTTTCTCTCTCTCACTGTGTTGTTGTTGCTTCCATGAGTTGTTGAGTAGGGTTGGATCTATAGGGTGTTCCATCATTTGGCCCCTTAGCTCCCTCCTCCTTGTGTCATTTAGACTCATACATCTATCTTTTTATTGGTAACACATCCCTTGATCATCCATTTAGTTTGATAGGGATTCAAGTCCTTTACAAGACTAGTAAGTTTAGTGACACATGTTTTCTTCAATGGGACATGAATACCAAAATTTCAAGAATGACTAGATGAATTGCCAACTTTTCTTGACCACATAATTTCTTTATTTGATTGAAATAGATATATTGATTTTCCAATGACATGGTGTCTTGAATGGACAACATCTAAATTGAAAACAATTATGATCCTATTTAACAAGGTAACTAATAATTATTAAAAGTTATATAATTTAAAAATTCATATGCAATATCACTGTGTGTGTGTGTGTGTGAATTTTTTACCTAGTTGTAGACACAACACTTCAGTAAAACATTAGAGGTTAGCCAAAATTGAAATCTTGCAAATAATTGAAACTAAGCTAACTAGATGATTTACTACCTTTTAGTAGGTGCAAGTATGATGTTCTTAGATTGAAATCAAGATCAGTGACAATGCAACACCTAAACGAAGGATTTGAATGCAAAAGATGGGTATGAAATGAATGCAGATTTAATCTATATTTTTGTATTTTCTATGCAATAATATGAAAAACTGTATGAATCTAAGCTAGAAATGAAATTGGGGTGATATGCAGATTTATCTAAGAATGATATGAAAACTATGAAACTATGACCAACAATGAAAGATCTCACAAAATCGCCTGTCGCAAGTGTTCAATCCCTCAATCGCAAATTCGCCAGAGTAATTGTACAAATTCGAGGTAGTTTTATTGTGAAGAGCTAAGCCTTGATTTTATAGAAATCCAGGGCTTTGAGCATGCATGTGAAAAGCCATAAATCACTCTTGATGAACTCAGGTTGATTTTTGAGTTATCAAGAAATTAGAGATAATTAACTCACAAAAATCATGCAAAAGTAGTGTTTAAATCAAAATAGAGTTTAGATCAAATTTCAACTCGTCATCAGATGTTGAGTTTAATTTTAAAATTTTTTGTTGATTTCTAGTTGATTGCTTTTCTGATTGTGCATGATTTAATTATAAATTAATTTAAAAATAAAGTGATCTATTCTCAACTTAACTGATTTTTGAATTAAAACAATTGATTTATGGGTTAATCAATTATTAAATCAAACTTTATTCTAAAACTATATTATTAAAAATTGACAATTGACATGAATTAATTAAATAAGAATTTAATCAATTAGTCATGAGATTTTAGATTTATTGTCAAAATAAAATAATACAATTGAGGAATAATTTAATTAAATCTAATTAAATAATTAAGTGGCAGTATTAAATCTAATTAATTAAATATTTAGAATATTCAATTAATCAAACTTTAGGATAAATAGGATTTATCGTCAAATAATCATTAAATTAAAGATAATTAGGATAAATAGGAATATGGCTAGGAATATTCCCCGATGCAGAATTTAGGATAATCAATTAGGATTTGATGATGTGCAGATGTGACTTAGGTTAGGACTTTGATGTCGATTTCATTTGAATTGAAGATGTAGGAGGTTAATGAACCTATAGCCCATTTTTGGGGTATTACATTTTGCCCCTCTTTGAATCACTATGCAAAGCATAGTGGTTCAAAGAATAGTCTGTGTTTGATAAAGATGTTGAAATTGATTTAAAAGATTAACCAGTTCCAAGATAGAAACCGATTGAAAGATTTAAAGATGCAAGATTTAGGTCCTAATTGACCAAGGATAATGTTAACTATAGCAACAATGAACTGATGATTACGAAAAAGCATCAAAATGCTTGATTCTAAACCTTATGATTGTGAAGAAGTGAGTGACTGATTCCAGACCTGATTGTCCTAAAAAGAATCATATTGGTATCACATCCTGAACCCATCAGTTATGAAGAAACAAGGAAATAACACTAATGAACCGATAGTTACGAAAAGTTGATATAGTTTAGAAGATAGATTTAGGATACTAGATTGATATGGATCTTGATGAATTTGATATGCCCCAAGAATCAATAGATTTGCCCCATGCAATGAGGACTTTAGATGAATCAGCAACTAGACATGGTTGTTGTCTTAATTATTGAAAGAAAGATTTGATTGATAGAATTGAGTTTACAGACTTTGAATGATGTGTAATACCATGCCCCCTTCGAGATGAAAATCAAAATCTGACAAGAAAAGTCAGTGTTGAAGGGTTTAGAAACATGTTAATTGATTTGAGAATTGGTTATACATGTTCAAGAACACGTTCTGCAATGTTTGGAGGTCTTGGAGACCAAGTTTGACTAGGTTTGACCATGAGTTGACCATGGTTGATCAAGTTGAAATTCAAATAGTTTAATGTAAGATAATTAGTTAAGTTGAATTTTGGATTTATGTGATGATTGAAGGTTGATTATGCAAGCAGTCGACCATCCTGGGTCCAAAAATTTTAAAATCACAATTTTGACATAGTAAATGATCTTAGATTTTGATTTTGATCCCGAAAATGGGTTGAGAATGTCAAAATTAGCCAGGGGTGCAATTTTTGTGGAAAACAAAGTACTTTTGAAAATTAGGTCAAAAGCTATATAAGGACTAAAACAGTCATTTTCAATTCATTATTCACATTTGACTTTTGAAACCTCGTGGAGCCCTCTAAGCAAGAAAAAGGATGAGCCAAAGGTACCTGTCTCTTCCCACTGATTTGAGCACATCCATAGACATCAGCGGCCTCTGCAGTATGGACATCTGGTAAGTGGACCTTTGTGCCTCTCTGTAAATTCTATTTTTTCATGTTTGTAGCATTTTTAGGTTGTTTTTCATATGTTTTTAATTTTCAATTCTTGCATGCATGGAAACTCGTACAACTGTCCTCTGTAACTCGTATGAATTTTCAATTCCCTGTAGATTATCATATTAGAACCCCCATAAACTCATTTGAGAGGGACCCAAGAGTCGTACGATGTTTCATCGGGTCCCTCATATGTCATTCGGTGAGACCTAGAAAATCGTATAACCATGGTTTTTCGTATGGGACCCTCGTGAAACTTGTATGAGTTTTGGTGCCAGACTGTATTGTCGTATGGAAAATAGTGAACTTAAAACACCTTTTTACGTCAAAAATTTTGATTTTCTAATTCCTTAGGCTAATTGTTGAGCATTTAATACACCTTCTGAGATTGCGAACTTTTGAATATTTGTACTGTTAGCCTATTTTTTTTCAAGCAAATCACTGATAGGATTCCCTAATTCTATTCTATGTAGGTCATATACCTTGACATTCATGTGTGCATCACACATCCCACCACTTAGAGACTATGCATTTCTCTTCCAAACCCTATGAGGGTGCATCTAGCTGCCTATGGTTTCGAGTATCTGATTTGGTTACCTGAGATTAGGGTTAACCACAAACTGCTCATTGACTTAATTGAGAGGTTTCATTTAGAGACCCAGACCTTTCACCTCCCCATAGGAGAGATTACTATTACACCAGAGGACATGTATAGGATTTTATGCATTCCATTCTATGGTCCTCATCTAGATTATGTGAGTTCAGGGAACTCTAGATTACATGCCTTCAGATGTTTGTTTGGAGATGATACACAACTCACTAGTTCTATTTCTTGGGATTCATTAGTGCAGCACTATGGGCAGACCCATAGATTAGAGTGTATTATAGCTGGTATGATAGGAGGCATTATCATGTCCAACCATTAGCAGAATGGTCTCCTGATGGGCTGGGCCCCTATGGTTGCATGATTGATGGCCACTCCTTTCAAGTTGGGTTGGGGTCAGTGCATGATAGCACACATGCTCTCTGAGATGCATGAGATCATGTTTTAGGAGGGAAAGTCTTTTGCATCTGGTGCATTAGTTCTTTAGATATGGGCCTAGAAGCATATCCAAGTATGTAGACCAGTATGTCAGGGTCTGCACAAGCCATAGGAGCCAGTGATATATGTATACTTTGGATATGTTACACAGGTATGCATGGGTCATATAGAGTACTTTAGATGCTTCTTGGATGATAGTACATTTGTTATCTGGCATCCATATTTACAGATTGAGGCCTGGCCCACTGCACAAGAGCAGTTTAGCTATTTTTGTTAGAGTTAGGTATTGATTGGTCAGAGAACTTTCTCATTACCAGAGTATGGAGGTAGTATGGCATCATTCAGGATGCACCATAGGAGCTTGCAGCTTACACATGATTCCATAGAGAGCTCGGATTAGGATGGGGCCCTAGATTGTCCTATGCTCTTTGTACATAGGAGTAAAATGGTATTATTGGTAGAGATTGGGACTATCAACTAGATGTTCTAGATGTTGGGGTTATAGATGGATTTATTGGATGGCTTGCAGAGCATCTGATACATAGGTTTTCATATCCTATAGAGTTGATACCTTCCATGGAGGAGGCTATGGATGTCATAGGTGCTCCGATGAGGAGAGGATATAGATGCATAGGTTCACAGGTCCCGATGCCCCATCCTACACCTCTGAGGCTGAGAGAAGTGTTCAAACCTCCACAAAGACCATCTGGTTAAATGAGACCACCTCATCCCTCTAGTTCTTCAGCAAGCAGACCTACAGTTTTACAGAGGAGATTAACTAAACAAGAGAGTGGCACTCTAGGAAGTGTTGGTACAATAGATGAGGTACTTGGTGTAGAGAAGGATGTAGGTGCTCCTAATTCTACTCATGTTGATAGTGGTTTTGATCTAGGAGCCAAGGTTAGACATCGTAAGGCACCAAGAGCAAAGACTATGGAGCAGCCAGATGGAGATACTGATATGCCTATAGTAGATGCAGATCCTAGTGTACCACTAAATCCTTAGGAGATCATCAAATGACTCAGATTATAGGTCAGGGACCTGAAGGTATAGAGTTCTCATTAGGAGGAGCAATTCACTGAGGCAAATAGATAGTGATCCTAGCTTCGAGAGGAGAACAAGAGATTACAGATAGAGGTGACACATCAAACCTCTAGAGCTGCCTATTATGTTTTTGCTTACTATGTTATTATTCCTTCTGCCTAGAGAGTACCCACATACTCTCAGTATATGATAGCATTAGAGGGATCCAGGGCACCCAAAGCCGAGGCAATGCCTGATGCACCACCACCACCTCCACCAGATGTGGAGGATCAGATATACAATTGATTTATCTAGATGTTTTGATATATTTTTCCATTTTGTTTTATGTATACTATTTTGACATCTGATAGCTCACATGAGCTCATTATTTTGTACTTTGTGCTAGTAGTGCACCCTTGACTAGTTCAAGTTATATGATATGACATCAAGATTTTGGTTATAACTTCATTTGTACTTGTCATGTTTTGATTAATGATGATATCATGTGATGTAAATGCGATGAGTAGTGTCGAATGTATGTATGGATTTATGCAATGCAATGGTTTCTTTGAAATTTATGGATGTTATGCAAATGTGATTGATTATGGAAAATGTATGTAATACAATGCAATGGATGGAATGATCATGAATATGTAATGCAATGATACACATGATATGTTTTGCAAGCGATGATTAAGACAAGTACTCAGTCTTATGTCAAAAAGGATGTTTAACCTAGGATGGTGACTACTTGTGGTTCTATGAGGAAACCTTTGTGTGAGATTCAACTCTTCATTTCTAGTTTAAGTTTAGTTTAGAAGGATTGTTGAAGTGTTCAAGCAATTTGTGAGATCATGCAATCATGCGAAGTTCAAAATGACATGCAGAATGAAATGCAAACCTAAGACCTAGGACCTAGTCATTGATCATGTGTCGATTTATTGTCATCATTGAACTTTTTAGGTAACCGGATAAATCAATATAATGTCCACTAGCTAGGAAACTATAGACATATGAATATTGATTTGTATGTGCAAGAATCAATACAACACCCATTGACTAGACAACCATGGACATATGAATATTGATTTTATTTTTGGAATGTCAGATTAGATACAAGCACCAAGGCACAAATGCCAAGATGACCTGAATATCATGTCCATTTTGATATAACAATTTGTATAAGCATCAAAACATAGATGTCATGATGACCATAATACACCTTGCATAACAAACACATCAAGCAGTGAAGAGATAATTCTAAATCCAGTGTGAATTACCCCTAGTGACCCTTTATCATTCACCTCCTTAGTTAAGATCACATTTCACAGTAGGAGAAAGAACTCACTCAAAAAGACAATAGTTGATGAAACTTCCTTGAATTTTTCAGGTATCAATGGTCAAGGTACTCATGGTCATCCAATACAAGATGAAGGCTCTTACAGATGGACACCATTTCAATCCAGAATTTACAAAGTTGTTATATTTTCACATACAAGTAGAAAACAAATAAAAGATTATACCCCCCAGTCATCACTCTCTAGATCCTATAAAGGACATCATTGAAGAGCTTGAAAGGACACAATATGCAAAAATATTAATGCAAATCAGTAAGCATACAAGGAGATAAAAGCATGTAAAAGCATAGATTGTTTTTAGTTTGTGTTGATGTTTGATTGTGTTGTTGTAGATGCAAAATCCTTTCTAGAGAGGAGACTGACTGACTGACTTAGATGAAGCTTCAAAGGACTTTGACTAGATATGACACATCTAAGATACACTAGAGGCCATAGGATATGACTTTGATTGCCTCCAAGTTTAAACTTTGATATGATAGAAATGCTTTGAGCTTATTGGTGTACAAACCGACTTATTGAAAATAGGAATGCAGAAAAAAATTGGGAAATATGTACAAACTAGAGCAAAACTGAAAGTTGGGAAAGACCAAGATTGCGCTGATAGATGGAGCGTTTTGAACAAGTGGCACCTGTTTACCAGGTTTTCACCATCTTGGCATAGATTCTATTTTTTCTACCAAGGTGCTTGTTTCCAGGTTTTCACCAAGGCACTTTTTCTTTTTCTCATTTTTTGGTATTTTTCATTTTTTTCCAATTTTTTTTTACTTTTGATATTTTTTACTTTTTTTTGTGAATCAAGGTGCCTATTGCTAGATTTTCACCAAGATGTTCATTTTTTCAGGACTGTTTTCAATTTTTATAATTTTGTTCAAGACATTTTGCAAAGACTGAATGCCTTAGGCATAGAATTTCTTTAGATGGAGAATGTTGATTGGTTCTCAGAGCTGTTCTCCTTCAGTCATTGAGAGTTGATAGGCACTAGAGCCAAAATTAGAAGTGATTACAAAGGGACCTAGCCAGTTGGGTTCAAACTTCCCCTTGCCGGCTCTATGTGATTGATTTTTAGGATTCTCTCTCAAGACTAGATTGCCAACCTAAAATTCTCTATGTCTGATTTTTTTGTTGTAACCTCTAGATGTTCTTTTTTGATATACTCTAAGATGATCATATGTTTTTTGTCTACGCTCATCTAGTAGTTCAAGTTCTTGCAACCTAAACACTTTGTAGTCATCATCAGTTACTAGACCATGCATTCTAATTCTTAGTGATGGGATTTCAACCTCAATAGGCAGTACCGCTTTAGACCTATAAACTAAAACAAATGGTGTAGCCCCAGTGGGCATTAAGATACTTGTCTATAGACCCAGAGAGCTGGATTGATCATGAGATGCCAGTCTCTTCCTATTTTATTAACTGTACGATGCAAAATTTTCAATAGATTCTTATTAGAAGCCTCTACTTGTCCATTCCCTTATGGATAGTAGATAGATGACCAATGTTGTGTAATCTTGAATTTGGCACATAGATCATCTAAGTCTTTGTTCTTGAATTGTCCACTGTTATCTGTGACTATAGAATGTGGAATACCATACCGACATATTATGTAGTTCAGAATGAACATAGAAATTTTCTTACTGCTCGCTTGAGTTAAAGGAACTGCTTCTATCCATTTTGTGAAATAATATGTAGCTGTGATTATATGGGTATGTCCATTAGATGAATGAGGATGTAAGAATCCTATAAGATCAAATGCCCATTGGTGAAAAGGTCATTGTGTAGTGAAGGGAATTAGATCTTTCCCTGGAGCATGAATTAAGTTGCCATGCACTTGGCACTTTTGACAATTCTTAGCAAACTTGATAGCCTCTTTCTCCATTTTTGGCCAATAGTACCTAGCCCTAATAAGTTTTTGGGCTAGTGTTAAACTATTCAAGTGTGATCCATAAATACCATCATGGATTTCCTCTAATGCACGTTGAGACTCTTCCCATTCTAAACATCTAAGTAGCGTACCATCTAGACCTCATTTGTACAGATCATGACCAATGATGACATAGCAGGATGCATTATAGATAAGGTATCTCTTTTCATGGTGGTTAAAGTTATCAAGAATGATTTGGTCTTTGAGATAGGAGAAAAGGTTTTTATAGTGGGATGAATCATGACCTACAATAGTGTAGATCATGTGGGTATCAGGGGAATCATATGCAGGATAAGATAGTGCTTCCACCAGGAACTCATAGCGTAGCTCATGTTCAAGCTATTGTAATAAAATAGATAGTGTTTCCATTGCATCGACAACCTTATTCTCTATTCTAGGTATTTGTTCAAAGGTGATAGATATGAAGTATTTCTTTAGATCATCTACCATCCTCTTGTATGGAATGAGCTTTTCATCTTTCAGTTGATACACATCATTGACTTGGTGGATTACAAGTTGTGAGTCTCCATGAATGTGTAGTTCTATTACTCTCCACTCAATTGCTATTTTCATACCATTTAGAAGGGCTTCATATTCAGCAATATTGTTTGTACAAGGAAACTTGATTCTGAATGCTTTAGGGATGGAGTATCCTTGAGGAGTGATGAACAAGATGCCTGCTCCAGATCCATTATGTGTATAGGAGCCATCAAAGAACAATTACCATTCTCTAGAAGAAAGATTCATGATAGAGGAATCTGGGAATTCCATTTGCATTGGAGTATCATCAAACAAAGGTGCATTTGTCAATTGATCAGCAATAACTTGGCCTTTAATAGCTTTTCTTTCAACATATTCAATGCCAAATTCACTTAAGAGCATGACCCATTTAGCTAGTCTACCTATGAGGGCATCTTTGCTTAGTACGTACTTTAGTGGATCAATCTTAGCTACCAAATGCATGGTATGAGCCAACATATAATGTCTTAGTTTCTATGATGCAAAGATCATAGCTAGACAAACCTTTTCAATCATAGAATAGTTCTTTTTGTATGCCACCAATGTTCTATTGATATAGTATATAGCTCTTTCCTTCTTGTTGTCATCATGATGTGCAAGCAATGCCCCTAGTGATGTATCTGTGGTAGAGACATATAAGATCAATGGCTTCCCTTGAATAGGAGGCATCAAAATAGGATGATTTGATAGATATTTCTTGATATGATTAAAATTCTTTTCACATTCCTCATTCCATGCAAAGGTCACACCTTTATGTAATGTCTTTGTGAAAGGTTGTGATATGTCTACTAGCTGAGATATGAAGCGTCTAATAGATTGTACTCTCCCTTGTAATGTTCTCATTTGACTGATATTCTTGGGAGGTTGCATCCCCATGATAGCTTTAACTTTAGCTGGATCAACTTCAATGCCATTCTTTGAAACAATGTATCCTAGGAGCTTTCTAGAAGTGACACCAAAAGCACATTTCTTAGGGTTTAGTCTGAGACTAAACTTCTCCATTTTGTCTAGTATCTTGCTCAAATCATTTAGATGTTTAGATCTTATCATAGATTTTTCTAAAGTATCATCAGCATAGACCTCCATAGTTCGATGCATCATGTCATGAAAGATAGATGTAATAGCTCTTTGATATGTAGCTCCAACATTTTAAAGCCCAAATGGCATGACATTCCAACAGAAGGTACCCCACGCACATGTGAAAGAATTTTTCTCTTGATCCCCTAGAGAAATTTTGATTTGATTATATCCAAAAAAACCATCCATTAACGAATACATCTCAAAACCTGCAGTCATATCCACTATCATATCAATGGTAGGTAGTGGAAAATCATCCTTAGCACATGCTTTGTTCACATCTCTGAAATCTATGCACACTATTATAGATTTTTTAGGTTTTGAAATAGGTACAATATTAGAGATCCATTCAGCATAGTCAATAACATAGATGAATTCGGCTTTTAGCAGTTTCTCTAATTCAACTTTGACTAAGAGTGCAACATGTGGATGCATATTTCTTAATTTTTTCTTAACAGGTTTGACATTTGGAGCTACAGATAAATGGTGCATTATGAGATTAGGATCCAACTCTAGCATATCTGAATATTTCCATGCAAAGTTGATCTTCTTTTCTATTAAGAATGTTATAAATTTTTGCATTTCTTCTTCTGATAAGGATTGTGCTACATGGATCAACTATGGCTCTTCTGCTATTTCCAAGTTGATAGATTGAGTGGGCTCAATTAGAACTTGAGATTTGTCCTTTAAATGACTCAGAAGGACATCAAATATCTCATCCTTAGGCACCTTAGAGAGGTTTTCACCTTTGAATACATCTTTTAATTTTACTTTTGTAGGTTCTGAGACTGCCACAAAGTGGTTTTCACCCTTAGAACTCCTTTTCTTTTTATTTTTATTCTTATTCTTTTGACTAAGATACTTGATGTCTGACTCCATCATGCTTACACTCAATTCACTAATGGAAGTCATCATAGGCTCAATTGCATTGAGGTAGCAAGAAATGGCATAGCCATTTGGAAAGGTATAGATACCTTGGCTTGGATTTGTAGAGGTTTGGTCAAGAAGTTCAGGATGTTGGATAGTCAAAGTGGTGAAAGATTGGGAAATAGTGTTTACGGATATGGATCTGTCATGATTTTTCCTAACCTAACGCTTGAGTTTGAAGGTGATATTACAACTTAAGAAGTTCAATTCGTGAATAGGTTCAATGTCATTATGGGAGTCCACTTCAGCCATTGGTGGTTCAGACTCGTTAAGTTCATCATTTCACTCTATACTTACATTGGGTTTAGGTGCATATTGGTGAATAACATCAACATGTTTCTCTATGATAAGTTCATCTTCCTTTGGAATGGCTCCCCATTCATAGTCATTGGATTCCTCATCTATGTCTCTAGGAAATTTAAGAACATGAGTAAAGTCAGGATGAATACCCCAAGAAGGGTTACCCTCAAATTCTGATTTGAATTCATACTCATGGGAATCTATCTCAGAATAACTACTACCTTCCTCTTTGTCTATTTGATTTCCTTTGAGATCAATTGGTTCTTGTGGTGCAACTGTCTCTTGCTCTATAGTAGGTTCTTGTGTTTCTACTAAATTAATTCTTTTTACTGGATCATCTTTAGCTTCAAGGAGGTCTTTTATTTCTTTAGGAAAATGCTCATAAGGAAGAAGATCTTTAGTGGTGTCTGAATCATCACTGTCAGATTGTTCTATTGTTTCTCCCTTTAGTTGATTTGTTGTGGATGGCTTGATTTGTTCTAAGACATGTGGGGAGTTCTTGCTAAGATAGAAAGGCTTCTTCTTATATCCTAGACCTATTGTATTCTTTTTTTCTCATCCACAATGGTCAAGAGGTGACAAAAGACCTTTACCCTGTAGTCCTAGAGGTCCTTTTCCTGTATATCCCATTTTTGTGATCAATTTGTCCCCTGGGCCATATGACTTAGAAGGGATCTTCGGTGTTTTAGAGTCACTCTTTTGAATAGTTTGAGATTCAAGTTCATCTTTGTATAGCCATGCAAGCATAGCTTCATCCTCTTCAAATTCTTGTTTAGATACTTGTTCTACAACAAAATTTCCTTTATATGCCTCAAGAGGTTCTTTAGGCTCTAGTTTGGATTGTTTCAAAGTTTTCCTATAGGACTTAGGCGAGATAGGGAGAGATTTCAAAGATAAGACTGGCTCTATAGTATATTCTCCCATACCATTTTCTTTGATTTTAAACTCTTTAATAATGTCTTCCATCTTGGATGTTGAAGCAACGTCTAGCTGCTTAGTGGAAGATTCTCTATTATTAGGAACAAGTTTATCAACACTTTCTTTCAATGCATTGCAAGTTGTATATAGATTAGCTGGAATCATCACCTCTACTCCTTCATAAGGAAATTTCAAACACTAATGGTATGTAGAAGGAATAGATTTCATTTCATGTATCTAGGGTCACCCTAGAAGGATGTTGTAAGCCAAAGGTAGATCAAGAACTTGACATATAGTATCTCTGATGATAGGACCTGTTTTGATAGGTAAGACAATTGTTCCTTTGGAAGATCTTTCTTGCTCATCATATGCTTTGATAATTATCTTGTTTCTAGGATCAATGGCCATTTCTAAAAATCTTAGTTGTGTAATCAAGCTGAAAGAAAAAATGTTAAGACCAATGCCCCCATCTATCAACACACATTTGACACGATGGTTTTGGATCAAGACTTCAATATGCAAGGGCTGGCTATGTAGATGACTCAAGGAGTTATCATCTTCCTCTAAAAAGGAAATATACTATGGAGATGTAAGATGACCAACCATAGTCTGGAATCTATCTAAATCAAGGTTATTAGGAACATTGGATCTGAGAAAAGCTTTGTCTAGAACAGCTCTATGAGATGGAGATATCCGAAGCAACTCAAGCATGGATATTTTTGCATTTGTATGCTAGAGTTGTTGAACAATACTATATGATGTAGGCCTTGTGTCTTTAGGATTTGAAGATTTAGATGTAGCCTTCTATTTAGAAGGAGATGAAAGATTGAAAGGCACCTTAGGGACATTGGATGAATCTGGTATTTGTCCTTGTAGATGCGCCTGAGCTTGTGATCAAGTAACTACATTAGCTGATTGATTTTCTCTATCTTTTCTTACAATTGTGATGACATTGCAATGCTCAGATAGACATGGTTCAACCATATTGATGACAACATTGTTTCCAAAGTAGGCATAATTGACTTTAGCACCCATATTAGGCTAAGAAGAAGAATCTTCTTTACCATGTTTTAGAAATGGTTTCGTGAATGCTATATGATCATTATTGCTCTTATGATTGTCAATTGTGATTTCTCCATTATCAATTTTGTCTTGTATAATGTGTTTCAAGTGAATGCAGTTATTAGTCTTATGACCTTTATTGTGATGGAAGTCACATAAGTTGTTCTCCCTCCACCATTTTAGTTTAGGTTTAGGATCAAAGACTTTTATCTCAGGAAAATAAATGATTTTGTTTGCCAATAGAGTTTTCATGGCAGATTCCAAGGACTCTCCAAGAGTAGTGAATTTGCGGTTAGGATCTGTAGCCCAAGGTTTGTAAGCAGATGGCTTCTTGTCATATTTTAATGTTTTAGCTTCAGAAGCTTTGATGGATTGGGTGCCAATAGTGAGATTGAAAGTGGGTGCCTTGGATGGGGCACAAATAGTATCAACAATGCCATCTGTGATGATGCCTTTATTCTTGTTCTAGTTTTTGTTCCTATCCTTAGAACTAGATCTAGATTCATACTTGTCCTTTTGAAGTGTGATGTCTCCTTTTTTTCATAGGTACTTTGTCAATTTTGATCACATTATCTACCATCTTATCAAAGGATGTGTGATTTTGCATTTGTAAAGGGTAATTGATTTCTAGAACAATATTGTTGATGAAGATTTCTAGTTTCTCAATTTTTGGAATGGGTCTAGCATATAGAGAAAATTTATTCCTCCATCTCTTGAGAAATGTCAAGAATGGTTCTCCTGGATATTGTTTCAGATTGCAGATTTTGATCATGGTGACTGAATGTTGGATATTGTAGGAGTATTGCTGATAGAATAGTTTGATTAACTCCTCAAAAGTGTTGATAGTTGGAGGCATCCTAGAGAACCAATGAATGGCTTCTCCTCCTAGAGATCGAGGGAAAAGATGCATTAAGTAGGTTGGTTCATGCATTAACTCCATAGATTGAGTACATAATTCTTTGACGTGATCTTGAGGATTAGAGTTTCCATCAAACTTATCATATTTAGGCATCTCCACTCTTTTAGGGAATGGCAGCATGTACATGTCTTTTTCAAATGGAAAAGGGCATAGGGCCTCCATGGAGAACTCCTTAGGTTCCTTTTCTTTCTCTAGTTTGTTGAGCTTGAATTGCATGGCATGCACCTATTTTATCATAGCCATGATAGGGGTTTCTTCCTCATGCGTAATGATATTTTTAACATTAAAGTTTGGAGGAAGTTTAGCTCCTTGATGAGATAAATCTAGAAAGTATGCCTCTTTATCTTCTTTCAAGAAATGCCTCATCATTTTCTTGAAGTCATCATCATTTTGATATTGAGCAATTTCAGAAGGTGTAGGTTCTTGATCCATGCCATGTTGAGAATGAGGTCCTTGAGACTCATGTTGTGTCCCTCTGTAAGACATGTTAGGAGTTTTAGGACTCCTTGGGATAGATTGAGGTGGATTTTGTTGATTACATCCATGAGTTGATGGAGGGGGTATGTAACCAGTTTTCAATTGAAAATTGCCAAGATCATCATCTTTGTAAAGACCTAAATTGTTGAGTTTCTCAAGAGTTGGACCTACATGAGTAGTTAGAGGTATGGTGTTGGGTGCTTCTCTAGATTTTTTGTGTGAGGAAGCTCTAGTTTCCACCATTAACCTTGGGTGAAGAAAGAAAGAAAGGTGAAGACAACTAAAGAAAGATCTGATTCAAGAAGATCGAATGACACAACCTTGTCAAGATTGAATTGATTGAAGATTAGATCAGACATAAATGAAGGATACTATGCCATAGTAGTATGGGTAGACACCGAAAAGATGGCAGGCATGAGCTCACAACACTTAGCCATTTTAGTATGAAGACTGAATTTGAAGATAATTTTGACAAGGTTTTGACACAAGATGAAAAAGACTCAAATTGATAAATCAGAAGGCTAAATCAGACTCAAGAGCTCACTTTAGGAAAATGAATGGATTCTTTCTAGTTTCTGCTCTGTTCCTGACACAGTGAATGTTTTGACAGAATCTAGAAATAGGCTATAAAAACTAGATTTCTGACAAATTTGACAAGTCTCTAACAACTTTTTGAAAATTCTTAAATGAGTTTCTGTAAGCTCATATGACATTGGGTATGCTCTCAAATGACAATTGCAATAATCGTACGATAATTGCTGCCAGGGATAATTGTTCTTTTTATTTTTTATGACAACACTTGTACGACATAGTACTAACTCTTGTATGACAATACAAGGGGTTATGAAATGACTTTTGGTCAAGACTCGTACGACAATCTAAGACTGTGGGATGACTGTTGACTCCAGAGAGGAATTTTTTCTTCAGATTTGCAATTTTTGGGTTTTTTAGAATCAGTGTGTTTGCAAATTGTCTATTCAAATTTGAAGATTATTCAAGGATCATTTTTTTCCAATAACCAAATAGATAAACAAGCACACAGAATAGTAGGCAAGTGATTTCAAGAACATCTAAAAATAATGAACAGGGGACAAAGAAACCCTGCGCATGAACAATCAAGTGACTAAATGTGCTAATCCCTAGAAGTGCTAGTTGTGTATGTTCCAAAAAGTTTTCCAATAATGCAAATATTCCTAGAAAATAAAAATTTGGCCTCACTAGGGTTTGTAGTAATGGTCTGACTCTGCAACTTTTGTGATCTCAAGAGGGAGAACTCTAATCTAGGTGCACCGGGGTTTTGAAATAGTCCAAGAATTTAATCAATCAAGAGCTGCTAGGGAGATTTGACAGCCCAACAAGAGACCACACCTATGAAGATTTCCTCCACAAGGAAATTTATATAGCGGCTATTGCTACCACAGTGAAAATGGCTATCACCGCTTGAGGTTTTGTCCATGTGGTTGACTTAATTAAGGGAATGTCCACTATGATTAACCCTCTCTAAAGGTGACTCACAAAAGATACCACGAGGGGACTAGATTGGTTTCAAGGATCTGGGTTTCTGGTACTATCCAAAAAGGAAGTAGAGAATAATCCCCTAGCCTCTTCATGTCACCAAGACAAAGCAGATCAATTAATCTAACATGCTAAGACCAAAATTATCTCACAAAGATATGATGTCAACCACTTATGATCTATCAACCTCTCTGGAGAGAGAATGTATCAATCAAAAGTTGAAGATGCACAAATCTAGTAAAACGTGAGACAGTCTCAGTAACCTCCCTACCTACAAGGGGATCCTTCGTCAAGAAGAGCTTTGCATGCATGAACAAGCGAAAGAAGCCCACTCTCTCAAGATCATCCATAAAAAATGTTCATAGGGCCTATTTACTATGTGTAACAAATATGTAGAAAGCAAATCTACATTCGTTTTATAGCTCAAAATGAAGTCTGTGATATGAAAGTGAGAAAAGTCACACAATCTTGACATGTGAGAGTTTGTTTTATGTCCAAATCAAAGTGTTATTAGATCGTAGTAGAATACCTAAATTCCTTTCAAAGCGCTTAGTAGATTTTACCTATTTTAGCAATTCAGTTGGGCTTTTCCTAATCAGACTTAGAAAATATCAGTCAAAAATAGAAGATCTCAATTGTTAGGGTTAGTTGTTAGTCCAAATCTAAAAATCAAATCTAAAAAACTACCTAAAATTCTAAAATGACAATTGAATCCTAGAGTCAAAACTTGTACAGCAGGGGGTTACCTTCCAAACGACAATCCAAATCCCATACGACAATGGGTCAGCTCTGATACGACTATCTAGAAACTCATACGAAAGTGGATGTCTCACCAGACAACAATATAAGTCTCAAACAACAATCTGTAGTTGCTGAAACAAGTCTCAAAATACTCAACTATCATACAAAAACCAGTAGCTTCTGGTACAAGTTTCTAACAAAAGTCATACAAAAAATGTACAGATAGAGAATGAAATTGTAGAATGGACCAGAAAATGATAGAAAAATAGATAGAAGTGAAATAGAAGAGATGGAAACCTACTTCAAGGCCCCATGGTGGGTGTCATAAATGTGTGTGTGAATTTTGTACCTAGCTGTAGACACAACACTTCAGTAAAACATTAGAGGTTAGCCAAAATCAAAATCTTACAAATAATTGAAACTAAGATAACCTGGTGATTTACTGCCTACTAGTAGGTGCGAGTATGATGTTCTCAGATTGGAATTGAGATAAGTGACAATGCAACACCTAAACAAAGGATTTGAATGCAAAAGATGGGTATGAAATGAATGCAGATTTAATCTATATTTTTGTATTTTCTATGGAATAATATGAAAAACTGTATGAATCTAAGCTAGAAATGAAATTGGGGTGATATGCAGATTTATTTAAGAATGATATGAAAACTATGAAACTATTACCAACAATGAAAGATCTCACAAAATCACCTGTCACAAGTGCTCAATCCTTCAATCACAAATTCACGAGAGTAATTGTGCAAATTCGAGGTAGTTTTATTGTGAAGAGCTAAGCCTTGATTTTATAAAAATCCAGGGCTTTGAGGATGCATGAGAAAAGCCATAAATCACTCTTGATGAACTCAGGTTGATTTTTGAGTTATCAAGAAATCAGAGATAATTAACTCACAAAAATCATGCAAAAGCAGTGTTTAACTCAAAATAGAGTTTAGATCAAATTTCAACTCATCATCAAATGTTGAGTTTAATTTTAAAATTGTTTTTTGATTTCTAGTTGATTACTTTTCTGATTGTGCATGATTTAATTATAAATTAATTTAAAAATAAAGTGATTTATTCTCAACTTAACTATTTTTGAATTAAAATAATTGATTTATGGGTTAATCAATTATTAAATCAAACTTTATTCTAAAACTATATTATTAAAAATTGACAATTGACATGAATTAATTAAATAAGAATTTAATCAATTAGTCATGAGATTTTAAATTTATTGTCAAAATAAAATAATACAATTTAGGAATAATTTAATTAAATCTAAATAAATAATTAAGTGGAAGTATTACATCTAATTAATTAAATATTTAGAATATTCAATTAATCAAACTTTAGGATAAATAGGATTTATCACCAGATAATCATTAAATTAAAGATAATTAGGATAAATAGGAATATTGCTAAGAATATTCCCCGATGCAGAATTTAGGATAATCAATTAGGATTCGATGATGTGCAGATATGCCTTAGGTTAGGACTTTGATGTTAATTTCATTCGAATTGAAGATGTAGGAGGTTAATGAACCTATAGCCCATTTTTGGGGTATTACACTCTATAGCTATTAAATAGAAAATATAAAACCTACCTAGAATTATTAGTGTTTTGATAATCATTATATCTCAAAGAAATTATCGACCCTATCTTCAATGTATCCAAAAAGAAGAGATTGGTGAATATTTCTAGAAATATGTCTATTGCATATAGTTGTCGTTAGACTAAAAAAAATTGTATTGTTCAAACCTTCTTTTAGTCAAGGCCAATTTCTTGTATGATAAAATATGAAGCAATGCCATTTAAACGATATCTCTAGCATTAATTGATCAAATTACATTGGAAATCAACACACAATCCATATTAATGACACAATTTTTTTCTCAAATACTAAATAACAAAAACCACTAATACTATATTCAAATTCACAACCAAAATACTAGTACAAACCCACCTAGATAGGAAATGCATGTTTTCATATTCTAAAAATAAGTTATCATTCGTATTCATTTCCCTAAGCTACATGTCAACGATGGAATCTATTTTATAGTGGGAAGCGTAAGTCCTTCCCATGTGAATATTTTAGTGCACTTTGTGCTTAAATATAACCATATCAATTCTTCCCATCAAAATTTAAAATTGTGAGAAAATCATATTTCCAATATTTTACAATTTTAGTAGTGTAGATACTATTCAAGACTTATAAATAAACTCTGGGGGAAAAGTGATGGTTTCTAATGAGAAGTAACTACACATTGTGAAAAATACCATGTGCCTCTAAAAATACTTTCCCTCTATGACTCACAAATTCGTCACATTTAATTTTCTATAAGATGGAAGACACCTCATGCTGAAGAGATCACAATCTCAAAATGGAAATTAATTTCCCTCACATTTAATTTTCTAGATGATGACATGTGACTCATGTCGAAGAGATCACAATATAAAAATGTCAATTAATTACCCTTTCTTTAGCTTCATACACACTCTTTTGAAGTCATTTATAGCTATTTTGGAGATGAAAAAAATACACCCCCTTGCACATTAACTCTAGTGAATTTATCTATTTGTGCCTCACAATGAGTAATTTATTTTTGGGAAGTTTCCTCAGATAGACTAAATAATATCTTCAACTTTGAAGATTAGTAATTTATGCACAATGTCTCTATCATCTTGGGTGACAACTATCTTATGAAAGAAGGGAGATACCACTCAAATGTGGAAATCACTTCACTATTGTATGACCTGATGCTTGGAAATTGACACCATTGTAGATATGAGAAGGTTCATTACCAAGTGTATCCAAGATGAATGGAGAGGAGGCATGGGCAATATTCTACTTAGGACTAGAACATGAGTGGAACAAGTTATAAAGAAAGAGGATTGGATTTTTGTTGGAGAGGTACATTATCCTATGCATCCATTATTAGTTTAGAATGCTCACAGTAATAGGGAGGTTCCTTAGATAGAAATAGGGATTGGTATGAGCACTATTAAACACTATCTAGTAGAAAAATATGCCCAAGAATGAAGAAGGGAAGCCCTTTTAGTGAAATACAATCCAATGAAACCATGTGGGTACCCACCAAGGGGAACCAAAATGGGATGAACTAAAACAAGTGATGTTGGTCCATCATCACACCCTTTAGGTTGATGAAGTTGGTCAACCCTCCATGTAGGTTTTATTATTGATCTCTGTATTTTTTTACCAAATTTCTCTTTGATCGAGATGCTCCCACAAATTTTGAAGTCATAGGTTCTCTATTTTATTGCATGCATTGGCTAGGGAAATCTTCCTATTTTGGAAGATAACTACATAGTTTTAGACTATATTATAGATGAATTGTGATGAACAAGAGTTTAAACCATTTTAATTTTGATAAACTATTGAAAATTATCTAGATATAATTTTGATGAACAAGAGTTGTCAACATAAACTCTGTATTATGATTAATGGATGACTTGTTTCTCTATGTTGAATGTGCCATGTTTGAATAACACAGTTAAACAACTTCTCCATGCACATTATTGTGGATGTTTCTTCTTTGAACAAGTTTTGCAATCCTATATTTTTAAATGGTACAAATATTATTGGTGTCATGTAAAATCTTTGTACTATTTCATAATTCTTATATTGGCACATTCTAAATCTATTGCCAATACATACAAGACATCACTTTCTTTCACTTGAGTTATAAACTCCCAAAATCCAACAAGTTGAATAGTCTGTTTGCCTTAATATCTACATTTTTATTATTTTACTTCTATTCTAAATGTACCATCGTAAAAAGTAAGCACCCTTAATTAGGTGCTCAGTTTAACCTTATTTTAGTATATATGGGTTCCCAAATTGATTTCACACTCTCCTAACACTTATTGGACCTTCATATTAACATTATAGGTCATATATTGATTCAATTTATTCATAACTCAAGGTTAGTCCTCATTTATAAGTGTGCTCCTCTATTTTTTTCCTCCAATAAAATAATTCACTCCATCACCTAGGACCTATAGCCCTATTTTTGGCATTTGTGACCTATTCCAAGCTCAAATTGAGTCATAGCCAAGAATCTTGCACCTACCCTACTTCTCCAACACCCTATCCAAATTTTGGCACAATTTTATAGGTACAAAATGCCATTGGCATTCTATCCCTAGGAAAGAATGATCCCCTAGAATTGGGGCCCAAATTTGGCCTAGGGCCCTATGTCAGGGCATTAGTGGGAGATTCAGTCTCTTGGCTAGCTTGCCTAATTTTTTGACAAGGTCATGGCCAGAGTTTCCTCAATGGAGATAGTCCTACCATGCAACAAGAGTCAAAAGAACACAAACAACCAACTCAAGAACAATAAAATACAATCAAGATGCTACAACAGATCTTTGTATTATCATAGATCTAAGTATTTACATTACATTGGCCTGCAACATGCAGACTAAAAACTTTCTGCATATGTTCCTTATTAGAACAAAATTCCAAACCTAAACCCTATTACTAACCTCTAAATGCTATCTTATTCATCACTCCCTACTTGACTACTTCACTCAAAACAAAGATCATAAGCCTCAATATATAGAGATTCACTACACAAATGCCGACTAAGAACTATTACATTTTCCAAGACTAAGAAAATGTAATATAGAAATATAGGCCAGGACCCAAATCATAAGGTCTTATTGCCAAGATTTAGAAATGATGCATGATCTAAGAGAAACTTCTATTAGATAACTAAGAGGGAGGGGGTGAATCAGTTAAGTCTAATTATCCTACAGTCCCAAATACTCCCAGACATATATAATAAAACTTTTAAATCAATTTATCAAATCGGTAAATTATCAACTATGCCTTGCACTTTATATATCGATTACCAGTAAATTAAATACTATGTTTACCAATCTATCCAGTTATAGAAATGTGTAAAGTAAAATAATAATTCAACACATCCATACACATATAACACATAGATTTGTAATGTGGAAACCTTGTTAGGGGAAGAACCACCTGGGACCGGTAACCCAAAATAATTCACTCTTCTAAAGTGAGCTCGGTTAGGAGCCAACCCTATTAAAGGTTACACAACACACTGTGAGGTGTGACCTAGTTAGAGGATTTATCAATCACAATTCTCCCTTGACCAATCATTCACTATGGGGTCAACAATAAAATAATCAACATTCATTGAATATCATATTGAAATATAAAGACTGTTAAGTCCCACTCGGTGAAGATATTTATCTATAACAATGGTTAAATTGATACAGTAATGATCTGATTCACATACAACTTGATTTGTATATTTTAAGATCTATGCTAAGCTCAAAAATACCTCTGATCAATAATCAATTCAATCTCTCTATTTCCTTCAACTTTGTTCTGCTCGGTAATTGCTTTCTCTTTTGCTTGGTGTTATCTACATATTTTCTTGGTTCTATCTTCAACCAGTTTGATCAGTGTTGGATGAAATAATTTCCTTCATGCGAATTGTCCTACAACATTGCTCTGAATAATGAATCTCATGTCTCCTTATATAGACATCATAAACCATTTTATTTCCATCCATAGATTTTTCCTCTTAATCTCCACCATATATTTTGCTACTTTAACCTTCCTCAACAATTGTGTCAATAACACATTTCATTTTTCTTCATCTGATCATCCTTGAATTTTGTCAGTCATTTGATCATCATAATAGACATTATCTTTTACCTCAAAATCATAAACAATTATCCAACTCATCATCTTTAGTCGACAGCCATAAGTTCCATTTATTTCTTTCACTCAGTCAATATGATAATGCATCGGTGTCTTCTTACTTGGCTAATACTATACTCGATATACACTACACTTGCTCAGTGTATACTGAATTATGTTAGGAATGGGAACACTAAGAGGGGGGGGGGGTGAATTAGTGTTCATTGTATTTTATCTTTTTACTTTATTCTTAAACTGAACTTGAATACTTAAATATTGAAATGAACATTAACATAAACATGAAACATGAACACAAGACATAACACTAATATGGTTACGAGGAAACCCAAATTGGTAAAAACCCCGATCGGAATTGACACCCACTAATATTCTATACTAGTGTTTAATGATCCTTGTTAGAAGATCCTTAACCCTGTTAGGAGTTGTTTTACAATATGTTTAGTACAGTGACCTTTTCAAGGGTCAAACCCTATTAGGGGTGTGGATGCACTATCCTAGAGCATTTTTCTCAAGTGGTGAAGGCTACAACCTTCTGATCTTAGATACACACTATATCTGTTGGATGAACTGTCACTGTGACACTACTTGTCTGATTAGTTCCTTTAATGCACTAATGGTTTGACCTCTTGAAAAGATCTAATACATCTTATCAACTCTTTTCATACTTCTACTATGCTTATCTCAACTCTTTATCAACTCTCATACTAGTTACAATGGGCGCATCTAATATTTATATGCACATACAAAATAAATAACTAGGTCGGCCCTTTAATTGATTACATACAATGCTTCCAATTGAATTGGCTCAAGTGTGTTTACAAACAAACATAATTACATGTTATAAAAATAATTACAATAGGGGCATAGCCTTTACAATAGAATAATATAACCGCAAACCAAAATACCAATAGTCGGCTGCTTGCTCTACTCTTCTCTGGCATTCACTGTCTGTGCAACTTGAACTCTCTGTATCTTCTTCATACTGAATCTTATGATCATGCACTCTTAGAATTAGTATGTCTATGATGTTACCAACTTAAATTCTAGGGTGCATACCATAATTCTATTATATGCATGTGTGCTAATGCTCTGATCTTTAGGTACTCAGTATACTATCTAGTCTTCAACACTTAGCCAATTTATGATCTTCTCATCAAGTGCGCTGACTCCAAAACACTATATGAATTTGTTTCCATAATGAAAACACTATATTAAGTCATATATAGTAGTATAGACAAATTTCCAACAATCTCCCCCTTTTTCATTGATGGCAACAAAGGAATATGGCACAGTTTCTAAAAAAATTTCTATCTTATATCTCCCTTATACATATCTATAACTTCATACTCTATTCTATCTTATATATCCCTTATACTTATCTATAACTCCATATTCTATACATACTCACCCTTTGAAATTAATGACAAAGGTGTTTCAAAACTATATCTATAAAGACTTATAGTGAGAGAACATTTGGATATGCTATCTGTAAGTTTTGGATCTCTTTCTTCCAAAATGTAATCAATGAATTAACAATTTGGAGATGGGCGCATAGTGCATACTGTAGCTTCTCCATCTTCTCCAAATATACGCTAGGACCATGATCATATGTCACCATCATGGTGCCTATCTCCTTGATATTCTAATTAAGTATATCTATTGAGGGTGCAAGAGCATTTCTAAGTTGATTCTACCTAGCCCTTAATTTGGACATCTCCTTTTCCACCTTCTCAATCTTTTCAATTTGTCCTTGATATACATTATTTCACATATTTACATCAATGGATGGGTCTTTCACTAATTTATTTACTTGCTCTATTATATCTTTTTCCTCTTGTATCTTCTTGAAATGGTCATTAGTTAACTTGTCCTAATCCATATAGTCAGCAATGATTTTCCTTCCTTTTTCTACAAATTCCTTCAAATATGCTTGTCTAATCTTTAGTGAGTTCAGGTCAAGTGTAAAGTTACTAACTAACTCACTGAGCCTTTTCTCTCTATACTTCTCTTCTACAAATTGAGATGCAGATGCTTCCAAGCTAGCAGAGTTAGTTTTAAAGGCTGTGAGGATGTTACTAACATCATCAACTGTACTGACCTTGGACACTTTCTTTTCTGAAGACAACAG
Organism: Chamaecyparis obtusa; assembly: GCA_027943335.1. Lineage (NCBI taxonomy): Eukaryota > Viridiplantae > Streptophyta > Pinopsida > Cupressales > Cupressaceae > Chamaecyparis > Chamaecyparis obtusa. The sequence goes on from BSBK01007353.1 coordinate 224,326, forward strand.
GTTGTTCAATATGTTCACTGACTCAACAAATAGGGGATTCCTCATTACTTGTTTCTCCTTGGCCTTCTCCATAGCTAAGACACTGATCTTGATCAGGTCTTCTTCTCCCCATGAATCCAAACTGGTTGTTTCAGGTGTCAAACTTGACAATAATGCTGCCAAGGGTACTGAAGTGATAGGAGTGTTTTCCTCTACTTGTTTTACTTTGATTAGCATTTCAACAAATGGCTTATCTTTTGGCTCACTTATTTTTACCTCTTCTTCTCCTTTTTCTTCTTTTGGCTTTTCTTTCTCTTTCTCTGTTTCTTTTTCTATTACCTTTTCTTTTTCATTAGTTATATCTTCAGTCAATATTTCTTGTTGATTAGTAGGAGTGTTACTGCATAAGTTCTCAACCTCTTGAGTGCTTACAAAGGCTTCTTCAAACTTGTCCAAATACATGTCTGTGGCTGCCATAGTGACCTTTACATTGTCAATAAAAATTGAGTCATCCTTGAGTGTCTCTATCATGGGCATAGACTTATTTGCCTCTATAGATGCATCAACTGTGTGCACTAAATCCTATGGACCTATAGATGGTACATTTACAGTCTCTGAATCTTTTGCAACCTTTGTGGGTACTTGAGTTGTGGGCAGAGTAGCTAGATAAATGTGTCTGTTCATGAAAACCTTCTCAAAGGGTTTCTCTATTTCCTTTGCAACTAACTCAAAGTTTTTGTCCATTATATGTAAAGTTCTTGTTTTTGTTCTAAGGTGTGGCTTTACCAAATATAACAATAAATTTTTCTCCTCTAGAGAACATACTAGAAAACTCTCATCTAAGATATTTTCTCTTATTCTCAGATCTTCTTCTATTGCTTGTCTCTTTAGGAATTCTAATATGTTCCACACATTGTTTGGAATCATAGTTTTCAGTTCTAGGACTATCTTTTTGAACTTCAGCATGTGTTTGATAATTATTCCATGGATTTTTTATTTTTCAATTTCACTATACTTCTCATAGAGCTTCCCTACCTAATCTATCCTTCCTTCATCAATTATTCTTGCACTTAACACATTGAGACTAGGTTTGAAGCTTACTTGTGGAGGTGTTTGAGTGTTCTTCCTATTCCTTGTTACTCATGAGGATGGATGACCAGTGCTGATTTCTTTCTTCCTCTTAGGCATTTCCTTATACTTAGGAGGAGCAGTAAGGTCAACTTTTACTATGGGCCCAGGAGGAGTAATATCCATTTTATGCTTCTTGTCATCTAATTTCTTTATTTTTACCTTCTTCATCTTTGGATCCTCAGATTTTGTCTTTGCTGTAGCTACGCTCTCTATTTCCAAAGAAATCTTCTCTTGCCTTGCTTTGTCTAGGTCTTCTTGAGATACTCCATGAATTCTCAAAATCTCTGAAGTAACTTTCACAACCTTCCTTTTTGTTGCTGCGCTATTCAAAACTGCATCAACTTCTCTTGTTTTCTCTTCATAGATTCCCCATCTTGGCTCATTAGGGTCTTTAGGTGCTGATAATAGTAATGAGCATATGCTTCTAGGATCAACTCCTCAACTTCATATCCAAGTGGATGAATCCACTTTGTCCTTGGTTCAACAGCCTTCATCCATGTTGTATTAGTTTCCACAATGAAACAAATTATATCCTTGTATTTCTCAACAATACTTTCTGGAATCCTATATCTCATTTTCATTTTGACTCTAAATGTCTTCAATTCCAGAGTCATGTAATATTTTAGTGTGCTCTTAGTAGATGCCTTGAAATATATCTGTGGCATAGTAGGAATAGTCTTGTCTAGGTATAAATCTGACACCTTTCTAAGAATGTGGAAGTACATGTATATGATCAAAGACCCAAATCTGAATATCTTGGTCTTGTCATGTTTGATAGCCTTGATGTTGTCTATTAGTTGTGTGTGCAGGATCTCGCACAAATTGAACTCTCCATTCTCTTTCACAAGTCTTATTGTTGCAAGAATTATGGCCATAGACACACTATTCACCCGGCTAGTGTGTTGAAACCTATATCCCAGTATCATGGATATCAATATGATGTCATTTTTCTCAATAGGCTCTATACTCATTTTGTGCCTATCACTTCTTGATTTACATGTTTTCTCAACAAGTTTTCTCACATCCTTGCCCGCTAGAAGAACCTGTCCTTGAGAGGCCTATCATCTCATGAATTAGGTCTCCTGTAATCTTGACTGACACTTCACCTATCCAAAATAGGTCATCATGGATCCTAATGAGTAGGATTTTGATCCATTCCAACTCGTAGAACTCATATGTCATAGCATATTCCACTATAGGATGATTATTCCATTGCGCATCCTCATCCATGAAGGTTTTATCAAGTTTCATCATGGTTTCCATGTGCACTCTTATTCTGTCCAAACCTACTGGTTCCTTTTTGCAATGTATGTATGCCCTAATGTCTTCTACATGCATAACACCCATGGGAGTGCGGGAGAATGCACCTTTTAGGTCGTCTAGTGTGGATTTAAATGGATTCCTTTTAAACACATATCTCTTCTTCTCTACCACATCAAATACAATGGGAGTAGCTATTACTTACTTAAATATCACTTTCCAAATGATCTTTAAAGACTTTTGAATCGGCGTGACGAACTAGGGTTTTCACAACCGATCAAATGCACTACAAATCCTTGATGAATCAATATGCAATCCTTCACAATAAAATTCTAGAGCTCTTCTACTCTCTAATTTCTCTGAATTCAAATGCAATGAGAGATCTACAAACTTTTGTGTACTTTAAATTAGGAATTTTTCCATTAATGCTTGCCGCGTAAACCAGGCTGTCACTGAAAATTTCTAACTTTCATTCTACAAACAATAATCTTGTGCGCTCTTGCACATAGGTTTTTCTAGTCTCCAAAAGCTTAAGTCCAAAGGTGCATACTCTGAGGGTGAGTATACCGGCCACACAGGGGTCTAGAGCTAAATTAGCTCCCCCTATGACCCTGAGGGCCATTCATCCTAATGTAGAGGGTGAATCTCAACTATGGATGCATCCAATACATTCTCATCAACCTTATCCTTCTTTTCCTCTGACCAAATCAAGCTCGCATCCTCTAAAGCTTTCACAAACTTGACTTCTCCTTCGATATCTAATACTAGTTCTTCAGGCTTTTTAGGGCTTTCCTGACCTTGCGTCCTTGATCTACAAAATTTTGAGATGTGTCCAACTTTGTTACAAGAGTGACAAATTATTGGAGGCCTTATATTTCTTGGTGCATTGATATGGGTTACCATTTTACATTGTCTTTCTAAGTGACCATTATAGTTACATATCTGACATGTAACATTTTGAGGACTTCTTACATTTAGCTAATTCTGATTTCTCTGATTATGTTGAGTCTTGTTCTTCTAACTTGTCTTACAATTTATAGCTCTATGACTAAATTTATTGCATGAATAACAGTAACCATTGAAAGGTCTTACCTCTGTATAGTTCCTTGCTATATGTCCATGCTTGTTACATGCATAACAAGTTTGATCTACTGGCTTGCACTCATTCTTGGATGGTTCAACATGATCTTTAGTCTAACTTCTAGTCTCCTTAGCATCTGAGGTATCTTCTGGTGCTTTCATTCTTGCTCGCATGTTGTCAATTTGATTTTGTGCTTCATTGTATCCAATGCAGCTAGTATCTCCTTTAACTCTTCTTGCATACAACTGAGATTCTATCAAATCAGAACTGGTGTAAAATTTATCAATGTGATTCTTTACCTCTTTCAATTTAGATTCCAAGCTTTCTTTTTTGTTCCTTAGCTCCAAGATTTCCATGTTTGCTTGCCTCAATTCTTGATTGAGTTGAAGGTTCTCTTTGATCTATTCATCATAGACTTCCTGATTATTAGTCAACTTATCATCCAATTCTTCAATCTATTTTTTCAGAGATGAATTTTCTTCATTTGTCTTCTTGATCATTATCCCTAAATCACTGGTAGAGAATTCTTTCAAATCCTTTCTTAGCCTTTTGATGACTACTTGAGCATCACTGACTTTTTCTTTTATTTCTTCAATTTCTTTTTTAGATCTGTCTAGGTCTTCAAGAGCATCTTCAAGATTTCTTTTTAGATGTTTCATTTCTACTTTATCCATGATCTCCTCAAGTGGTTAAACTTCTTTGCTGAGGACCAGAGCTCTAATACCAATTGTTAGGAATGTGAACATTGAGAGGGGGGGGGTGAATCAGTGTTCACTATATTTTATCTTTTTACTTTATCCTTAAACTGAACTTGAATACTTAAATACTGAAATGAACATTAACATAAACATGAAACATGAACACAATACATAACACCAATATGGTTATGGGGAAACCCAAATAGGTAAAAATCCCTGTGGGAATTGACACCCAATAATATTTTGTACTAGTGTTTTATGATCCTTGTTAGAAGATCCTTAACCCTGTTAGGAGTTTCTTTACAATATGTTTAGTACAATGAACTTATCAAGGGTTGGACCCTGTTAGGAGTCTTTTACAATAAACCCTATTAGGGGTGTGGATGCACTATCCTAGAGCACACTACTCAAGTGGTGAAGGCTACAACCTTGTGATCTTAGATACACACTATATCTGTTGGATGAACTGTCACTATGACACTACTTATTTGATCAATCCCTTTAATGTGCTGATTCTTTGACCTCTTGCCAAGCTCTAATACATCTTATCAAATCTTCACATACTTTTTCTCTTCTTATCTCAACTCTTTATCAACTCTCATACTAGTTACAATGGGCGCATCTAATATTTATATGCGCATACAAAACAAATAACTAGGTCGGCCCTTTAATTGATTACATACAATGCTTCCAATGGAATTGGCTTAAGCATGTTTACAAAAAAACTTAATTACTTGTCAAAAAACTAATTACAATAGGTGCATAGCCTTTACAATAGAATAATATAACCGCAAACCAAAATACCAATAGTTGGTTGCTTGCTCTATTCTCTAGCATTCACTATCTGTGCAACTTGAACTCTCTGTATCTTCTTCATACTGAATCTTCTGATCATGTGCTCTTAGACTTAGCATGACTATGATGTTACCAACTTAACTTCTAGGGTGCATACCATAATTCTATTATATGTATGTGCGTTGATGCTTTGATCTTCAAGTACTCTATATACTGTCCAGTCTTCAACACTTAGCCAATTTCTGATCTTCTCATCAAGTGCATTGACTCCAAAACACTATATGACTTTTTTTCCATAATGAAAACACTATATTAATTCATATACACCAGTATAGACAACTTTCCAACAAATTCTTCATTTAACAACCACATAAACTTGTTCATTCTTGATCTTCAATACATAATAGGTTCATGTAATACCATCAAGTCATTAACATAATTCCATAGACTCATTAATAAGTTACCCAATGTATACCATATCCATATCTTTCTTATCCATCTCAACTTCATGTAGATATCTCATTCCTTTACCATTTTTCCTTCTTAAGATGTTTGTAACCATCATGATAAGTACAATAAAAAATACTTGACATCAATGACAATACATTAACTGATTTAATTGTCTTACATTCACTTTAATAGCTCAGTGATCATCAATCACTTGTCTTTCAAGTATCCATTCCATTGTCAAACTTTCCTTCAAGATATTCAACTAGTTATAGTTCATTAATCTCGCCCTTTGGCATTGATGAAACACACTATGAAATATGCCATAAAATACCAAACATCTGTTCTACAACTCTGTAAGAAAATGTTGTAACTCGGTAAGCTCTCCCTAGCTTGTACATTTAATATGTTTAATAACTACACAACATTAATACTCTCCATGCAGTCTCTCCCGCATATGCGATCTTCTCTTCCTATATATGTATATTCTTCTCTCCCTTTAGATAGATATTTCATTGATTCTTCTCTCCCTTTGATGGAAATTCCAAAAAGAAAATAAACAGCTCTTAAGTAGCTAAAATATTATCTTTGGTGTTCGGTTCAGATCAAATACCTTTCATGTACCGATATGTAGTATCATTTTTTCTTTCATCTTTCAGCTTTCACAACCTTAGGAAACCTAAAGTGTGAACATCATGCATCAACATCATTTTATATTCTAATAAAGTATAGGTTGATGAAACCTCCTAATCACCTTAGTGATTGATAGAAAGGAGATGGAACCCTAGTCTAGTCCTCATGAAGTACTCAAATGTATCCTTTGGTAAGGGTTTAGTAATATATCAGCAAGTTGCTCTTGTGATTTCACATTCCAATTTCACTTTCTTTTCTTGTACTTCTCTCAAGTAGTGGTAATTTATAGATATATGCTTTGTATTTGCATGCATCACCAAATTCTTAGAAATGTTTATTGCACTAGTGTTATCACAATATATTATCATTGGGTCAGTGATCTATTCTTTCGTACCTTCCAAAAGTTGTTTTATCCATGCAATATTTGAACAATTAGAAACAACAAAAACATATTCAACTTCTGCAATGGATTGAGAAATGCATCCTTGTTTCTTACTTATCCAAGTAGTTAATCTTTCTCCCAAAAACAATGCTCCACCAATGGTTCTCTTTTTATCATCTATATTTCCAGCCCAATCTGCATCTGTGTAAAATTTTAGTTAGAAATTGTAATACCCCAAAAATGGGCTATAAGTTCATTAACCTCTTACATCGACCAATCGAACAAAATCGACGTCAAAGTCCCAACCTAAGGCACATCTAAACATCATCGAATCATAATTGATTATCTTAAATTTTGCATCAGGGAATATTCCTAGCAATATTCCTAATTATCTTAATTATCTTTAATTTTATAATTATTTGGCAATAAATCACATTTATCCTAAAGTTTGATTAATTGAATATTTTCATATTTAATTAATTAGATTTAATATCTTGCCACTTAATTGTTTAATTAAATTTAATTCTATCTATTATTAATTGTATTATTTAATTTTGACAATAGATCAAAATTCTTATCTTTAATTGATTAAATTCTTATTTAATAAATTAAAGCATGTTGTCATTATTTAATAATATAATTTTTAATAAAAGTTTGGTAAAATAGTTAATTAACCCATAAATTAATTATTTTATTTCAAAAATCAGTTGAGTTGAGGATAAATCACTTTATTTATTTATTTAATTCTTAATTATTATGCATATTCAAAAGAAACAGTTAAACTCCAAATCAGAAAATCAATGCAAGTTATTGACTTTTTGAAACTCAACATCCTTTTGGAGTTCAAAAAGCTGATCTAAACTCTAATTTGAGTTAAAAAGCTATTTTTGCATGTTTTTGCATGATTTTGAGAATTAACTATCTTTCATGATCAGATAACTCAAAAATCAAGTTGAGTTTATTTGAGTGATTTATGGCTTTTCCCATGCACCTCCAAAGCCCTGAATTTCTATAAATTAAAGGCCTCAGCTCTTCATAATTCATCTCATATTTTGCATAATCACGCTGGAGAATTGGAATTGAAGAATCAAAGCTCTTGCGAATCAACATCTTTGTGAGATCAATCTTATTTTTGCATTCATATTTCATATCATTGTTAGATTAGCATAGCATATCAATTTTCAATAGCATTCATAGCATATCAATTTGATCTAGCATAGATTCATATCAAGTTTTCATCATTATTATTGCATAGAAAATATCAAAAATATAGATTAATTGCATTCAATTTCATATTCATCTTTTGCATTCAAATCCTTCATTTAGGTGTCATCTAGGTCACTGATCTTGATTACAATCTGAGAACATTAATCTCGCACCTACTAGAAGGTAGTAAATCGCTTGGTTAGATAGATTTCAATTTTGCATGATTTTGATTTTTGCTAACCTCTAATGTTTTACTGAGTGTTGTGTCTACAGATCAGGTACAATTTTCACACACACAGAAATTGCCTTCTTTCTTGTACCATAATCCATGGTTTTCAATGTTCTTCTGGTACCTCAAAATTCTTTTTACAATAGTCATATGTGATTCTTTAGGATTAGCAGAAAATCTTGCTACAATTCCAACTACATGTGCAATATCTGGTCTACTATGTAGAACATACATCAAATTACCAATCATTCATCTGTATAGTGTCTGATTTACCTCGGTTGTGTTGGTTGTCCTTTTGGTTTCAACTTGTAGGTTTACACTATGATTGAGAACTAAATGTCACTGACTCTATCACCACTCCAAAGTCTGCAAGGAAAAGGGCCAATTAACAAGGATCAAAGAGATATTCCTACACTTTGAGCTTAAATGCTCAGGCGGGTGTACCCTTGATTCACTTCTTGAAAGGAATCACTAACTAATAGACATTTATACCCCTTTACTAATTGATTAAAGATTTTATCATTTATATGTGTGTGTGATTGATGATGATGGACTGCTTTGAAAGAATAGATCAGTGCCTTAACCCAGGGCAAAGAGTCACTTGATAACATATATCAACTAAAACCTTAACTCAAACAAACTTGAGCTTAGAATAAGTTATTTTCCTATTACTCCTCTCACTCACATGTTAGGACATCAAATCCTTATCTAGCCATGAACTCACTAAAACTACCTCAAAGACTTTAATCCTAACTTTGTTAGGAACTTAAAGATAATCTCAAAATACTCTTTGTTTACCATATGCTAACCCACTTTTTGAAATTAACATATATGAGCTCAAGAAAAAAACAAGAAAAAATACACAAATATGAAATTGGAATCCAAATGTATTCTCGTTAAAATTTGCAGAACCAATACATTATCAAACCACAAAATGCTAGGAAGCAAACCCTGAAATCCAAGCTCTCCTTGTTCAGTATAATACCATCAACAACCAGGGACCAAAAAGAAAGTTTTGGAACCCCTACAAAATAAAAAATACAACAATATATACCCCCTAGTCATCTTAAAATCCCAAAACAAGATGCAACAAGCTATGGATGACTAGGGTTAGGGTTTCACCCACCAGACCAACTAGAAACAGTCAAAAATTTATTCCAGGGATGGAAACCTAGGCAATTAGAACAATCAGATCCAAGAATGATCTCAATTTATGAATAATATTGGAGTACTATACCGAAGATCATGAATCTACCATGCTAAACAATCTGATTATTCACCTGCAATATACCTCAAGCAAGTGACTACCTACATTTTCAATGTACAAACCTTCTGCAATTAATCATCAGACACCCTAGACCACTCTGCAATAGTCAGCAAAACCAATTCTACCAAATCTAGCTGCAAAAGCATTCAATTTCAATCCTTCCTATCACAGAAAATCCTCTAAGAAATTTGAATTTGAAATATAATGGCTACCCCGACAAAGTTTAAAATGTGACCGTCAATTTTGTTCATTTCCTAGCAGATTGGGCGGCTTACATTTAATCTGACAATAGTCACGAACCCTTTTGAAAATTCTTCAGCCCAGTTAGCACACCATAGCCAATAAAAGTCTTGCACATTAGCTCCACATAGCAGACAGGACCCACAAAGTATAACCTTTAAATCAAACTATCGTCGCATGATCGCATGGCCTGAAAAGATTCCATGTGATCATGCGACAGTCGTAGATCTTGCCACACTGTCAGCCCTCTTTGAAATATTTGGGCCCATTGACAAGTCCAAGTCACCTTCCAACTCAACCAATTAGAACAACGCAAGTCAGGGCCACCTGTTAGAGGACCCACCCTCATCAGTCGTCTGAGAAAAGTAAAATCGATGACTGGCATAAGATCCCATGGCTCTGACAACTTCCATGAGAACTTGCGCCAATCGTAGATCTTCTGTAGATGTCAGGTCCCACTGACAGACATGCCAGCAACCAGGTCCCACTGACACGTCTAGGTCAAATTCAAAATTGACGGATGGCACATGATCTCAAAGGGGAAGAATATTCCTTAAGATCATGCACTGACCGTAGATTGAAAAAGGCTTCACTGCAGGCCCCACTGACAGGATCCCTCTTAGAAACACACTGACCAATGAGAGAATGCCAACTATGCCAACATGGTAGTGGACCTGCTCACTTGAAAAGATACATCACACAGGAGAATCAATGGCTACGTATAATCTCATAGGTCTTACAGATTCTATGAGAAGATACACCAACCACCTGATTGAACCATGACCAAGACCTAGGCCCAAGGAAAAAAAATAAAGGCTGAAACTATAGAAAAATTTAGCGTGGGGACTTAGGAAGAATTAAACCCACTAGACTTTAGGCTTAAGGAAATATTAAGCACTGAGAACTTAGGAAATATTAAAGCGCTAGGTGGTAGAACTCTAGGAAAAATTAAAGGGGGGCCTGACATGGTGATAAAAAATATAAGCACGTGAGATTTTAGGAACTTAAGTGGCCCAAAAAAAGGTAACGTTAAAATAGAACAGGGCTAGGGTAAAACAAAAGGTTTTTCATGCAATGGCTAGATTTTTAAATTTTGAACTAGGGCTTGAGGCCAGAGACATGAAAAATGGTGCAGAGACCAAAGGGAAAGACCAGAAGCCATGAAATTTTTTTGAATGATAACAGTGGCTCTGTCTAGGGATGTATGCCTCCTACAGGCATAGCAAGGATCTAGAATCACTGGTTAAAGTAGACCATCCCACTAGAAAAAATTGACAATAGAGAGCAACAGGACCAAAACCCTACAAACCAAGACAAAACAAAACAAGGGCAAGCAACTATTTATAGGATTTACAACATATACAGACCTAACTACTGTTTATGGAAAACAAAATACCTTCAATTGAAGTATTTCTTCAAGAATTGTCCATGAACTAGCAATTCCTGAATATTACCATTTAGTTCCTTGACAATATATAAATCTTGGCCCCATTTCTCATGAATTAGGTATGTCCCTAACCAGAGTGGATCAAATTTACCATGTTTTCCTTTATCCTCCAGTCTAGCATTCCAAATCAATACCAAATCACCAGGTTCAAACCTTCTTTCAACAGTTTTCTTGTCATACAAATTCTTAACCTGCAACTGTAATCTAGCATTTTTTGAAGTTGATTCTCTTCTAGTTTCATCTAGTCTGATGAGATCTTCAATCCTTAATTGCATTTCATCATCTATATCATCATCATATAACTGAACAAACTTATACATTTCCAATAAATTATTCTGAGGCATTCTTACATGTATTCCATATACTATGTCAAATGGTGCACAACCAATTGCCTTCTTCATAGTCACCCTATCAAACCATAGAGCTAATGACAACTTTGAATTCCATGCTCTCTTATTATTTTCAAGAATCCTCCTTAGGATTTTCAGCAGGCTCTTGTTAGATGATTCTACTTGTCCATTTCCTTGTGGATGATAAGGTGAGGTATTTGACCTCTGAATTCCTAGACCTTTGCATAATTCTTTTTACTCAACAGACCTGAAGCACATTGCATTATCACTAAATATTCTCTTAGGGCAACCAAACCTTGTAATAATATTATTATGTAGAAAATCAATTACCACATTACTAGTTGCATTTCTTGTAGGGATAGCCTCTACCCACTTAGTAAAATAATCAATAGCAACTAGTATCCATGCATGTCCTCCACTAGACTTGTTTGGTATCTCCCTAATGAAATCTATTCCCCATTGTTGGAAAGGAGCTTGTACCTCTACTGGCCTTAAGGGCACATTGCCTGAAAATTTAAGCTTACCAAAGAACCTTTGACAAGCATCACACCTCCTTACTAACTGCTCTGCATCCTTGAAGATTGTGGGCCACCAAAATCCTACTCTCAAAATTTTATGAGTAGTTGTTTTACCCATATAATGCCCTCCACAAGCTCCCTCATGCATTTCTTTCAACAACTTGTTAGCCTGATTCTCATCAACACATTTCAAAAGTATGCAATCTAAATTCTTTCTATATAATTTACATTTCACAATTACGTACCTGATGGCCTGTAATTTCAATGTCCTCTTCTTATTGTCATCCATGTCTGCTAGACATTTCATGTTTCTTAGGTAATAGATGATATCTTGATACCAAACACAATCATCCATATCACAAGTATAATCAATCATAATTTGATTTATCTGATTTGCATCAAGATTGGATTGAGCCATCAGTTTTGTGAATCCCTATCCTCTAACCAATTTGGTAATTTGGATGTCAATATTGAATTCTTGGATCCTATTGATCCATCTGCATCTTTTCCCAGACACCTCCTGCTATGAGAAAATATCTTTGACTGTTGCACTTGGCGCAAAGGAAATCACAATTTCTCCCATCACATAACACCTAAAATCTTTTACTGCCTTGACCAATGCATATGCTTGTTTTTCATTGATGTCATATTTCAATTTAGTAGCCTGCAAAGATTTACTAAAAAATGCAATAGGCTACTCATAACCTTCCTTATTTTTCAGCAACAACACTGCAACAATAGTATGAAAAGATGCAAAGGAAAAGATATGCATTGGGATACTATAATTAGGTGCCTTAAGAACAGGTGCATCTTTAATAGCCTACTTGATATTCTTGAAAGCTTCATTAGGCTCACCTTCCCAATTAATAGCAGATCCCTTCTTCAACATCTTGGATATAGGCCTAGTGACCTTAGTAAAGTTTGTTACAAATCTTCTCAAGAAGTTTACCTAACCAAAGAAGGACTGAATTCCTTTGATATTCATTGGTCTCTGAATCTTGTCAATGGCTACCACCCTTTCAGGATCAATTCTAACTCCTTGCTTGCCAACCAAGTGGCCAAGCAACTTACCCTTGGTGACACCAAATGTACATTTCCTTGGGTTTAATGAAATGCCATATTCCAAAGCCCTCACAAATATTTTTTTTAAATGAGTACAATGGTCTTCTTCCTTCTTGGAATAAGTAGTTAAATCATCCTGATAAACTACAAGGAAATCATCAATAAAATCTGAAAAGGCAACATCCATTGCCCTCTGAAAAGTTACACTAGCATTTGTGAGACCAAAAGGCATTCTCACATAAACATATGTCCCCCAAGGTGTTGTGAAAGCTATCTTGAATTGTTCTGATTCTTTTACAATCACCTGATTGTAACCAGAGAAACCATCCATCATAGACATCAATTCTGATCTGGTCACTCTCTGCAACATAGCTTCCATATTGGGCAGACAATAGTTATCCTTCAATGAGCTGATGTTCAAATTCCTAAAGTCCACACAAAGTTTGATGTCACCATTTTTCTTCTTAACAAGGAGAAGATTTGACACCCAAGAAGAATGCCTAATAGGCTTGATAATTCTAGCATCTCTTAGCTTCATTAATTCTTCTTGCATCTTAGGTGCCAAAGTAGGATTAATTGGCCTTTGTTTCTACCTAAAAGGTTTGGAATCTTCTTTCAAAGGAATAATATGCTGAAATAAGTCTTCTCTATAAACCTTCAAGTCATCATATGACCATGCAAAAACATGCCTTAATTTCCTTAATAATTCAATAAAGATTTATTTACCTTTTGAGATATGTCCTTACCAATATACAACTTCTTAGGTGTCTCTTGTGTTCCAAGATTTATCTCTTCTAAATCCATATGATCTTCCTTTTTACTATCCTTCTGAACTCTATCCTGGTTATCAAACACAGTCTCAAGAACAAAAAGTCCCTTAGGAACCTTGTTAGTTCTTAGTTGAATAACTTCATTACCAAGGAAAACTTCCTTTCCTTCTATAGCTTCAATCAAAGCTGAACAATCTAATTCTTGACCATGATACTGATCTTCAAAACTCATAAACTTCAAGATGTCCTGGTCATCCTCAAAGACTTGCCAATTCTCAACATTTTCTGGTATACTGGGCCTAGTCTGAACTTCAACTTTAGAGAAACCAGCAAAAGTAATATCACTGGGATTGATTGCTATATTGGCTAACAAATCAGCCATCTTATTATTACTTATGTCCTTCCATTCAATATTTAAGGCATCAAAACATTCAATCAAATCCCACACAGCATTCCTATATTGTTTCAACCTCTTGTTCTTGGAAGCATAGACTGAACTAACTTGGGACACCACCAATTCAAAATCCCCAACAACCCTTATGCATCTAATTCCATGCTTTTGTACCAATTTTAGTCCTAACAATAATGCCTCATATTCTACTATATTATTGGTACAAAAGAAATTCAATGTGAAAGAGAACTTGTAGGTGTTACCATCAGGATAAATAAGTAAAATACCTACTCCTGCACCATCTTTGCAGCTAGCACCATCAAAGTACATCACCCACAAATCACCCTTCATAGATTTGACATTCACCTCAATAGAGATAGGTGGTAATATAGGTTCTCTCTCAAGCATAGGGATCTCTACCCTAAAAGCATTTATGTCAGAATCCACAAAACATGTAGTTTCATTGTCAATATTTCTTTCAATCATGTGGCATACTCTTGGCTCTCGATCAATCTTGACAAATTGGTCATCAATCTTGAAAGTTGCATAAGAAAAGTCACATTGTAAACTTCCACCCATGGCAACACTCCATCTTCTAGATAACAGCATCCCATAATGAGGAGGGATGTCCACCACCAAAAAACTCACTGTTAATTCTTTCTCTGGATAAGCTGCCAACCTATAGGGCATTGCATTTATAGTCCCAATGACTAGTACCTCTCTCTGATCCATTGTACAACATCTACCTTGGACTATATCAACTTTAAGGCCCAACTTCTCCATGATCTTGAAAGGCATGATAGTATTTGAGGCACCTAAATCAATCATGCAGTTCCTCAATTTCATTCCATTCACAAGGATGCTCAAGAAGAATGGATCTATGTTCTCAAGGCTGGCATTGATAGAACTATCCAATTATATAGGTGGAATTTGAGATTCCAATCCCTGAGCCTCTACTCTTTTCAAAACCTTAGCTTGAGATTCATTGCATGCAACATCATTATGATGAAAATTATCTACCCATGCAATAGCCCTATCCTTATGTTCAAGGATCCTCAATAGTTCTGACAAAGGAACCTTAATAGTTATTTGAGACAATACAGCTAACATATCAACAGGAGTAGAGGGAGGAACCTCAATCTACACTGCTTTAGTATCCTTTTGCTTATTTGATACATTAGTTGTATTGGTGACTTTCATATTTTCATCTTTAGCCATTGTGTTAACTGGCTTCTCTATCTCATTAGAATTTTTTTCAACTCCAACTCCCTTATGTTCCCATTTCTGACCTTTTATATTCTTGAAACTTACCATATGATCATTTTTTAACTTACTCTCACCTGGTTCTCCGGAGTTGGTATTCTTTATAAACATTCCCGCAGCTTTCCCATTTGCATCCCTTGCTACCATGCCTCTAGTTTTCACTTGGGCAATCATTTCTACAGTAATTCTATCTATCTCTTCTCTTGAAGGTCTTCTTAAATTCACTGGCTCAGAGGAAGAGTTCATGTTACATGTCTTTTCATCAATGTCATCATTATCAGAAAAAACCTCCTGATGAAAAAGTGCCCTATTATGTCTCTTTGAGCATACATCTGCTTCTTCATCAACATTAGAATCATCTTCATATCCTAGATATGAAGTTTCCATATTGCACCCAATGTCATCATGAGTCTCCTCTTGATCTAACTCTTCATTACTATCATTTTGATATGTTGACATGGATTGTGCAACCACACAATGTTCTACAGAATGAGGGGACTGGCATGCTGTGCACCGTGGTATATCTTCTATAACATTTATAGAAGATTTTTGTAAAGGATCAAGGACAATTCTATCATTATTTCCTCTTTCAGTAGGGACAATAGGCTTGCCATCCTTTCATTGGGTGTTGTAGGGATAATTCTACAATCTATTATGCCTATTGAAATTGTTGTTGAACTGAGGCTTTTCATTATCAAGAACATTACTACTCATATTGGTAGGTGCTTTCAAATCCTTTAATGCATTCAAAACCTTATCCAATTTGTCTTCATCTTGCTTCTTATTTCCAACACTTCTTTCCCTTTTATACTTTCTATCTCCAAACAACTTTGGATCATCTCTTTTCCCACCCAATTTTCCTGATATTTTCATATTGCTCTCAATATTAACAACAATCCTAAAAGCATCTCTAAGAGTTCTTGGTTCTTTGTCCCTTAACAAGTATCCCATTTTTCCATCAAAGGCATTAAAGTATGTGGTCAAACAAATATTGTCATCTAACCTCATAACTTGAAACAACTTATGCATACCCTTCTGAAATCTCATATTAAATTTAGCTACAGATTCATTCTAATTTTTTCTTATGGTGTTGAATTCATTCAGCATAAAGCTAGCATTAGGCCTATCACCATATTGCTCTTTAAAACACTTCTCAAAAGAATCCCAAGTATCAATACATTGGTCAGGGATTCTCTTGAACCAATCTCTAGCATCTTCCATTAGGGATTGAACAAATAATTTCATGACTACATCCTCATGCTCTACCTCATAATCATTTAGTATATCAAAAAATAACCTAAGGTGTTCTTCACAACTAATAGCATTATTACTAGAAAACCTAGGTATCTTATCTCTTATATCAGTTGGAAAAGCATTTGGGTAACCAAGAATTCCATCAAAGCTAATTTTCCTATAGCCTTCTAATTGCATAGGTCTTCTTTGAAAACTTGAACTAGTGTTAACCCTAGGATCAACATTTATATTTCCATCTATTTGTGCATTTAACTGCTGCCTAGGATTAATATTTATCTTAGCAGATGAAGAAGGAAATGAACTAGTAGTGGCATTACTAAGAGGAATAGTAGTAGTCATAGATGGCATACCTAGTTCAGTATCAGATGGGCCAAGAGCATTGGCAGATGAAGCCTTCAAAAACTGGATCTTTCTTATTTTTTCTACAATGGAGGCTTCAACTTCAGCCCTCTCTAGTTCTCTTGCAAGGTCCTCATCTTCTTTTATTCTTCTCTCCATCTCTATATCATTATTTGAATTGGGTGGTGGGACCCCTAGTATTGTCAATGATTTTCTTGCTTGATGTCCCACCATATTTTTCTTTCCTTTTTCACCAACTATAATAGTAGGCCTAGTGATCTCATGCCCACCTTTATCTTTGGGAAGGGAAGCATAACTTTGAACCTGTCTAACCACAGGACCCTCCATATCAAACTCATGGTCTTGCAGCAAGTGCTCCTGCTCACTTCTCAAAGCATCAAGATCACCAAAGACATCATGTTGTAAATTTTTAGGAGCAGAAGCAAGCATCTTGTTTCTCTCCTTCAACTCATTAATTTTTCTAAGAAGAGACTCTCTTTCTATTAGAGCATTCACCTTTTCAGCTTCTCTCTCCTTTTGTAACCTCTTATGTATGGCATCTTACTCCACCAACTATAATCTTAGTGCATTCAAATCATGTGGGTCTATCATAATATCATTAGAACCTGATGACACATCCATATCAGTGAGACTTTGATATGGGAAATGGACTTGCCTTGGTCTCATGGGTTCCCTTATGAACATATCTTCATCAAGATCTAAATTAGTTTCAAAACCCACTTCTCTGGCTTGTTCATCCTGACCTGCAGGTAATGAACCCTTATATTGAAATACTGCCTCTGGGGTATCATAAAATTTATCTTCAGAGCGGCCACTATCTGATCTAGAAATCTTGTGTTGTGAATCATCCTCGTGAGAGGATACAAGTGGTGCTCTACTTCTGGTATTTCTTTTTTCTCTCATGGGAGCACTAGTAAACTCACCATTTCTTCTAATCCAACTCTTCTTTTCCTATCTAGGTAATTGTTCTAGAGCAACCTCCAGATTTTTCTTCACAAAGGACCTAGTATTCCTTCTTTTGTCCATGATTTTTAGTCTATAACACTGGTTCCAACCTTTTGAGTTGCTACCCACCAAAGTGGGAAATCTTTAATTGAATAAAATAGGAAAACAAGAGTCCACTTGATAACTTTTATCTCTAGAATCTCCCCAGTAGAGTTGCCATTTTGTTGGTTGTCCTTTTGGTTTCAACTTGCAGGTTTACACTATGATTGACAACTAAATGTCACTGACTCTATCACCACTCCAAAGTCTACAAGGAAAAGGGCCAATTAACAAGGATCAAAGAGATCCTCCTACACTTTGAGGTTAAATGCTTAGGTGGGTGTACCCTTGATTCACTTCTTGAAAGGAATCACTAACTAATAGACATTTATACCCCTTTACTAATTGATTAAAGATTTTATCATTTATATGTGTGTGTAATTGATGATGATGGACTACTTTGAAAGAATAGATCAGTGCCTTAACCCAGGGCAAAGAGTCACTTGATAACATATATAGACTAAAACCTTAACTCAAACACACTTGAACTCAGAATAAGTGCTTTGCCTATTACTCCTCTCACTCACATATCAGGACATCAAATCCTTATCTAGCCATGAACTCACTGAAACTACCTCAAAGACTTTAATCCTAACTTTGTTAGGAACTTAAACATAATTTCAAAATACTCTTTGTTTACCATATGCTAACCCACTTTGTGAAATTAACATATATGAGCTCAAGAAAAAAACAAGAAGACATACACGAATATGAAATTGGAATCCAAATGTATTCTCATTAAAATTTGCAGAACCAATACATTATCAAACCACAAAATCCTAGGAAGCAAACCCTAAAATCCAAGCTCTCCTTGTTCAGTATAATACCATCAACAACCAGGGACCAAAAAGAAAGTTTTGGAACCCCTACAAAATAAAAAATATAACAATATATACCCCCTAGTCATCTTGAAATCCCAAAATAGGATGCAACAAGCTATAGATGACTAGGGTTAGGGTTTCACCCACCAGACCAACTAGAAATAGTCAAAAATTTATTACAGGGATGGAAACCTAGGCAATCAGAATAATTAGATCCAAGAATGATCTCAATTTATGAAGAATCTCAGAGTACTGTATCAGAGATCATGAATCTACCATGCTAAACAATCTGATTATTCACCTGCAACATACCTCGAGCAAGTGACTACCTACATTTTCAATGTACAAACCTTTTGCAATTAATCATCAGACACCCTGGGCCACTCTACAACAGTCAAAAAAACCAATTCTACAAAATCCAGCCACAAAAGCATTCAATTTCAGTCATTCCTTTCGCGAAAAACTCTCTAAGAAATTTGAATTTGAAATACAATGGCTACCCCAACAAAGTTTAAAATGTGACCATCGATTTTGTTCATTTCCTGATAGATCAGGTGGCTTACATTTAATCTAACAATAGTTGTGAACCCTTTTGAAAAGTCTTTAGCCTAGTCAGCACACCGCAGCCAATAAAAATCTTGCACGTCAGCTCTGCATAGTAGACAGGACCCACAAAGTATAACCTTTAAATCAAACAGTCATCGCATGATCACATGGCCTGAAAAGATTCCATGCGATCATGCAACAGTCGTAGATCCTACCACAGTGTCAGCCCCCTTTGAAAGATTTAGGCCCACTGACAAGTCCAAGTCACCTTCCAGCTCAACAAATCAGAACAATTCAAGTCAGCACCACCTGTCAAATGACCCACCCTCGTCAGCCATCTGAGAAAAGTAAAATTGATGGATGGCGTAAGATCTCATGGCTCTGACAAGTTCCATGAGAACTTACGCTAACTGTAGATCATTTGTAGATGTCAGGTCCCACTGATAGACATGCCAGCAACCAAGTCCCACTGACACGTCCAAGTCAGTTTCAAAATCGATGGATGGCACATGATCTCAAAGGGGAAGAATATTCATTAAGATCATGCGTCGACCATAGATTGAAAAAGGCTTCACTGCAGGCCCCGCTAACAGGATCCCTATTAGCAACACACCGACCAATGAGAGAATGCCAACTGTGCCAACATGGTAGTGGACCTACTCGCTTGAAAAGATATGTCACATAGGAGAATCAATGGCTGGCGTATAATCTCATAGGTTTGACAGATTCTATAAGAAGATATGCCAACCACCCAATTGAATGATGACCAAGACTTGGGCCCAGGGGAAAAAAATAAAGGCCAAAACTATGGAAAAATTTAGAGTGGGGACTTAGGAATAATTAAACCCACCAGACTTTAGGCTTAAGGAAATATTAAGCATTGAGAACTTAGGAAATATTAAAGCGCTAGGCGGTAGAACTCTAGGACAAATTAAAGGGGGGCCCGACATGGTGATAAAAAATATAAGCACATGAGATTTTAGGAACTTAAGTGGCCTGAAAAAAGGTAACGTTAAAATAGAACAGGGCCAGGGTAAAACAAAAGGTTTTTCATGCAACGGATAGATTTTTAAATTTTGAACTAGGGCTTGAGGCCAGAGACATGAAAAATGGTGCAGAGACCAAAGGGAAAGACCAGAAGCAATGAAAATTTTTCTAGATGATAATAGGTTGACTGATCATCCTTTATCAATTTGCATCCAGTGACCATAGGTGTACCAACCGGTTTTGAATCTTCCATACTGAATGTCTTCAATACTTCTTTTATGTACTTTGATTGAGTAATGTATATGTCTTCATCTTTTTGTAAAATTTGCAAGCCAAGAAAGAATGTAATCTCTCAAAACATTGACATTTCAAATTCTTTTCTCATTTCATTAGAAAATGATTTGCATAGATTATCATTTCCTCCAAATATGATATCATCAATAAAAATTTAAGCTATAAGAACCTTATCATCAGTTTCATCTTTCAAATACAAACTGTTGTTGTCACTTGTTCTAACAAACCCAATATTGACAAAGCAGGAATGAAATCTTTCATACCATGCTCTCGATGCTTGTTTCAATCCATATAGTTCTTTGTGCAACTTACATACCATGTTCCTTTGATTAGGATCATAAAAAACTAGAGGTTGTTCAATATATACCTCTTCCTCATGTATTCCATTCAGAAATGTAGATTTAACATCCATATGATAAACTTTAAATCCTTTGTAAGAAGCATAAGAAAGCAATATTCTAATGCCTTCAAGTCTAGCAACTAGTGCAAAAGTATCACCATAGTCAAGACCTTCTTCTTGTGCATACCCTTTGCATAAAAGTCTTTCCTTATTCCCAGTGACATATCCATTTTCATTCAACTTGTTTCTGAATATCCATTTGGTTCCAATTACATTCTTATCTTCCGATCTTGGTACTAATGTCCATGTTTATTTTTCTGTATCTTTTCAATTTCTTCATTCATTGCCTTAACCCATTCATTATTTTCAAGTGCATCTCTAACATTTTTAGGTTCAAATTCAAAAACTAAGCATGTATGTTTCTCAACTTACTTCATGTCATCATGCCAACTTTCTTATCTCTAATAATCTAATTTTTTGGATGATGTTTCCTCACATATCTTGCAAGTATAGGTTTAGTTCTTTTTTCTTCATTATGTTCTCCACTCGGTGTAGGATCATGACCTTCATCGATAACTATTTGTTGATTCTCGGTTTGTATAGATTGATGATAAGTAGAATTACCATGTTGCTCACTAACACCATATTGTTTCTCAAGTAGAGTGTCAGGTTGCTCAATGTAAGTAAATCTACCATAATCCTCTGGTTCCTTTTTGCTTTCTTCATCATTCTTCTTAGCAAATTCATCAACTCTCACATTTTCACTTTCAATCATCTTGTTAGTAGCCTTATTCAATGATTTGTAAGCTTTTCTCTTAGTATAATAGCCTAAGAATATTCCATCATCACCTTTTGAATCAAATTTCCCATTTCTATCATCTTTTAGAATCTAACATCTACTTCCAAGTATTCTAAAATAACTTACATTAGGTGTGTAACCATACCATAATTCATAAGGTGTCTTGTTTTATTCTTTCTTCAGTTGAACCCGGTTCAATGTTTACACAATAGTACTAACAACTTCTCTCCATTATATATGTGCGACATCCTTTTCAATCATTAGTGTTCTAACACAATCAATAATAGATCTATTTCTCCTTTCAAAAATTCTATTTTGTTGTGGTGTCAGTGCAAAAACTTATCTCTTAATTCCATGCTCATTACAAAAGTTAGTGAACTCATCATAAATAAATTCACCACCTCTATCTGATCTCAAACATTTTTATTATTTACCACTTTCTTTTTCCACTTTAGCTTTAAACCATTTAAACATCTTAAAAGCTTCAAATTTTTCTTTCAAGAACATGACAATCATCATTCTAGAGTAGTCATCAACAAATAAGATAAATTATATATCTCCATAATAGCTCTTAGTTCTCATTGGACCACACAAGTCGGTGTGAACCAAATCCAAAATAGAATTAAATGAATATTTTTTGCTTTTAAAACTAGATTTTGATATTTTTCTCATTTGACATTATTTGCACATGACATGGTCAGGTTTAGATATGCTCGGTAAGCCTCTAACTCTCCTTTTCTTATTGATCTTAACCATGTTGTCAAAATTCACATGACATAACCTTTTGTGCCATAACCACATATCTTTAGTTCTAGCCAAGAAACAAGAATTTTTAGCATTATAAAGATAAAATAGATTACCTTTAGATTGTTCAATAGTACCAACCAACTTTCCTGTCTCATCATAGATTTTCACTTTCCTTTTCTCAAATGAAACTTGGTGACCTGTGTTATTCATCTATGCTACATTCAATAGATTATAATTAAGTCCCTTCACCAAATATTTATTCTCACATCTGATCTTATTGTTCAAAAATATAGACCCTTTTCCCTTTGCTAGACAAGGTGTATCATTTCCCATTTTAATAGATCCACCATTATAATGTTCAAGGTATTCAAATTTCTCTTCATCACCAATCATATGATTTGTACAACCACTATCCATAATCCAAGTATTGTTCTTGCTAACTTTAGAAATAATTATTGTTTCAACATACCTTTCTTCTTATTTTGAATCTTCTTTTAATGCTATGAATACCACCTCAATTTCTTCATTAGTGTCGGTGTCGGTGTCATCATCATGATCATCTTCAACAAGGTAACATGCCTTCTTTCCTTTTTCTTTGTAATCTCAGTTACTTTGTTTGTCATACTATCAGTTGCTTCTATTTTCTTGATTATCTCTTTTGTTAGATTTCCTTTCACTAGATCTTTCATTACTTTTCTTATCTTCTTCCTTGTTAGGACATCTATCCGCAATATGACCAATCTTGTTATAGTTAAAACATACTAAAGGTAGTTTTACTCTATATCTTCCTTTACCTTTCTGTAGTCTTCTAGCCACTAATGCTTCAAGCTCATCAAGTTCATCCTCATCACTTTCACTATCACTCTAATTTCTTATCATGTGTTTACTTCTTGATTTACCAATTTTTAGAGATGACATAAATGAGCAGTAGGAACAACACTATTATCGAAGTTATTCAACTCAAATGTAGTTAATCTACTGATTAGAGTATCAAGTGTAATATGATTACCAGGAACTAATCTCATCTCATGAATTATAGAGACTCTAATAGAATAAGTAGGTAACAAGGTTTTGAGAATTTTACTTACAACAATTTCTTCTTGAATAATACCTCTTGCTCCTCGGATAGCATTCACAATATCCTTGACTTGATTGCTATATTGTGAGACATTCTCTCCTTTCATTTTCTTTTCATCAAAATTTCCTCTAAGACTTTCAACTTTAGCTCTTAGTACATTCACATCTCCTTTGTAAACTAGTGTAAGCTTGTCCCACATCTATTTAGAAAAAGTACATGTCTTAACATCTTCAAATTCAGCATCTGATATGGAAGAAACAAGCTCTATTATTATAGTATTGTGTTAATTTATTTCTCTCATCTGATCAATAGTGAAAGGTCCAGTGGGAAAAATAAACTCATTATCCAAGTAGACTATTGCAAACTCTCCAATCCCTGATAGGTACAATCTTATTCTTCTTTTCCATGTCGAGAAGTTTTATTTGTTCAGCTTTGGTACCTCTCTCTTATACATCTTGTGATCTTTAGCTTAAGTCCTTCAAACTTTTCTTTCAAGCACTCTATGCTCTAATACCAATTGTTAGATCACTGGGGGTGGTGAATCAGTTAAGTCCAATTATTTTATAGTCCCAAATACTCCTAGATGTATATAAAAAAAAATTCAAATCAATTTATCAACTCGGTAAAATATCAACTGTCTTTCTCTTTATATACTGATTACCAATAAATTAAATATTGTGTTTACCAATATATCCAGTTATAGAAATGTGTAAAGTAAAATAATAATTCAACACATCCATACACATATAACACATATTTTTAATGTGGAAACCCTATTAGGGGAAAAACCACCTAGTATCAGTAACCCAAAATAATTCACTCTTCTGAAGTGAGCTTGGTTAGGAGCCAACCCTATTAAAGGTTACAAAATGTAAGATATAAAAATATATCTTAGACCAAAATATATTTTTATATCATGGGTTTCATGTGGGGGTTGATGGGAAATACAAGATCCACCCCTAAATCTAAATTTCCAAAGGAGAGATCCAAATTGATCAACCAAAAGGTTAATGCACAAAAGAATCAATCTATGGAGAATGTGAATGAGGGAGAGACTCGTATATTTTTCTATGAAAAGTATGTGACAACAAAGTGTAAATGTATGATGGAAAATGTTATGGACATAAAACAGGAGTACTTATCTTAAAAGAAGGCTGATGTGAAAATCATTGTTTTCTAATGTCTGTGTTTAGTTTTGAGGGATTCTGCAACTTGCTCCAAAGTGGAAATGTAGAGATGGAGAAAACCTAGAAAAATTTAGCTTTTGGAGCCAGGTCAACTTTGACCTTAGAATCAGGGTACAATCTTACCTTGGGGCATAATCTTACCCCCCACTGAAGGTTGACTTTGACTCAAAATAGCTCTGACAGAAATTCTATTTGCGGATCCTAAAAGTTCATCGAAAAGGGTATCCAGATCTGAACTACAATTTGTTGTCCTGTGCCTATACCTAAATGAAAAATGGTTCTATTGTTTGAACGAGGGGTTTGCCTTAGTCAAACCCCGATTTGGAATCAACCTTAATAATAGAATTGAAATAGAGAATGCTAGCAAGTAGTAGAAGTAGATCTAACAATGAAGCTATGATATTCAATAGATATGCAATTGTATTTGAAATGTAAACATGCATATTGATATGAAAGCTTGGACTCAACAATGTAAATCAAAACCATAAATGTAAATCCAAAATGTCCATGATTGTATGGTTGGAATCCACCTTGAGGGAAGAATGAATGGATCTTGAAGATGAACAAAGGATCTTGAAGGAAGATCACACCACCATGATGGATAGATCTAGGGTTTGAATGATGAATCTTGAATGCTTGAACCAAATCCCTGCAAATGCTTGAATGCTTGAATCCTTGATCTTAAATGGAGAACTTAAATGCTTGATCACTTGATTTTATTGGGAGAAGACTTGATGTAATGTCCCCACCGGGGAACCCATAAGGAATCAGGTCTATGACCTAAAATTACAACTAACAATTTTTTTTTCTTAACATTCTAACATATCATCACTAATATTCACAAGTACATTCCTTAAGGTTACCTTAATGAATTCATTTACCATTATCAAGCATTGTATTTATTTACTTAATCAAATGAATTCTATTTCTATTTCAACTTCAATTTACATTGAAACATTTCTTTCATTCTACTTCAAAACCAATTGCCTTAGTGAATTAATTGAATTCATTTTCTTTACCAAACCAACACATCATTTACTTTTAAAAATGAAACCAGCACACATTACTTATCTCATCTGCTAAGTACATTTATTCTTTCCTACTTATCTACTCCTTAACATTATCTATGTTCAACTCAATTGCACTATGAAGACTCAATTAAGCTTTTCCATTAAGAATCCTTACTTTCTATTTTCATGTCAATATAATAAAGAAAGAGCTTAAAGTACTTAACCATATAATGCTAACTGACATAAACCATTTAATGAATCATTTTTTCCACAAGATAAACTTCCACAAATTATCATCTATAACCTTCTATAAGTCTAGTTAAGAATTGAGATTAAATCCTAGTTGGAATAACCACACATTACTCATACTAAACTATACATTTACAAATCACATCTCATTACTACTTTCAATACTATACATGTTTCTTACCCTTATTATTTCACCTAGAAATACCCTTAAACCCTTAGCATATCTTTTCACTATTCCACATATCAAAATGAGTATTCCTTAAGAAGTTTACAACTATAAGTGCTTTGCAAAAGCTTACATAGAATCATTACTTTCAATTTCATTTAAAAATCAAGAGAGATAGGGTAGGAATTACTTAAATATAATCCATAACAAATTGTGTGTGTGAAAATTGTACCTGATCTGTAGACACAACACTCAGTAAAACATTAGAGGTTAGCTATAATCAAAATCGTGCAAAATTGAAATCTAATCTAACCAAGCGATTTACTGCCTTCTAGTAGGTGCGAGATTAATGTTCTCAGATTGTAATCGAGATCAGTGACCTAGACAACACCTAAATGAAGGATTTGAATGCAAAAGATGGATATGAAATTGAATGCAATTAATCTATATTTTTGATATTTTCTATGCAATAAGAATGATAAATTGATATGCTATGGACGCTAAATGATCTATCTAACAATGATATGCAAAGCTATGAAATTCTATGCTATGATATGAAAAATATGCAATTGAAATTGATCTCACAAAGCTTTGAATTCGCAAGTTGATTCTTTCAAGCTCCAATTGTGCAAATTCTCCAAATCTGATATGCTATGATTCCTATAGAGTAAGTTTGCAATTTGCGAGATGATTGAGAGATGATTGAGAGATGAGCTGAAGCCTTAATTTATAGAAATCCAAGGCTTTAGAGGTGCATAGATAAAAGCCATAAATCACTCAAATAACTCAGGTTGATTTTTGAGTTATTTTTAAATAAAGAATAATTAACTCACAAAAATATGCAAAAGCTAAGTTTTAACTCAAAATAGAGTTTAGCTTTAATTGATAATTGATAGTTGTTTGCTTTTATGATTGTGCATGTTTTATTTATGAATTAATTTAATAATAAAGTCATTTATTTCCAACTTAACTACTTTTAAAAATAAAACAATTGATTTATGGGTTAATCAATTATTTAATCAAACTTTTATCAAAAACTATATTATTAAATAATGACAACTTGCTTTAATTAATTAAATAAAAATTTAATGAATTATTCATTTGGATTTATTGTCAAAATTAAATAATACAATTAATAATAGATATAATTAAATTTAATTACACAATTAAGTGGCAAGATATTAAATCTAATTAATTAAATATAAAAATATTCAATTAATCAAACTTTAGGATAAATGTGATTTATTGCCAAATAATTATAAAATTAAAGATAATTATGATGATTAGGAATATTGCTAGGAATATTCCCTGATGCAGAATTTAAGATAATCAATTATGATTCGATGATGTTTAGATGTGCCTTAGGTTAGGACTTCGATGTCGATTTTGTTCGAATTGAAGATGTAAGAGATTAATGAACTTATAGCCCATTTTTGGGGTATTACATTTTGCCCCTCTTTGAATTACTGTGCGAAGCGTAGTGGTTCAAAGATAGTCTGTGTTTGATAGAGATATGAAACTGATGTTTGAAATTGATAATTGATATGAGACAGAAGCTGATTGATATTGAATTGATATGGAGATAATAGGTCCTGAATGACCAAAGATAATGTTCACTGTAGCAGCAATGAACCTATGATTGTGAAAAAGTGTCAAAACGCCTGATTCCAAACCTTAGGATTGCAAAGAAGTGAGTGACCCGTTCTAGACTTGATTGTCTTAGCAGAACTAGCAAGTATCACATCCAAACCCTTCAGTTGCTGAAGAACCAAGAAAAGAACACTATGATCTGATGGTTGCAAAAACTGATACAGTTTACAAGATTAGGAGAATACTAGATTGATATGGATCTTGATGAATCTGATATGCCCCAAGTGATGATAGATTTGCCCCGAGCGATGAGGACTTTTTTTGATGAATCAGTAACTAGACATGATTATTATCTTGTTTACTGATGAAAGATATTGATAGATTTGATTGATAGAATTTTGATTTATAGACTTTGAATTTATGTGCAATACCATGCCCCCTTCGGGATTAAAATTGAAATCTGACAAGAAAAGTCAGCGTTGAGAGCTCAGAAGCATGTTAATTGATTTGAGAAGTGGTTAAACACATTCGAGAATGCATTCTGCATCATTTGGAGGTCTTGGAGACTAAGTTTGACTAGGTTTGACCATGGTTGACCAAGTTGAAATTTTGATAGTTTGATGTAAGATAATCAGTTAAGTTGAATACTGGATTTTTGTGATGATAGAAGGTCGAATATGCAAGCAGTTAATAAGATAAATGATCTCAGATTTTGATTTTGATCCCGAAAAAAGATTCTACTTGTTGTTTCGTTGGAGGAACCTTCGTGGGAGATTCAGCTCTTGTTAGACTTGAAGATGCGATTTGAAGAATCATTTAAGCATTGAAGTTCATTTAGCCATTGTGAGATTATGCAACATGCAAAATGCAAAGAGACATGCAAAATGAAATGCAACCTAAGACCTAGGACCTAGTCACTGATCATATGTCAATTTGTTATCATCATTGAACTTTTAGGTAACTGGATAAATCAATACAATGCCCACTAGCTATGAAACCATAGACATATGAATATCTATTTCTATGTGCAAGAATCAATACAACACCCACTGGTTATACAACCATGGACATATGAATATTGATTTATTTTCTAAATGTTGGATCAGATATAAGCACCAAGGCACAAATGCCAGGATGACATGAATATCATGTCCATTTTGATATAGCAATTTGTATAAGCATCAAAACATGAATGTCGTGATGACCTAAATATGCCTGGCATTACAAACACATCAAACAGTCAAGAGATCATTCTAAATCCAATGTGAATTACCCGTAGTGATCCTTTATCGTTCACCTCCTTAGGCAAGATCGCGTTTCACAGTAGGAGAAAGAATTTACTTTAAAAGACAATAGTTAGATCAAACTTCCTTGAATTTTTTGGGTATCAATGGTCGAGGTATGCATGGCCATCCAATTCGAGATAGAGGCTCTTATAGTCGGACACCATTTCAATTTGGAATTTCCAAAGTTGTTAGATTTTCACATACAAGCAGAAGACAAAGAAAAGATTATGCCCCCAGTCATCACTCTCTAAATCCTATAAAGGACATCATCGAAGAGCTCGAAGGGACACAATATGCAAAAATCTCAATGCGAATTAGTAAGCATACAAGGAGATAAAAGCATGTAAAAAGCATAGATTGTTTTCAGTTGAGTTTTGATATTTGATTGCGTTGTTGTAGATGCAAAATCCTTTCTGGAGACAAGACTGACTGACTGACTCACATGAAGCTTCAAAGGACTTTGACTGGATAGGATACATCTAAGATACATTGGATGCCATAGGATATGACATTGATTGCCCCCAAGTTTGAACATTGATAGGATACAGATGCGCAAGCTGATTGGTGTACAAATTGACTTATTGAAAACTGGAAATGTTGAAACAAACCGGGAGATATGTACAACTAAAGCAAGACTGAAAGCTGGGAAAGACCAAGATTGCACTGATAGATGGAGCATTTTGGAACAAGTGGCGCCTGTTTGCCAGGTTTTCACCATCTTGGTAGAGATTCTATTTTTGCTACCAAGGCGCCTGTTTCCAGGTTTTCACCAAGGCACTTTTTCTTTTTTTCTTTTTTTTTGTATTTTTCATTTTTTCAATTATTTTGTACTTTTGATATTTTTTGATTTTTTTGAATTTTTGATATTTTTGATTTTTTAAGATTTTTTTCAGGACATTTACCAAGCACTGAATGCCTTAGGCATAGAATTTCTTCAGATGGAGAACGTTGATTGGTTCTCAGAGCTGTTCTCCTTCAGTTGTTGAGAGTTGATAGGCACCAGAGCCAAAAGTAGCAGTGATTACAAAGGGACCCAGCCAGTTGGGTTCGAACTTCCCCTTGTGTTCTCGATGGGATTGATTTTTAGGATTTTCTCTCAAGACTAGATCACCAATCTGGAATTTTTTATGTCTGACTTTCTTGTTGTAGCCTCTAGACATTCTCTTCTGATATACTCTGAGATGATCATACGCTACTTGTCTATGCTCATCTAGTAGTTCTAGTTCTTGTAACCTAGACACTCTGTAGTCTTCATCAGTGACAAGCCCATGCATTCAGATTCTAAGTGATGAGATTTCAATCTCAATAGGTAGTATCGCTTTAGACCCATAAACTAAAGTGAAAGGTGTAGCCCCTGTAGGTGTTCTGATACTAGTTCTGTATGCCTAGAGAGCTGGATTGATCATGAGATGCCAGTCTCTTCCTATTTTATTCATTGTTCTATGCAAGATTTTCAAGAGATTTTTGTTTGAAACTTCAGCTTGTCCATTCCCTTGAGGCTAGTAGATAGATGACCAATGTTGAGTAATCTTGAATTTGGCACATAAGTCATCTAGGTCCTTGTTTTTGAATTATCCCCCATTGTCTGTGACTATGGAATGAGGGATCCCATATCTGCAAATGATGTAGTTCAGGATGAACATAGAGATCTGTTTCCCCGTTGCTTGTGTTAGAGGAACTGCTTCTACCCATTTTGTAAAATAATTTGTAGCTATGATGATATGGGTATGTCCATTAGAAGAGTGTGGATGGATAGTGCCTATGAGATCAAATGCCCATTATTGAAAAGGCCATTGTGTAGTAAAGGGAATTAGATCTCTCCCTGGAGCATGAATCAATTTGCCATGTACTTGACACTATTGACAGTTTTTAGCAAATTTAATAGCCTCTTTCTCCATTTCAAGCCAATAGTACCCTGCCCTAATAAGTTTTCAAGCTAACGTTAAACCGTTCGAGTGTGACCCACATATACCCTCGTGGACTTCCTCTAATGCACATTGAGACTCTTCCCGTTCTAAACATCTAAGTAGTGTACCATCTAGACCTTGTTTGTACAGATCATTACCAATGATGACATATCGGGATGCGAATCAGATAAGGTTTCATTTCTCAAAATGGTTAAAGGACTCAGGGATGATTTGGTCGTGGAGATAGGAGAACAAATTTTTGTAGCGAGATGAGTCATAACCTACAACAGTGCAGATCATGCGAGTTTCAGGGGAGTCATATGCAGGATAGGATAGGGCTTCCACCAGGAACTCGTAGCGTAGCTCATGTTCGGGCTGCTGTAAGAGAGTAGATAGTGTCACCATTGCATCGGCAGCCTTATTCTCCGTTCTAGGTATTTGCTCAAATGTGATAGAGATGAAGTATTTCTTTAAATCATCTACCATTCTCTTGTAAGGAATAAGCTTTTCATCTTTGGTTTGGTACACATCATTGACTTGGTGGATAACCAATTGTGAGTCTCCATGGATGTGCATCTTTGTAACTCTCCACTATATTGCCATTTTCATACCATTGAGAAGTGCCTCATATTCAGCAATATTATTTGTGCAAGGAAACTTTAGTCTAAATGCTTTGGGTATCGAGTATCCTTGAGGAGTGATGAACAATATGCCTACTCCAGATCCATTCTATGTATAGGAGCCATCAAAGAATAACCGCCATGTTCTAGAAGAGAGGTGCATGATAGAGGAATCAGGAAATTCCATTTGCATGGGTGTATCATCAAACATGGGTGCATCTGCTAGTTGATCAGCAATAACTTGACCTTTTATAGCTTTTCTTTCAACATATTCAATGTCAAATTCACTTAGAAGCATGACCCATTTAGCTAGTCTACCGGTGAGGGCCACCTTGCTTAGTAGGTATTTCAGTGGATCAATTTTTGCTACTAGATGCATGGTATGAGCTAACATATAGTGTCTCAATTTCTATGATGCAAAGATCATAGCTAGACATGCCTTCTCTATCATTGAGTAGTTCTTCTCATAGGCCACTAAAGTTTTTCTGATATAGTAGATGGCTCTTTCTTTCTTGTCTTCATCATGTTGCGCTAGCAATGCCCCCAATGATGTGGCTATTGTAGAGACATACAAGATCAATGGCTTCCCATGAATAGGAGGCATCAAGATAGGCAGATTTGATAGATACTTCTTGATATGGTTAAAGTTGTTCTCGCATACTTCATTCCATGCAAAGGTCACACCTTTATGTAATGTTTTTGTAAAAGGCTGTGATATGTCTGCTAGTTGTGATTTGAATCTTTTGATAGATTGAACTCTGCCTTGCAACATCCTCATTTGACTGATATTTGTGGGAGGTTGCATTTCTATTATAGCCTTGACTTTAGCTAGATCAACTTCAATGCCTTTCTTTGAAACTATGTATCCTAAGAGCTTTCCAGAAGTGACACCAAAAGCACACTTCTTAGGATTTAGTCGGAGACTAAATTTTTCCATTCTGTCAAGGATCATGCTCAAGTCAGTTAGATGTTCAGTTATGATCATTGATTTTGCTAAGGTATCATCAACATAATCCTCCATTGTTCTATGCATCATATCATGAAAAATAGATGTCATTGCTCTTTGGTATGTAGCTCCCACATTTTTGAGTCCGAATGGCATAACATTCCAACAGAAGGTTCCCCATGCACATGTGAAAGCTATTTTCTCTTGATCTTCTGGAGCAATTTTGATTTGATTGTACCCAGAAAAGCCATCCATTAAGGAATACATTTCATAGCCCGCAGTCATGTCCACTATCATATCAATGTTAGGCAGTGGAAAATCATCCTTCGGGCATGCTTTGTTTACATCTCTAAAGTCTGTGCACACTCTGATTGAACCATCTAGTTTTGAAATAGGTACAATGTTAGAGATCCACTCAGCATAGTCTATGACACAGATGAATCCAGCTTTTAGGAGTTTTTCTAGTTCTGCTTTGACTAAGAGCGCAACATGAGGATGCATCTTTCTTAGTTTTTGTTTGATTGGTTTTACTCTAGGAGAAACGGATAGATGGTGCATAATGAGATTGGGATCCAATCCTGGCATATCTGAATATTTCTATGCAAAATTGATCTTTTTTTCTGATAAGAATGTAGTGAATTTTTGTTTCTCTTCTTCTGATAGAGATTGTGCTACATGTACCAATTGTGGTTCCTCTGTTGTACCCAAATTGATGGATTGAGTTGGCTCAATCAGAACTGGAGATCTATCCTATAAATGACTCGAAAGGACATCAAATATCTCATCCTTAGGTGCCTTAGAGAGGTTTTCACCTTCAGATACGTCTTTTCTTTTTACTTTTGTAGGTTCTAAGACTGCCACAAAGTGGTTTTCACCCTCAGAACTCTTTTTCTTTTTCTTTTTATTTTTTTGACTAAGATATTTGATGTCTGACTCAGTCATGCTAACACTTGGTTCACTGATGGAAGTCCTCATAGGCTTGACTACATTGAGGTAACAAGCAAGGGCATAGTCACTATAAAAGGTGTAAACACCATGGCTTGGGTTTGTGGAAGTTTGGTCGATAAGATCAGGGCATTGGATAGTTAAAGCGGGAAAGGCTTGGGATATGGTGTTCATGGATGGGGATATGTCATCATTGGTCCTAACCTGACACTCAAGTTCAAAGGTGATATTACAACTCAAAATGTTCAATTCATGAATAGGCTCAACATCATCATGGGAGTCCTCTTCAGCCATAGGTGGATCAGACACATTAAGCTCATTATTTCGCTCTAGACCTACGTT
The DNA here is from genome assembly GCA_027943335.1 of Chamaecyparis obtusa. Lineage (NCBI taxonomy): Eukaryota > Viridiplantae > Streptophyta > Pinopsida > Cupressales > Cupressaceae > Chamaecyparis > Chamaecyparis obtusa. Next base: position 257,993 of record BSBK01007353.1, read on the forward strand.
GGGTTGAGATACATATTGGTCAATAACATCAATATATTTCTCTGTTATAAGCTCATCTTCTTCTGGAATGGCACCCCATTCATAGTCATTTGACTCAGCTTCTGATTCAGGATCTCTAGGAAATCTTAGAAAATGTGTGAAATCAGGATGAATACCCCAAGAAGGATTACCCTTAGTTTCTGACTTGAATTCATATTCATGGGAATCAGTGTTAGAATAACCACTCTCTACTTCTGGATCAGTTTGATCGCCTTTGAGATTGGCTAGTTCTTGTGGTGCAACCATCTCTTGTGCTACAGTAGGTTCTTGTGTTTCTACTACATTAATTCTTTTGATAGGATCATCTCTATCATCAAGAAGATCTTTGATCTCTTTAGGCAATTTTTCATAGGGGATAAGCTCAGAGCTATCTGAATCATCATCAGAGGGTTTTGTTTCTTCTTTCTTAAGAAGGGGTTCTCCTGGTGCAATTTGTTCTATGACATGAGAACAACCACCTTTGAGATGATAGGGTTTCTTCTTAAACCCTAAGCCACCAGTATCTTTGTTGGCTCTACCAATATGTGAAATGGGTGTCACAAGACCCTTTCCGCTGATTCCTAGAGTTCCTTGACCGGAATATCCCATCTTGGCTATCAATTTGTTTACTGGACCATATGAATTAGAAGGGATTGTAGGTGCTATAGATTCACTAGGTTGAACAATTTTGGATTCAAAATCATCTTTGTATAGCCATGCAAGCACAGCTTCATCTTCTTCAAATTCTTGTTTGGATACTTGCTCCGCCACAAAATTTCTTTTGTATGCTTCCATAGGTTCCTTAGGTTCTGATTTAGATTGCTTCAAAGATTGTCCATATGACTTGGGCGAGATAGGGAGAGATGTCAGAGACAAGACTGGCTCTATAGTGTATTCTCCTATCCCATTTTCTTTGATAATGATCTCTTTAGCAATGTCTTCCATCTTGGATGTGGAAGCCACATTTTGTTGCTTGATGGAAGATTCTCTATTATTAGGTACAAGCTTATCAGCACTTTCCTTCAATGTATTGCAAGTTGTACTCAGATCTGTTGGGATAGTAACTTCTACCCCTTCATAGGGAAATTTCAAGCATTGATGGTACGTAGAAGGAATGGCTTGCATTTTATGGATCCAGGTCTCCCTAGAAGGATATTGTAAGCCAATGGTAGATCAAGCACCTGACATGTGGTATCTTTGATGACCGGACCCACTCAGATGGGTAAGACAATGGTGCCTTTAGAAGCTCTTTCTTGTTTGTCATAGGCTTTTATGGTGATCTTCTTTCGAGGATCAATAGCCATCTCTGAGAATCCCAACTGTGTGATTAAGTTGTAAGAACAAATGTTGAGGCCTGCACCCCCATCTATCAACACACGTTTGACTCGATGGTTCTGGATCAAGACTTCTATGTGTAAGGGCTGATTATGTGGGTGGCTTAGGGAGTTGTCATCTTCTTTTGAAAAGGAGATATATTGCGGAGATGTTAGATAACCAACCATAGTCTGGAACCTGTCTAGATCTAGATCATCAGGAACATTAGAGCTGAGCAAAGCTTTGTCTAGGATATCTCTGTGAGCTAGAGATATTCGAAGTAACTCAAACATAGAGATTTTGGCATTGGTATGCTGGAGTTGTTGGATGATGCTGTAAGATGTAGGTCTTGTATCCTTTGGATTGGAAGATTTTGAGGCAACCTTCTATTTAGAAGTAAATGTGAGATTGAAAGGTATCTTAGGGACATTAGATGAACTTGGTGTTTGTCCTTTCAGATGAGCCTGAGCTTGTGATCTGGTAACCGCATTAGCTGAGGAATGATTTATGTCTCTTCGTACAATCATGATGACATTGCAGCTCTCAGAGAGATATGGTTCAACCATATTGATGACAGCATTGTTTCCAGGGTAGGCATAGTTGACTTTTGCCCCCATGTTAGGCTGAGAAGTGGAAACTCCCTTGCCATGTTGTGGAAATGGTTTTGTAAATGCTGTGTGATCATTATTGCTGGTAGGATTATCGATCGTGATGTCCCCTTGATCTATCAAGTCTTGAATGGTATGCTTCAAGTGGAAGCATCCATTAGTTATGTGGCCTTTAGTCCGACAGAAAGCACAGAATGCATTATCTTTCCACCAATATGGTTTTGGATCTGGATCAAGGTTTCAGATTGGTGGTAAAGAGATCATGTTATCAGCTATCAGGGTTCTCAGGGTAGATTCCAAAGATTCTCCTAGGGGAGTAAACTTTCATTTATTATCCCATCATTTGAATGGCTTCTTTGGAGATGGTTCAGCAGATTTTTACTTTGAAGCTTCAATGACTTTGGTGGCAAGGGTGAGATTGTAGGCCGGTGCCTTTGATGGGGTGTAGACAGTGTCAACAACACCATTAGAGATGATACCTTTGTTTCTATTCCAGCTCTTGTTTTTATCTTTTGAGCTAGATCCAGATTCAAACTTGTCCTTTTGAAGTGTGATTTCTCCTTTCTTGAGAAGTACTTTCTCAATCTTGATTGCATTATCCACCATTTTATCAAAAGATACATGATCTTGCATTTTTAATGGATAATTGAGCTCTGGAACAAGGTTATTGATAAAGATTTCAAGTTTCTCCATTTCAGGAATTTGTCTAGCATATAGAGAGAACTTCTTTCTCCACCTCTTGAGGAAAGTTAGGAATGATTCCCCTGGATATTGCTTGAGGTTACAGATATCGATCATGGTAATCGAATGTTGAATATTGTAGGAATATTGTTGATAAAACAATTTAATCAATTCCTCAAAAGTTTTGATCATAGAAGGTAATCTTGAAAACCACTGAATGGATGCTCCTCCCAAGGATCTAGGAAAAAGATGCATTAGATAAGTCGGTTCATGCATGAATTCCATGGATTGTGTATAGAACTCTCTGACATGATCTTAAGGATCAGAGTGTCCATCATATTTGTCATACTTTGGTATCTCCACTCTTTTTGGGAATGGTGGCATATACAAGTTTTTGTCGAATGGGAAAGGACATAGGGCCTCCATGGAGAACTCCTTGGGTTCCTTCTCCTTCTTAAGATTGTTAAATTTGACTTGTATAGCATGCATCTATTTTGTCATAGCTGTGAGTGGAGTTTCTTCCTCATGTGTGATTATATCATCAACATTAAAGTTGGGAGGAAGCTTAGCCCCTTCCTAGGCTAATTGTAAAAAGTATGCCTCTCTATCCACTTTCAAGAAATGCCTCATCATTCTCTGGAATTCATCATCATTCTGACATTGATGGATTTTAGAGGGGGTAGGTTCTTGGTCAGCATTATGTTGAGAATGGTGTCCTTGGGATCCTCCTCCTAGAGAACCATGATTTGTCCCTGCTTGAGACATGGTAGGAGTTTTTGGGCTCCCTGGAATAGATTGAGGAGGAGTTTTCTGATTACCTCTATGAGTTGATAAAGGAGGTATGTAACCAATTTTCAATCGAAAGTTACCGAGACCATCATCTTCGTAAATACCTGACTTGATGAGTTGTTCAAGAGTTGGACCTGGGGTATTGGTCAAAAGTAAGTTCTGAGATGTTTCTTTTGATATCTTGTGTGAAGAAGCTCTGGTCTCCACCATTAACTTTGAATGAAATAGAAGAAAAGGATGAAGACAACTGAAGAACAATTTGATTCGAGAAAATCGAATGATGCAACCTTGTCAAGATTATGATAGTTTTGAAGATCTGATGAGATGTGGGTGAAGGAAACTGTGCCCTAGATGTATGGGATAGATCACCCAAAAGATAGTGGACACGAGTTCTCAACACTTAGTCTATTTTTGAAGATTGATTGAAGATTGATAGTTATGACAAGGTTTTGACACGAGATAAAAAGGACTCAAATTGATCAAACAAAAAACTAGATCGGATTCAAAAGATCAAACTCAGAAAATGGTAGAATGCTCAATAGCTACTGCTCTATTCCTGACACAATGATATTTTTGACAGATTCTGGAACTAGGCTAAAAACATTGGATATCTTGCAATTTGACAATTTCTGACAACTCTCTCAAATTTTTCCAAACGACACTTTGCAGACTCGTACGACACTGGGTAGTCTATGAAATGACAATTGCTAAACTTGTATGACAATTGGGTAGAAATGAAATGATAGTTGTAAAACTCGTATGACAGTTGGGTAGCAATGAAACGACAGTTGTAAATATCATACGACAGTTGCTAATAGGATTTTGACTTTCTTGAATTTGCTGGTTTGAAAACTCGTACGAAACTGGGTTCTCAATCGTACGATAGATGGGCAATACTAAAACAACACTTGACAAAACTTGTACGACTTTTGACTTTCTGAAATGACTTTTGACTCCAGAAAGAATTTATGTCAATTTTTGCAAAATTTAAGGTCTTCAGTTCTGGATTGTTTGCAAATTGTACTGTCCAGATTTTGAAGGTTATACCAGATTTGATCATTTTTAATAGCCAAGTAGATAAACAAACACGCAGAATAGCAAGCAAGTGATTCCAAGCACATCTGAAAACAATGAACAAGGCAAAAAGCAACCTTGCGCATGAACAATCAAGTGACCAAATTGTGCTAATCCCTAAGAGTACTAATTGTGTATGTTCTGAAAAGTTTTGCAATAACACACATATACCTGAAAGTGAAAAATTGGCCTCTCTAGGGTTTTTAGTAATGGTTTGACTCTACAACTTTTATGATTCAAAGGGGTGAACTCCAATCCTGACGCACCAGGGTTTTGACACAGTTTGAGAACTTAATCTTCAAGAGCTGCTAGGGAGATTTGACAACCCAACAATGAGCCATACCCATGGAGATTTCTTCCACAAGGACATTTATATAGCGGCTGTCACTACCATGGTGAAAATGGCTATTACCGCTTGAGGTTCCGTTAACATAGTTTTCCCTATGAAGGGATTGTCCACTACGGTTAACCCTCTCTAAAGGTGACTCATAGATTTATACCACAAGGGGACTTGGCTCCAGATTCAAGGTTTTGACACCTCTTCACTTTTAACCCAAACAAAGCAAGCAGATTAATCCGACACGCTAAGACAAAGTTTTGTTCCACCAAGGTCTGTGATATCAACTCCACATGATCTATCAACCTCTCCGGGGAGAGAATGTATCAATCAATAAGAGAAGATGCACTAACCAATTTTGATTCACCAAAGCTCGTGATATCAACCCTATGTGATCTATCAACCTCTCCAGAGAGAGAATGTGTCAATCAATAAGAGAAGATGCACTAACCAAGTTGAATGTGAAATGCACTAAGTATCCTCCCTACCTACAAGGATTATGTCGTCAAGAAAGATTTCTCTAGGAATCCAATCTCTCAAGAATCACAAATAGTGTTCATAGGGCCTAATTACTATGTGAGCACAAATATATTCCCGAAAGCAAATCTACCAAAAGCATCCAAAAAGTAGAAAGAGGAACACTTAACGCTTAAAGAAAATATGAGATGAGTCCACAAGGTGGAACACTTAACACCTCACACAAGCTGAAAATGAGTCCACAACTTAGAAAACAAGTGAGTTCCTAAAAGCACAAAAGGGTTGTCAAGTGGAACACTTAACGCTTTGGTCCTGTTGACCCCTCCCCTTTATGGCATTGAGATTGCAACCACGGGGCGGAAATGAGGGGCTAGTGGATTAGCGAGTCCAATAACCCAAGATAGCAATCAAGATCAATCACAAGTATTCTAAGACTACTTAATGAATTCTTAAGGGATCACAACCTAGTATCAAATTATGCAAGTGTGTAGAAATAGATCAAAAGCATGAAAAGATGCACACAAGCTTGACACGTGAGAGATTTATTTTAAGTCCAAATTGAAATGTTTTCAGAACAAGGAGAATACCTCATGATCCTCGCAACGCGCTTAGTAGATTCTACCTGATTTTTAGAAATTTTTGTTGAGCTTTACCATGCAAGCAAGTGACGAACTCTCCAACAAGCAAACAAGATATGCAAAATATATTCAACTTATGAAAACCATAGGGTTAGCTCTAAAAATCAATTTTTAGGAGCAATAATAACCATAAATTAATCCAAATGACAACTCATATCATGCATTGAATCATATGAAAAATAAGTGCATACCCATCATAAAATTTTAATTTTTTTGCACTACATTTGACCTAGTCAACAAGATCTGATTTTTTTGATATGATTTTGGCCACAAAAATAGAAATTCAAAATAGAGACTCCTACTAAAAAATAGAGATCTTTCCAAAAATGCAAAATTTTTAGAAAAATCTCTTCATTTGTGCCCTAGAGACCCATTTTATCAAAACAGACCAGTGTTTGCAAATTGACTATTTGAGCTATTAAATTGCATCCAAATTTAAAACACAAATAATAAACCCCCTATAGAATTTGAAGAGCTTTCCGAAAATGTAAAAATTTTAGAAAAATATGCTGATTTGCATCAGATATTAATTTTTTATGAAAAATTGAAAAAAAATTATTAAAAATTTAAAATAATTCAGAAAATTCTGAATTTTTTTTTGAAATTTCCCTGATATGTCTCCAACCTTTAAAAACAATTTCAGACCAAAAATCAAGCCGTTTGGGAGATAAAATTAAATCTTTGAAACTTTAGGGTTTTAGCTCCAAGAATCCAAATCAGCATGCAAAGGTGGGTTGCCCCACGGTGGGCGCCAGAAATGTGTGTGTGAAAATTGTACCTGATCTATAGACACAACACTCAATAAAACATTAGAGGTTAGCTATAATCAAAATCGTGCAAAATTGAAATCTAATCTAACCAAGCGATTTACTGCCTTCTAGTAGGTGCGAGATTAATGTTCTCAGATTGTAATCGAGATCAGTGACCTAGAAAACACCTAAATGAAGGATTTGAATGCAAAAGATGGATATGAAATTGAATGCAATTAATCTATATTTTTGATATTTTCTATGCAATAAGAATGATAAATTGATATGCTATGGACGCTAAATGATCTATCTAACAATGATATGCAAAGCTATGAAATTCTATGCTATGATATAAAAAATATGCAATTGAAATTGATCTCACAAAGCTTTGAATTCGCAAGTTGATTCTTTCAAGCTCCAATTGTGCAAATTCTCCAAATCTGATATGCTATGATTCCTGTAGAGTAAGTTTGCAATTTGCGAGATGATTGAGAGATGAGTTGAAGCCTTAATTTATAGAAATCCAAGGCTTTAGAGGTGCATAGATAAAAGCCATAAATCACTCAAATAACTCAGGTTGATTTTTGAGTTATTTTTAAATAAAGGATAATTAACTCACAAAAACATGCAAAAGCTAAGTTTTAACTCAAAATAGAGTTTAGCTTTAATTGATAATTGATAGTTGTTTGCTTTTATGATTGTGCATGTTTTATTTATGAATTAATTTAATAATAAAGTCATTTATTTCCAACTTAACTGCTTTTAAAAATAAAACAATTGATTTATGTGTTAATCAATTATTTAATCAAACTTTTATTAAAAACTATATTATTAAATAATGACAACTTGCTTTAATTAATTAAATAAAAATTTAATGAATTATTCATTTGGATTTATTGTCAAAATTAAATAATACAATTAATAATAGATATAATTAAATTTAATTACACAATTAAGTGGCAAGATATTAAATCTAATTAATTAAATATAAAAATATTCAATTAATCAAGCTTTAGGATAAATGTGATTTATTGCCAAATAATTTTAAAATTAAAGATAATTATGATGATTAGGAATATTGCTAGGAATATTCCCTGATGCAGAATTTAAGATAATCAATTATGATTCGATGATGTTTAGATGTGCCTTAGGTTAGGACTTCGATGTCGATTTTGTTCAAATTGAAGATGTAAGAGATTAATGAACTTATAGCCCATTTTTTGGGTATTACACAAATTAACCAATATTCAATCCCCTTTTTTGATTCCTAATTCTACCCTTCCCAAAGACATATCTTCTTTCTTCCATTTTGATGCAGGAGCATCTCGGGTCCTTGGAAATCCCATGTCACCAAAAACAATTTGGAGTTTGTCTGTGTTGCTCAGTTCCTTCTTTGACTGAGTTGGTCAGTAGTTGGTTAATTTCCTTTGGTTACCATGTGTGGTCAGTTATCTCCTGGGCAGTCGGTTATTTTCACTAGTGCTCAGCGTTGCTTGTCTACTGCTCAGTTATCTTGCTCACCGACGGGTTTAGTTTTAGTTTCTGTTGTGGCTGACTTGTGCATTTATTTTGGGTCACAAATTTATTGTTGGAATCCATAATTGAGAGACGTGTGGTTCTAGATCTGACTGTTCCTTCTGTTGATTGTGGATCTAAGGGCTGACTCAGTTCGGTAGACTCTTGTATAAATGTAGTTGTTTGGTTGTAGTTAGGAGGTAGTTTTGTAGAAGATAGAAGTAGAGATTTTGACAGATCCTCACTTGTTTGAGGACTTGTGTATTTCATTGTAATATCTAGCCCTAACTGGGAAGGCCTTACAACCTGACATGTATCATTCTATTTGATGAAATATATGAAAGATCCTGCATTCTCTCCCATACTCTTATGTTTGTTTGCTTCTGCATATGTTGAGTAGGCTTGGATCATTAGGGTGTGCCATTGTTTGGCCCCTCTTGCTCCCTACCCTTGTGTCAGGTGGTATCAGAGTGAGGTTAGATCTTGATATAGGTCTATGGATCTAGGTTTGTAGGTTCCTCTTGAAGCCCTAGTTGATTGTTGTGGGGTAGCAGATTGCGATCTGACCTGCAATTGTAGAGGGTGGTCAAGATGGTTCTTGGGAGGCAAGATGTAGTTCCACGATTGGTAGATATGCTAAGGCAGATTGCTGCTAGATTAGAAGTTGTTGAAATAGCCTAGAGAAGAGGCAGACATCTTGAAGATGTTAGTGATGATGAAGTTGAGGAAGAATAGGTGAATGTAGAACCTGCACTTGTTATGGATAAAGGTGAAGAAAGATTTTTGAAAGCTTTGACAAGTCTGAAATCTAAACCACATTTCAATCCTCCTAAGTATGGTGGAAAGCTAGATTCTAATGAATTGGTGGACTAGATCACCAAGATGGAAAAGTATTTGAGTATGAAAACATTCCCGAAGACAAGAAGGTGAAGATTGCAAGAACAACGTTGAAAAGTCATGCATCCTTATGGTGGAAACATTTGCAATTGGATAGAAAGAGGAAAGGCAAAGAAAAAATCAAGGTATGGAATAAAATGGTGAATAAGTTGAAAGGAAAGTTCTTACCTTGTGATTATTAGATTAACCTAGTTCGGTGAATGCAAATTTTGAGATAGAAAGATAGCTCAGTAAAGGAATATATTGAGAAATTATATAGATTAGATATCAGATCTAGACATGATGATGATGATGTGGAAAGAATGGGTAGGTACCTAAATGGTTTGAGAGTTTCCATCCAAGAGGAAATTAGTATGGTCAAGTTGGAGAACATTGAAGAGGCTTATCAATTTTCTTTGAAGGCCGAGGAGAAATTGAACAAACGACATGAGAAAAGATAAAGAGGTTGAGGTGGTAGATTCCCTAGAGGAAGAGGTAGATCTAATGGTGAAAATGGTAGATCTAAACTAGAAAAGACAAATCTAGACAAAGGCAAGACCAAGTGGAAAGGTGAAAGTTCATCTAGAGGTAGAGGCAGTAACTACCGAGGTGGTTATAGAAGAGGAAGTTTTTGAGGAACTTGTTACAATTATGGAGAAAAAGGACATATATCTTTTGAATGTACACATGCTAGTAAGAAGGCTGGTAATAGTACAAATGCTTTGGTGCAAGAAGAGTCACCGAATGAGCCTGAGAAAGAAAATAACTTGATGGTAAGGAGAGCACTGTGGAATGAAAACAAAAAGGAAGATCTGGTAAGGAAAAGTTTTTTCAAGACTAGATGTAGAGTTTTTGACAAAGTTTGGAAGGTAATCATTGACAGTGGTAGCTCAGAGAATCTGGCATCTGAAGAGATGGTCACAAAGTTGCAATTAGAAAGGTTGGCACATCCGAAGCCCTATCAAATTTCATGGATCAAAGATGAGCATACACTCCTAGTAAGTGAACAATGTTACGTGAATTTGGACATTGGAAAGTACTATGATAAGGTTTTATGTGATATCATGCCTATGGATTGTTGTCATATTTTGTTGGTTAGACCTTGGCAATATGATAAACATGCTATATATGATGGGAGATTGCATAAATATACTATTGTGGCTGATGGAAAGAAACAAATCTTGTTACCTTTGATGGAAGAACCTATTAGTAATGTTTGCACATCTATGAAAGTTTTTTGATGGAAGGAAGAAATTTTGTTAACTCTTTTAAAAAGAATGATGTATGTTTTTCTATGATCCCTAACAAACTGAGTAAGAAAATAGAGGATAATGTCCCTGAGGAGATTGATAAGTTACTCACTGAGTACAGTGATATCATTTCTAATAATGTACCTGATCATTTTCTACCAATGAGAAGTATTGATCATTGCATGGATCTAATCCCTAGAGCTAGTTTACCGAATAAGGCACCTCATCGGTTACACTTACCAAGAATTAGGAATTGAACTGACAAATTCAAGAGTTTTTGGAGAAAGGTTTGATTAGAGAAAGTTTGAGCCCTTGTGCAGTACCTATTGTATTAGCATCGAAGAAGAATGGATAATGGATAATGTGTACTAATTCCAAAGTAATCAATAAGATAACAATGAAGTATAGGTTTCCTATACCAAGAATGGATGACATAATGGACAGTTTGACTGGAGAAAAGTATTTCACCAAAATTGATTTGAAAAGTGTGTATCATCATATCAGAATTAGAGAAGGTGATGAATGGAAGACTACTTTCAAGACAAAAGAAGGTTTGTATGAGTGGTTGGTTATGCCTTTTGGTTTAACTAATGCACCGAGTACTTTTATGAGGCTGATGAATGAAGTTTTGAAGAAATTCTTGGGTAAGTTTGTGATTGTATATCTTGATAATATTCTAATATTCAATAAGACTAGAGAAGAACATTTGTTTCATGTTAGGCAAATTTTGCAGAGATTGAAAGAAGAAAAGTTGCTGATAAATCTGAAAAAGTGTTCATTCATGAAAGAGGAGATTGTGTATTTGGGATTTGTTATTTCAGCTGATGGTTTCAAGATGGATCCTGAAAAGGTTAAAGCTATTTTGAATTGGCATACACCTCTGAATGCTAGTGAGGTAAGATCATTTCATGGTTTGGTAAGTTTTTACCAAAATTTCATAAGGAATTTTAGTTCAATTTGTAATGCTATGACTGAAACTATGAGAGGAGACAAAAGAGAATTCAAGTGGACACATGGAGCTAACAAAAGTTCTGAGACTCTGAAGCAGAAGGTTGTTGAATTACCTATTTTGGCATTACTTGATTTCAGTAAAGTATTTCAAGTGGAATGTGATGCAAGTGGAAGTGTAATTGGAGCTGTGTTGAGTCAAGAAGGTAAACCCGTTTCTTTCTTTAGTGAAAATTTGAATGATGGTAGAAGGAAATATTCTATGTATGATCAAGAATTCTATGCTATTATTCAAGAATTGAAGAAATGGAGACATTATTTGATACCGAGTGAATTTGTGTCGTATACTGATCATAAGGCTTTACAATATTTGGGTAGTTAGAATAAGTTGAATCAGAGACATATGAAATGGGTTGAGTATTTGTAGAGTTATACATTTGTGATAAAGCATAAGAGTGGAGTCACTAACTGAGTTGTTGATGCATTGAGTAGAAGATCTTTGATGACCAAGATGAAAATTGAAGTTCTTGGTTTTGATGAGATGAGACATTCTTATGAGTTTGAGCCTGATTTATGAGCCATGGAGAAAGTGCAGAGAACCTATTCAAGATCAACAAGATACTAAATGGGATGAATATTTCATTTAGGAAGGTATGTTGTTTAAAGGTATTCAGTTGTGTATATCGAGAGGAATAATGAGAACTAATTTGATAAAGGAGAAACATATTAGTGGTTTGACTAGACATTTTGGTATTGATAAAACATGGAATTTGCGTAAGGAGAAGTATTATTAGCCATAGTTGTATAAAGATGTTCAAAAATTTGTGAAAAGTTGTGGTATTTTTCAAGTTGCAAAAGGAGTAAATCAAAATACTAGATTGTATGTACCAATTGTTGTTCCTGAGAAACCTTGGATTGACATCAGTATGGATTTTGTTCTTAGCTTACTGAAGACAGTAAGAGGTAACGATTGTATATTTGTTGTTGTGGAAAGATTTTCTAAAATGGCACATTTTATACCTTGTAGAAAGACATCAGATGCAATACATGTAGTAGATCTTTTCTTTAAGGAAATTGTTAGAATGCATGGATTACTGAGGAGTATTATCTCTGACCAAGACAGTAAATTTGTTGGATACTTTTGGAAAACCCTTTGGAAGAAATTTGGCAGTGAGTTGAAATATAGTTCTACATTTCACCCACAAACCAATGAAGAGATTGAAGTTGTGAATAGAAGTTTGGGTAATCTTTTGAGATGTTTAGTTGGAGACACACTGAGTAATTGGGATTTTGTATTGGTACAAGTAGAATTTGCATACAATAAATCAATGAATAGGAGTACTAGAAAGACACCATTTGAGATTGTGAATGGCACACAGCCAAGAGGAATATCTATTTTGAGAGATATTACTGATGAGAATAAGAAAAGTGCTGAAGGAGTAAAATTTGTTGAGTACATGAAGACATTGCATGAAGATGTGAAGCTGAAGTTGGAAGACAGTAATCAGAAATACAAAGACAGAACTAATAGATCAAGGAGACATAAAACTTTTGATATTGGTGATGAATTGATGGTTCATTTTAAGAAAGGCCCATTTCCTAATGGAACATATGGGAAGCTGAAGATGAAGAAGTTTGGACCTTGCAATATTTTGAAGAAATTTGACAGTGGAAATGCATATGAAATTGAGTTACCTGATGACATGGACATATCACCTATTTTCAACATTGCTGATTTGTATGAGTATCATGAACCTAATGAAGAAGTGGTAGTACCGACATAATATCCTAAGAAGCAGAATGAAGAAGTTGAACAGATTTTGAAGGAAAGAGTTGGGAGGAGTACAAGAGGAAAATAGTATATGGAATATCTGGTAAAGTGGAAGGATAGACTAATGGAAGATAGTTCATGGATCTCATAGTTTGAGTTGGATGCAGCTTGGACTAGACCTACCAAATGATTTAGAGAATCATTTCAAAATAACCCCAGGTGTCTGATGCTGGAGCATCTTGGGTCCTTGGTAATCCTATGTCACCAAAAAAAATTTGGAGTTTGTTTGTGTTGCTCAGTTCCTTCTTTGACTAAGTTGGTCAGTTTCCTTTGCTTACCAAGTGTGGTTGGTTATCCCCTGGGTGGTTAGTTATTTTCACTGGTGCTTAGCATTGCTTTTTTGCTGCTCAGTTATCTTGCTCACCAACAGGTTTACTTTTAGTTTCTATTGTGGCCGACTTGTGCATTTATTTTGGGTCATGAATTTAATGTTGGAATCCATCATTGGGAGATGTGTGGTCCTAGATCTGAATGTTCCTTCCATTGATTATGTATCTAAAGGCCAACTCAATTTGGTAGACTCTTGTATAAATGTAGTTGTTTGGTTGTAGTTAGGAGGTAGTTTTGGATAGGAGTTTGGTAGAAGATAGAAGTAGAGATTTTGATAGATCCTCACATGTTTGAAGACTTTTGTATTTCATTGTAATATCTAGCCCTAACTGGGAAAGCCTTACAACCCAGCATGAATCATTCTATTTGATGAAATATATTAAAGATCATGCATTATCTCCCTCACTATTGTGTTTTTTTTCTTCCACATGTGTTGAGTAGGCTTGGATCATTAGGGTGTGCCATTTTTTGCCCCCTCTTGCTCCCTACCCTTGTGTCACATTTGCAAACACAATAATAATTACAGTTACTGTACATGGCCTAAAGGCATAGAGAAAGATAATACATCAAGTTTCCCAAGGGCTTACAATACATCTTTATATCTTGATTTTAAAAATAGAGATACATGATACAAGAATGGAATCTTCACCACTGAAAAACTCAAAATCTAAGCCACAACATGAACTATGAACAATACATCGAAAGATTTTTGACACCCAACCATGTGAAACTAGTGAAATTCCACCCCCCGTGCTAGGAGATATAACCAAGGTACTCTCAAGACCTTAAGGAAATCTAAGTCTCAAAACACCAATAAACCAAAGCTCAAAATAACAAGAATAAAACACATAAAATATCATCATACTATAAAACAAAGGTTAAGGTTCTATGAGACCACCTAAGTGAGTGTCATCATACAACCTGTATATTGGGATCCTTCCTAGAAACCATGTAACCCTAGTCCCCCCTTTATGAATAGGGATCCATCCTGGTAGTTAACCCTAGTCCCAATACTCCAATCAGGTCTATGTGGCCTTTGTTATATTTTCTTTCATTATCTTTTCAATCCCCCCTTCCTAGGTTAATTTTTAAGGTTATCACTTTTTAAAAACCCACCCATAGGATCATCTGGAAACCACTTTAGGGCTCCAACACCTATGATGAGCCACTCATCAAGGGTTCATAGTCCATTACCCCATCACAAGATAAAGATACAAAATACCATTTCCAAGTCCTAATTCATAGGTTTAGGAAACTCCCATGCACACTCAGGTGCTCAAAGTGAGTGCTAACCTTAGCCATATACATAATAAGAACCATTGGAAGAATATCTATCGCAAGACATCTCAAAGAAAAGAAAAAAACTTTCCACATGCATAAGTACAACTTTCCAAGGCTCATTTATAGGTCTAAGGAACCCTCCCGTGCACACAGACCAACAAGACAAGTCCTAGCCTCATAAACTAAGCTCAAGTATATGCCAAGTAAAAAAACATCATAAGTACACCATATAACCTCAACAAATCAGGTAATGAACATACATAGGGGATAAAAAAATTCACATGCATTAACACAACATTCCATCTATGGAAACCTCCTATGCCTGAAATTTGGCTAAGTCTGATTTTTTTTGGAAATCTCCAAAATCTAGAATCTACATCTTAACTCTTACGAATCTAAAACCTATCTCAAACATCCTGGAATGTATTTATACAAATATAACTTAAAGTATACTTATACTTAAATGTTATATTTGTATAAATCCTACCACAAATTTTGCAAATTTCAGCCCCTGAAACCCTCAAAAATCCAAATGAATTTGTATATGATCCCATATGATAATGTATGCATTCCCATATGACATTTGACTAAGTTTCATACAGGTATGACTACAATGTTGTACGACAATGCATGGCACTTTCACGAAATTAAATTTTAAACTTCCCAAAAACACTAAAACTAATTTTTTTTAACCCTTATGACAATGTATGTATTCCCATATGATATTTGACCAAGTGTCGTACAAGTATGACTACAATTTCATATGACACTGTAGGACACTATTACAAAATTAAATCAAAATTGCCCAAAAAGGCCAAAAAATAACTTTTTAAGGAATGGAGAGTGCCTGGAAAAGGTTCACTAAGGTCAACCTGATGTAGGGACCTTAGTACCACATCCAAAACACATCCTCAACACTACCTAAGCCTCTGAAAAAATAAAACAAACGTAAAACAATAATTCACAGAGAAGCTTGCAAGAGAAATAGAGAAGGAAAAAGATTGCATCTCATTCCTAAGCCATCCTAACTCTTCCTATTTCTTCCTAAACTTCCCTATTCCATACAATAACAGTGAAACACACCCTTTCACATAATCAAAAGCATTCCTCACTTCCCAAGAAGATTTCATAATACCAAAAAAAACATAAAAACACACATATTCTACTTCCCAGAAAATTCATAGAAATATACAAAAGATAAAACATTCACATTTCATTTTTAATACACAATAAGATATCACATATCAATCCAATAATATATCATTTTTGTAAATAAACACACACATAGGAGAATTAGAGAATTCATCCTAGTATAGACCCTATCTAGGATCTTGCGGAGAAATTCTCTTCTCTTAACTGGAGACTCTTTGTAAATCTTCAAGCCTTGAGTAGATAGCTTCCTGGATATCTTCCTCTAGAAACCAATCTTAGATCAATCCTCACATACACCTGCCCTCAATAAACTAGAGAATTCACAATCTCACAAAAAAACTTCAAATACATTTATGGAAAAATTAATGCAGAATACTCCCAAAAATCTTCCCAAAACTCTCTCTCCCAAACCATAGAAAATTGCAATTATTTATCCTCTAGCTATGTGGTTGGAGGAGTTTCCTTACGTGAAGCAACTTCTCCACCTTCCATAGTTGGTTGGAAAATTAAACAAAACATTCACGTAAGCACTTAACAAAGTTTAAATAAATTTAATTAAAATCACTTTCAAAGAAAACCATAACAAGAATAATAAACAAATAAATTTCAAGGAAAACACATAGCACACATGGAAACCAACTAGCCTAACTTCTAGGAGGTCTCGAGTTCAACTCCCTCTTAGATACCTAGTTTTACTACAAAGAGCATTTATTTTTATTACTATTATTTTTACTTTTATTTAATACATTTCATTAAATACACTTTATTTTATTATTATAAAGAACATACCATTTACACAATCAATAAAAACATACAAATATTATTACTATTTATATAAGCATGGGTACATGCGTGTGCGCCCAAATATACACATACCTATATAACATACAATAAATATAACACACACACACACACACACACATACTAACAAGGATAAATCTAACTCACGCCATAAATCATAGAACAACGTCAAATCAAAATTCAAAAGACCACAACATAAACTGCATTCAAATCCCCCAACTAGAGTAACCTCCCAAACAGAAATCTAAGTCCACGGGTAACTTTGAGAGTAATCTTGGTAATATCTCCACACAACAATAGTTCAAGAATTTTGAAGGCACGCTCAAACCTGTGGAGCCAGGTGGAGTCGAGGCTTATATATATATATATATATATATATATATATATATATATATATATATATATATATATATATATATATATATATATATATATATATATATATACAGACAATGGAAAACAAGGAGGGAGAGTGTGACATTGTGTGGACCTCTTGTAGGAGTAACTATGACTACCTCCCCTCATCCTACAGTCACATCAGATAGTGACATCAACAAAGCATAATTGGATTAGTATGGTTAGTACCAGAATAATCTCCTTTCCATATTGTACAACAAGAATGCATCATAACATATTCATGTAAATGTAAATCATCTATTAACTTTCACAAACCCATTTAACCATCAGGCATGTATTCAAAATGTCATATTATCAAATCAAGATAAACAAATCATATAACCCTAAATGCATTAATCATGTCTAATTCCAAGTAACGTTATTAGATAAGATAACACATCTAACGCTTAAGTGATTATAATCAATTAACCTAAGGAAAACATAAATATTAATAATGAGCATATCACATAGAAGCATATAAGTCTAATAGGTGACCCTTTAGGCATTAAGGTCCTAAACTATTGCTGACACACAAGAAGATGTATAGGAACATACCTATGCAATATTATTATTTTCCACATTAAAATATGAAGTTATGGTGAGTTGGAAGAGGTTTGGTTTAAGAAACCATCACAAATAGCTCATCCTAATTTCTAGTGAGCATAACCAGGACTTGATAGGGTTGGAGGGGCATTACATCATCCCTCTCTAAGATTTGACTTACTCTTGGAAGTCGGAAGTTTCTAGCCATTGACCAAACATAAAATAAGAATATTACAAATATTTCTACTTTAGTCTATCATTGATATTGTTAGGGATTTTTCTTCTAGGATCAAACTGACCTTGAATTTAGGCTTCTTTGAGGCTTATTCAAACAAGAGAAAGACCTAATTACTGAGGATTGGATAAGATCCTCCCTCATTTTTGAGCTCCACATACTTAGGCAAGTATTACCTTTTAATGATAACTAATTACATAGTATTTATATGAGTGGACACTGATCTGCTTTGAATTCTTCGTAGTGCATTAATCTATAGAATACTCTTCATATGACCATGATCAATTTGATGCAGAGTTTAACCAAGCAAAACATGATTTTAAATGAAGCAAAGATTAGTGATTTAAGGATTCTCATCCTTCTTCCTTTTAAGAAGGGGCAACCTAGATGATTCTCTCTTCAAGAAATCAAGAAACATAGACTGTGTGCTTTTAGGAACAGTCCTATCTAGTTAGTGCAATGAGCATGAAATGAAAAATTTACTGGTAATGATATTAAAGTTTTGGTTTTCTCTGAAGATCTATGAAAGATAAAACCATTAGAAACAGACACCAAACTAGTGCCTTATCCAATGGGCAAAAGAACTCTAAATGCCAATCAACTAGATAATTCTAAAAGAAATACAACAGTATGCCTTGCATACCAGCCACAAATCCAAATAGATTGCCTTACAAACTATTATGTTAACCAAATTCTTTTATCATCAACAATCCATACAAATATATCTACTCTTCAAGATGAACTATGAGAACTTTTAATTCTTTCCTTGAAAGAAACTCATAAATTAATCAAGCAAGTTGCTTTACAACTAGTATATTTTAAATGCCTAACATGTAGAACATACAAGAGTACAATATAAAGGTAGAGAGACAACACCAGTATATGGCATAATTTGCAGTGAATTTGTATTAGAACCAACTTGCCAATTGCATTCATAATTATGTTACTCGAAAGATCAGACAAAAAGCTTGGAAATCTACTTCAAAGCAATTCTATTCAAGTTGTTCTATATCTTCTTGACAGAACCTCCAGCCACTCTAGAAGTAAAAATAGTTTCCATATATATCACTAGTCACCGTAGAATCCCAAAATCAGGATGCAACAAGCTATAGATGACTAGGGATAGGGTTAGGGTTTTCACCCACCAAACCAACTAGATTCAATCAAAATTTATCACATTGGAGGAAAACCAAGCAACCTTCGAGAGATCAGATCCAAGATTGATCTTCATTTATGATATTTCTCAGAACAAGGTACCAAAGATCATGAATTCACCATTCTAATCAATCTGACCACTCACCTACAACATGCCTCGAGCAACTGGTTACCCACTTTTGATGATAAAAATCCTTCTACAATCAATCATCACACCCTTTAGACCATGCTGTGATAGTTGACAAAATCAAATCTACCAGATCCAGCCACCCAAACATTCAATTTCAGTCCTTAGTCACTGAGAAACCTTTAAAATATTTGAATTTGGAAGAAATAGCTACTTTATGGTGCCAGATAGCATATTAATGGCCATCATTCAAATCTAAATCAACTTTATATCCCTACCGTCAGATCTTCCTACTTTTCTCGGGTTTCATCTTGTCTTTAGTCACGAGATCGTTAGACATCTTATTTAACTTTAATTATTCTTAGTGATTCAGTGACTAAATAGTCTCATGATCTCGTGGTCTTCTCCCAAACTGCCAAACTTTTCAAAGATCATGCGACTAAAGAAACTCTAAGTCACGCGATCCAAATACTAACTGCATTATTATTGGGAGACTACGTGACTACAGGGACACTAACTATCTTTATACCCTTTGACTTTATCTAGAGATTACGCGGCTAAGACCATATTCTCATTCGTGGAACACTTTTTCTTCTTTTCCTGATTTGGAAACTATAGGAGCTCCTCCAAATTTTTCTATTTGGTGTTTGGGTGACTAAATTCTATCTCATAGTTGTGGCAACTTTATTAACCTTCTAAAAATATTCAACGATCAACCGACCTAGAGATCTAGCGACTAACAAAAAATCTCATAATCTCTGAATCACTTTCACTTTTCAAATTTCCTTCTCAGACTTCATGACCACCATTGATTTTCTTTCTTCCTCCATCCTACAGTTCTCATTAAATCATGAAATAAATCTTGTCTTAACAATTTGATCTAGCGACCATGAGACCAACCGTGTCATTCAATCACTGAAGGTTTATCATTTAACCACCAGAAACCTAAGATTCTAAGACTATACAGTCACTAGATCACTAAATCAAATATTTAACCACTGAGGAAAACATGATGTTAACCCCTTCTTAACCCAGCACTATTTGGAGACTTGGTGACAAAGAGTTTCACTGAATCTCATAACCTTTTTATTGGCTGGGGTTAAGTCCTAAGAACATGCAATGAGACAAATCTCCAAGTCATGGAAATATTTCTTTACCTTGAATCAGATCTTGAGATTAAATACTAGTCATTGATCTTCCTCTGTCTTGTGGCCATTGACGGTTCTCGCTCAATCTCAGAATTTTTGAAGACTTAACTATTTGATCTCGAGATTGAGCAACTGAAGAGATTTATAACCGCCCTCTAGGTCGCTGAATGTTTTGCAGTTAACTACTGGAATCAAGAGACTATGAGACAACCTCAGTCACCAGATCATAGAATACCTTTAACCTCTAAATCTACTAAGATCAACGGTTGTCACAAGACTGCATAGGATAAACATCATGCATCTTCTTCTTGAGAATATATGACAACCATAGATCCTGACTGAACTTTAATTTACTCCATAAACTAAAGACTTCAGGCCCACTTATAGTCTATTTGAACACCTGGAAGATTAGATGGCTAGCACGTGATCTCAAAAGCTTAAAAGATTCCATGTGCTCATGCACCCATCATAGGATTAAAAAGAGACTGAGATACCGAGCATTGCTGACAACATATACAACTCACTGCTCTACAACCAATAAGAAATGGACACCTCAGCACAATCTGACATCAAGTCCACCTATATAATCTTTATTTGACATGGGCCTACCATCTTGAGACCTAGCGACAAAGAGCCAATTACTGAGTCACTGAATGCCTAGGACTTAACTACTAAAATCAAGAGATCTCGTGACCAAAGTAGTCTCCCAATCACCGAATAAAAGTGCTAACCACTGGAGGACTTAGAGATCTGGCTACTCACTTGAAATAAGACCCCACCATCATTGAGAGATTCAGTCACCAAAGATAATTTTACCTAGAGATTATGCAATTAAAGTTCTTTTCCATACAAGAAATTATCACAGCAGCTACTGAATCTCAAGAAAAACATACTGAGACTTAGAGACTAAGGGGGTAATCGCTAAGTCATTTGATAGTAAAGAATATTCCAAAATGCTTGTGAGATCGGGCAACAAAGCCTTTTGAGCAACTGCTAAATGTAAAGGAATATTCTTATTTCTTTGGGAGATCAAGTGACTAAAGAGAAAAATAAAGTGCACATGCTTGATAATCACTTAAGTGGCCTGAAAAAGGTAATGAAGAAATAGAACAGGGCTTGGATAAACTAGGGTTTTTCCTTCTAATGGCTAGAAAGATGAAATGAGACCTAGGGTTTTTTGATTTTCAGGATATTCAGACCTAGAAAACCCTAAAGACTGCAAATTTTTTTGGAAATGACATCCATGGCTTTAGGACAAAAGGAAAAAATAGAGATTTAACCAACAGTGGCTCTATCTCAGGATGTTGAAATGCAAGTTTAAACAAGAACCACAAATCTTTGGGAGGCAGACCAAAAATCGCACTAACCTAAAATAGGAACAGAAACACATGACCTGAAAGGAAACAAACCTATACAAAATTTACAAGAGATTTACATATACATGAGAATCAAAAACTTAATTGAAGAAGGGTTTCAAGAATTTCCCATGCATTGGAAACTCAAAAACTTCATCATCCATGTTCTTCAACAAGTAGGAGTCTTTTCCAAAACTCTCATGAATCACAAAGGGACCAAGCCATAATGATTCAAACTTTTTATGTTTCCCTTTATCTTCTACCTTCACATTCCATTGAAGCATTAAGTCATCTATTCTAAATTTTTTGGTAGTTTCTCTTTTGTCAAATAGATACTTCATCTTCTATTGCAACTTGATATTGCTCTTTTGACTCTCCCTTCTCAGTTCATCTAATTCATTCAATTGCATGATTCTATCCTGCATTGGCTCTGAGACATCCAACTCCTCATCTTGAATAAACTTGTAAATTGGAATTAGATTATTTATGGGTAACCTTGAGTACAAACCATATAAAAGCTCAAAAGGAGACTTCCTAGTGGCTTTCTTCACTATGATCCTATCTACCCACAAGGCCAACTTCAACTTAGAATGCCAAGCTCTCTTATTTTTCTTGAGTGTTTTCTTCAAGATTGTCAGAATGCTTTTGTTACTAGATTTAGCCTGTCCATTTTCTTGAGGATGATAAGGAGATGAATAAGATTTTATGATCCCATTGTTTTTACAAAACTCCTTGAACTCATCTAATTTAAAACACATTGCATTATCTGTGATCAATTTCATAGGGACACCAAATCTGGTCAAAATATTGTCAAGCAAGAAATCACACACTACTTTACTTGTTGCCTTCTTTGTGGGAATGGCCTCTATCCATTTTGTGAAGTAGTCAGTAGCAACAAGTAGCCAACTATGTCCTCCACTAGATTTCTCAGCAAACTCACCTATGAAATCCATTCCCCACATGGAAAATGGTACCTCAGCAGCTATTGGGTTTAACAACAGTGCTCCTAAATATTTTAATTTAGAAGCAAATTTTTGAAAGGCTTCACATTTCTTAACAAACTAGAAAGAATCCTTAAACAATGTAGGCCAAAAATAGCTAGCCCTTAAAATCTTATGAGCAGTAGTCCTTGCCAAATAATGCCCTCCACAAACACCATCATGCATTTCACTCAAGACCTTTTCTTCTTGACACTTATCAAGGCAAAACAGCAAGACCCCATCTCTATTTTTCCAATACAAGTCCCCTTGTATCAATGCATACTTCTGAGCTTGCAATTTTAGGGATCTCTTTTGATTATCTATCATATATTCTGGGCATTTGGCATTCTTAATGAAATATACAATATCAGCATAGTATGGTTGCAACTCAATACTTGTTATTGTCATATCTGGAATTCTTTCATTGTTAACCTGGACCAAATCCATATTCTCTTCAGTCATCAATTTTGCTAGGCCTTGTCCTCTTACAAGCTTAGTGATATGGATTTCTAAATTGAATTCTTGAATCCTGGTGATCCACTTGCATCTTTTACCAGTAACTTCAAATTGAGTAAGGACATCTTTTACTACTACATGTGGGACATATGCCACTACCTTGGCACAAACCAAATAAGGTCTGAAAGGTTTGACTAATTTTACCAGTGCATATGCCTGCTTTTCCATCATCTCATAATTCAACTCAGCATCCTGTAAAGATTTACTAAAAAATGCAATTGGATGCTCAAAACCATCTTGATCCTTTTGTAATAATACAGTAGCAATGGTGTGAAATGATGCAAAAGAGAATAGTGAGAAGGGCTTGGTATAATTAGGATACCTAAGCACAGGTGCTTGCTAAACTAATTCTTTAATTTTATCAAATGCACCCTGAGCTTCTGTAGTCCATTGAAACTTGACATCCTTCTTTAGCAACTTCACTATGGGTTTGACAATTTCAGAAAAATTTGCAATGAATCTCCTAACAAAATTGATTTTTCCTAAAAAGGATTGCACCCCTTTAATATTCTTAGGTGTTGTAACCCTTTTGATAGCTTCAACCCTCTCTTGATCAATTCTTATTCCTTCTTTTGATACAATGTGTCCTAGCAACTTTCCCTCTTTGACTTCAAAGTTACACTTCTTTGCATTCAGAGACACACCATATTCTAGAGCTTTGACAAAAATCTTTTCTAGATGTGAGCAATGATCAACAACCCATTTAGAATAAGTAGTTAGATCATCCTAGTACACCACCACAAACAAGTCAATATATTCTTTGAAAGCAACATCCATGGCCCTTTGAAAAGTTGCTCCAACATTTCTAAGGCCAAATGGCATTCTGACATATACATAGGTTCCCCAAGGTGTTGTGAATGTTGTTTTGAATTATTGAGATTCTTTCACCAACACCTAGTTATATCCAAAGAAACCATCCATCATAGAAAATAACTCACATCCAGTGACTTTATGCAACATAGCTTCCATGTTGGGCAGTGAATAATTGTCCTTCAATGATGCAACATTCAGATTCCTAAAGTCTACACACAATCTAATATCAACGTTCTTCTTTCTAACTGGGACTAAGTTAGATACCCAAGTTGAATGCCTTATAGGTTGGATTATTCCTACATCACTCAACTTGGCTAGTTCTTGTTGCATTTTAGGAGCCAAAATGGGGTTAATGGGCCTTTGCTTCTATCTAAATGGTTTAACACCTTTCTTTAATGGGATCTCATGTTGGAATAGGTCCTCTCTATAAGCTTTTAGGTCATCATAGGACCATGCAAACACATGCTTGTGCTTTCTTAACAACTTTATCAAGTTATATCTTAGTTGAGGGGTCAATCCCTTCCCAATATAAACCATTTGAGGTGCATTATGTGATCCCAAATTCACTTCCTCCAGATCTTCAGCCTTAGCACTGCTTGTTTTTGACATATAATCATTTTGACTACTATATAATGCTTTTAATTCAATTAAACCCTTAGGGATATGATTTGAACTCAACCGGATTACCTCATTTCCCATGACCATGTCCTTACCTTCAATTTCCTCAACCAATGTGTTGTAGTCTATAAGTTGACCCTCATATATGTCAAGGCATTGCATAAATCTCAAAATGTCATGATCATCCTCAAAGACCTGCCAATTGTAAATGTTGTCTGCAGTAACTAGTCTACTTTTTATTTAAACTATTGATACTCTAATTAAAGTTGAATCATCCCTTTTCAAAGCAACATTGGCCAAAAAATCAGCCATTATGTTCTTGGATCTTTCTACCCAACATATATTGAAAGCATCAAACATTTCAATCTGATCCCATATTACATGTTTGTGCATTTTCAATCTATCATTCTTAACAACATACTTAGATCGAACTTGTGCCACCACAAGCTTAGAATCACTAAGAACCTTTAAACATTTTATCCCATGTTTGATATAAATATTCAATCCTAGTGACAGTGCTTCATATTCAATAGTATTATGTGTGCATTGAAAAGTCAATGAGAATGAATACTTAAAAGTGGTACCTGATGGAGACATGAATAGAACTCCAGCTCCTAAGCCTTCTTTTGAGCAAGCTCCATCAAAATACATCTACCATAGTCCATTTTGTTGTTCTTTCAGTTTCAGAGCTAGTGGATCTGAATCTTCCTTTTGTGAAATGACTTTTTCCACTCTAAAATTTTCCATGTCAACATCCACACAACAATTCAACTCATCCATATTATTTATCTCTATCATGTGTGGGGTTCTTCTTTCTCTGGATACTCTCACAGTGTCACCATCAATATTGAAAGTTGCAAAGGATAAATCACATTGAATACTACCTCCCATTGAAGCACTCCATTTCCTTGAAATTAACATTCCATAATGACGTGGGATATCAACTACCAGAACACTCATTGTTAACAACTTGTCAGGGAAGGCTATCAATCTGTAAGGTAATGCCTTTATAGTACTAATAATAGGCACCTCTCTTGAATCCATAGCCTAACATCTTCCATGAGGTGTATCTACTTTTAAACCCAAAGATCTCATTATTTCTACAGGCATAATAGTATTAGAGGCTCCTGAATCAATCATACAATTTCTTAACAACTTTCCATTTACTATTAGGGACAAAAACAAAGGATCAATAGTTCCTTTCATAGTATTAACAACATTAGTATCCAAATAAATCTGAGGGATCTCAAAGATAATCTCGCCACACTGGTTATCAGTTGAATCACTTGCAGCAGTAGCCATTCTAGTACTCTTGGTGGAATTTTGGGCATCAAAAGGAAGAACTCCTTTCACCCAACTCAAAGCCTTGTCTTTATGCTCTTCTATTCTCATCATTTCTAATAAGGGGACTTTGACAGTAATTTGTGATAACAGTTTTCCCATGTCAACTAGAACATACTTGGGGTCAACTACATCCTACTTAATGATAGTAGCCTCTTTGTTTTCTTCATGTCCTATAAGGCCATGCTGATCCTTGTTTAGGGCTTTGACCTCCTTTTGGATAGAAACAATAGTCTTCTGCAGAGGTTTTTGCTTTACTCTTAAAGTCACATTAGGGGGAACAAATGTTACATTCTTCTTTATTTTAGTCCTACTAACAATATCTGCAACCTCATTTTTGTCTTGAGTTTGTTTTACATCTTTGTTTGTCCTTTTGATGAATATATCAGATGAACTCTAACCTAAATCACCTGCCACTCTATTTCTCAAATTGTAGTTACTCTTGGCTTGGGTGACCATGTCTGCTATGATTTGTGCAATTTCTTCATCAGAAGGTCTTCTCAACACTACTGGCTCCTCACTTCTTAAAGTGTTGCACTGGACTACATCCAAGTGACTCTCTTCTTCATCAGAAAACACTTGCTGATGATAAATCTCATTTCTAACCTGAGAACTATAGACATCCTGACTTTCATCTTCTTTAGTGGAATCCATTTCATCATATATGTATGAAGAAGTCATACCACATCCTTGATCATCATAAGACTCCTCATTATTGTTGTCTTGCTCCTCATCTGTAGAAACACTTTGAGAAATTGCACAGTAATAGGGGTCATGAGGTGATTGGAAAACAATGCACCAGGGAACATCATCATTCATATTTACTATATTTCTATGCAAGGGGTACGGGGTCTTATCATTTGGTTTATCCTTTCTTTTAGGGAAAAATGGCTTCCCATCTTTCCACTGAGTGTTGTAGGGATAGTTCTACATTCTTGGTAACTTGTTAAAGTTATTAAAGGATGGCCTATCATTTCCCTACACTCTACTATTCCTTGCTTCATTAGGATTTAAATCTTTTATTGCTTTCAAAATTTGCTTCAGACTATCATCATCTTTTGGTTTTGTGTCAGACTTCCCTAGTTCCTTTCTATTTGAGATTGAAGGTTTATAATCCTCCCTCCTTCCCAAATTCCCTAATATTCTTCTATTGCTTTCTATATTAATGGCTAGCTTGTAAGCTTCTACAAGATTTATAGGATTATTATCTCTCAAAAGATATCCCATTTTTAAATCAAAAGCATTTAGGTAAGTGGCCAAACAAATCTTGTCATCTAGTCTGATAACTTGCAACAATTTATGCATTGCCTTCTGAAATCTAACATTGAACTCAACAACACCCTCATTTGGATTTTTCTTGATGTTGTTGAATTCATTAACCTTGAAACCTTCATTGGTTTTATCACCATATTGTTCTTTGAAAAAATGTTTGAACTATTCCCATGAGCATATGCTAGCATGAGGCAAATTTCTAAACCAATCTCTAGCATCTTCAGTCAGAGACTGAACAAAAAGCTTCATGATCACATCATCAGGCTTGATGTTGTAGTCATCTATTACATCAATGAAGCTTTTCAAATGTTCTTCACAAGTGACTGCATTGCTTCCAGTGAATTTTGGAAGCTTTTTCCTAATTTCATCAGGGATGGGATTTGGGTAACCAAGAATCCCAATAAAAACCAATTTCTTATGCCTCTCATGTATGGATCCTATTTGAGATGGACCAGCACTCATGGATGTTTGAATATTTGAAATAGTAGAAGTCTCAAGCATACCTAGAGTTCTAGTAGTGTTCAACACATTTGCACCCTATCCTTGAGAAGTGGAAAGTGTGTTGGTGGGTCTAAAAGATTGCTTAAGGAAGTCAATCTTTCTTTTTATTTTGGCTGCAGTAGCTTCTAGCTCTACCTTTTCTAACTCTTTGGCCAATAATTCTTGTTCCCTTTTGGCCTTTTCTAAGTTTGCATCTAATCTTGCTACTTGATCAAGGGACTTGTTTGCAGGATTTGGTTCATTTATTGAAATCCCTACAGCTTTTTGCTTAGCTTTGTCCCTAGGATTTCTTATGTCATAAATATTTTGGACAATAGGTCGGTCCTCTATTTTCTCAGTTGTAGGAACATGATTTATGGCTTCAAAGTCCAACAATTGCTTCTTCAACTGCTCTGCTCTGATCATAGCATGTCTAATATTTTCCTCCTTTTCCCTTTCTCTTTTCTACCTTATTTGAATCTGCTCTTGGATCTTTCTTTCCAATTCAAAAAATTCTTCAAAAATTTCCTCAGAATCTAGAAGGGTTGTTTCAGATGAGGATTCTTGGGTAGGGACCTCCTCTTGGTAGTCATCAGGTATTTGGTGGCCCTGTAAGGGGGAATCATGGGGAAAAGAAGGAACAAAATCTTGCTTACTCCTAGTTTGGTTTTTAGGTCTTCTGTTATTCCCGAGGATTCCTCTCCTATGAGGTTGAGTTCTCCTTCCATCCTTTTTAGAAGGTGAATAATAATCTTCATACTGATTTAATCCCAAATCAACTGCTTCCTCATATTCAAAAGTATTTCCTTCTTAATTTATCTGAGCAGGCTCCTCTGTCCTTGTATTTCCTTTCTGCTTCCATGTAAAAGACATGTCATTTGTATTTTTATCCTTTCTCATTCACCAGGATGTATTTGGGAGTTCACCTTCCAAATTTGTTTCTGGATGATCCTTTTTCCAGGCTCTAGTGTTTATCATACTCATTATGATTTTTAAACTTCAATTGCACTGCTACAGAAATTTGTAAGAGTCACCACCCAACTATTTGGGAATTTTGTTTGAAATATGAATACTAATGGTAACCAAATGGTTTGTATAGGGTAGGAGCCCTAGCTCAACTAAGCCCTATATTGTAGAAAAGTTCCTAATAAGATCTCCAACAAAGTCATCAATTTGTTAGGGATTTTTCGTGTAGGATCAAACTGACCTTGAATTTAGGCTTCTTTGAGGCTGATTCAAACAAGAGAAAGACCTAATTACTGAGGATTGGATAAGATCCTCCTTCATTTTTGAGCTTCACATACTCAAGTAGGTATTACCTTTTAATGATAACTGATTACACAGTATTTATATGAGTGGACACTGATCTGCTTTGAATTCTTCTTAGTGCATCAATCTATAGAATACTCTACATATGACCATGATCAATTTGATGCAAAGTTTAACTAGGCAAAACATGATTGTAAATGAAGCAAAGATCAGTGATTTAAGGATTCTCATCCTTCTTCCTTTTAAGGAGGGGCAACCTAGATGATTCTCTCTTCAAGGAATCAAGAAACATAGATTGTGTGCTTTTAGGAACAGTCCTATCTATTTAGTGCAATGAACATGAAATGAAAAATTTACTGGTAATGATATTAAAGTTTTGGTTTTCTTTGAAGATCTGTGAAAGATAAAACCATTAGAAATAGACACCAAACCAGTGCCTTGTCCAATGGGCAAAAGAACTCTGAATGCCAATCAACTAGATAATTCTAAAAGAAATACAAAAGTATGCCTTGCATACCAGCCACAAATCTAAATAGATTGCCTTACAAACTATTATGTTAACCAAATGCTTTTATCAACAACAATCCATACAAATATATCTACTCTTCAAGATGAACTATGAGAACTTTTAATTCTTTCCTTGAAAGAAACTCATAAATTAATCAAGCAAGTTTCTTTACAACTGGTATTTTTTAAATGCCTAACATGTAGAACATACAAGAGTACAATATAAAGGTAGAGAGACAACACTAGTATATGGTAGAATTTGTGGTGTATTTGTATTAGAACCAACTTGCCAATTGCATTCACAATTCTATTACTCTGAAGATCAGACAAAAAGCTTGGAAATCTACTTCAAAGCAATTCTATTCAAGTTGTTCTATATCTTCCTAACAGAACCTCCAGCCACTCTAGAAGTAAAAATAGTTTCCATATATATCACTAGTCACCCTAGAATCCCAAAATTAGGATGCAACAAGCTACATATGACTAGGGCTACGGTTAGGGTTTTCACCCACCAAACCAATTGGTTTCAATCAAAATTTATCACATTAGAGGAAAACCAAGAAACCTTCGAGAGATTAGATCCAAGATTGATCTTCATTTATGATATTTCTCAGAACAAGGTACTGAAGATCATGAATTCACCATGCTAATCAATCTGACCACTCCCTTGCAACATGCCTCGAGCAACTGGTTACCCACTTTTCATGGTACAAATCCTTCTGCAATCAATCATCACACCCTCTGGACCATGCCGTGATAGTTGACAAAATCAAATCTACTAGATCCAGCCGCCCAAACATTCAATTTCAATCCTTAGTTGCTGAGAAACCTTTAAAATATTTGAATCTAGAAGAAACAACTACTTTATGGCACCAGACAACATATCAATGGCCATCATTCAAATCTGAATCAACTTTATATCCCTACCATCAAATCTTCCTACTTTTCTCAGGTTTCATCTTGTCTTTAGTCGCGAGATCGCTAGACATCTTATTTAAGTTTAATTATTCTTAGAGATTTGGTGACTAAACAGTCTCATGATCTCGCGGTCTTCTCCCAAACCACCAAACTTTTTAGAGATCACGCGACTGAAGAAACTCTAATTTCTGTGATCCAAATACTAATTGCATTATTATTGGGAGACTACGTGACTATAGGGACACTAACTATCTTTATACCCTTTGACTTTGTCTAGAGATTACGTGACTAAGACCATATTCTCAGTCATGGAACACTTTTTCTTCTTTTACCAATCTGGCGACTATAGGAGCTCCTCTAGATTTTTTTATTTGGTGACTGGGTGACTAAAGTCTATCTCATAGTCATGGAAACTTTATTAACCTTCTAAAAATATTCAATGATCACCCGACCTAGAGATCTAGCGACTAACAAAGAATCTCATAATCTCTGAATAACTTTCACTTTTCAAATTTCCTTCTGAGACTTCACAACCACCGTTGATTATCTTTCTTCCTCCATCCTACGGTTCTCATTAAATCATGAAAGAAATCTTGTCTTAACAATTTGATCTAGTGACCATGAGACCGTGTCACTGAATCACTGAAGGTTTATCATTTAACCACCAAAAACTTGAGATTCCAAGACTATACAGTCACTAGATCAAGGAATCAAATACTTAACCATCAGGGCAAACATGATGTTAACTCCTTCTTAACCTAGCACTATCTAGAGAATTGGTGACAAAGAGTTTTGCTGAATCTCATAACCTTTTTATTGACTAGGGTTAAGTCATGAGAACATGTGATTGAGACAAATCTCCAAGTCACAAAAAGATTTCTTTACCTTGAGTCAGATCTTGAGATTAAATACTAGCCATTGATCTTCATCTATCTTGTGGCCATTGATGGTTCTTGCTCAATCTCATAATGTTTGAAGACTTACCTGTTTGATCTCAAGATTGAGCAACTGAAGAGATTTATAACTGCCCGCCAGGTCACTAAATGTTTTTCACTTAACTACTAGAATCAAGAGACTGCGAGACAACCCTCAGTCGCCAGATCACAAAATACCTTTAACCTCTAAATCTGTTGAGATCAATGGCTGTCGTAAGACTGCATAGGATAAACATCATGCATCTTCTTCTTGAGAATATACGACAACTGTAGATCCTGACTGAACTTTAATTTACTCCATAAACTAAAGAACTCGAGCCCACTTACAGTCTATCTGAACACCTGGAAGAATGAAAGGCTGGCGCATGATCTCAAAAGCTTAAAAGATTCCATGCACTCATGCACCTACCATAGGATTAAAAAGAGACTAAGATACTGAGCATTGCTGACAACATATACAACTCACTACTCTACAACCAATAAGAAATGGACACCTCAGCACAATTTGACATTAGGTCCACCTATATAATCTTTATCTAACATGGGCCTACCATCTCGAAACCTAGCAACAAAGAGCCAATCATTGAGTCATTGAATGCCTGGGACTTAACTGCTAAAGTCAAGAGATCTCGCGACCAAAATAGTCTCCCAATCACCGAATAAAAGTGCTAACTACTGGAGGACTTAGAGATCTGCCGACTAACTTGAAATAAGACCGCACCATCATTTAGAGATTTAGCGACCAAAGATAATTTTACCTAGAGATTACATGATTAAAGTTCTTTTCCATACAAGAAATTATCATAACAGTCATTGAATCTCAAGAAAAACATACTGAGACCTGGAGACTAAGGAGGTCATCGCTAAGTCGTTTGATAGTCAAGAATATTCCAAAATGCTTGTGAGATCGGGTGACAAAGGCTTTCGGGCAACCGCTAAATATAAAGGAATATTCTTATTTCTTTGGGAGATCAAGCGACTAAAGAGAAAAATAAAGTGCACATGCTTGATAATCACTTAAGTGGCCCAAAAAAGGTAATGAAGAAATAGAACAGGGCCCGGACAGACTAGGGTTTTTCCTTCTAATGGCTAGAAATATGAAATGAGACCTAGGGTTTTTTTATTTTCAGGATATTCAGACCTAGAAAACCCTAAAGACTACAAAAATTTTCAGAAACAACATCCATGGCTTTAGGACAAAAGGAAAAAATAGAGATTTAACCAACAGATATATTAGGTATAATTTTCACCTTAGGAATTAGGAGCTTTTTAATAGCAAAACATATTTAAGGATTCTAACATGCAATTAGGAATTCAAAATTCATTCTCTAAAGTAGATACAGATTGATACAGGGTTATTTCTTCTCAATGCATATACATAAGATACTACTATCATACTACTACCTTGATAAATATTTTCAAACTAAAAATCATTCAAATATTGAATTGCCACATATAATAACACATAATTTTATGACATAAGACAAAAATAGTTCTCTTTATGCAACTAATTACTCTCTCTCATAAGGCCTATGGTAAACTTATAAGAGAATCACTAATATGAAACTTACACATAAGATGGAATACACATCCTTTTCAAAGAAAGCAACCTAAGACACCTTTTATGATTCTATTATAACAATTTATTAGTGTTGTATTCAAGAATACACATAAATATATTCCTAAGAAATTTTAACATGATTCATTAAGCTAGAGTTTCATCAAAATTACATATTAACTAGCTATTTAACCAATTCCATATCCCATAAATTCATAATAAGCTTCTTACAAGTATATATTTTCCCAACATTAACAAGTTTGTTTGAATTTTACCATTTTCCAAAATAAAATGATCAATTCTTTAATAGAGGGAGAGAAATACATGAGTACTATAGGTACCCTCTTATTCAATAAAATTAATATGTTCAACCCACTAACCTTTAGTACACACATTTCAATAAAAGCATATTTGAGGAGTAACTACAAGTATTGCATCTTCAATATGACATCTATACCATTACCTACAAATTCACATTCTTCTAATATTTCTATTTTAGCATAGTTAGAAAGTTTGACTTAAATATTATTCTAATAAACATATAATTATTCCTTTGATAATAACTCATCATTCCTATATACTAGCAATGTTGTTAGTTTTAACTTCCATTTCACACACAAAATGTGAACAAAGTAAATAATTACTACACAATTTTGTTTAATATCATATTCTTTCCTTATAGTTGATGATTTTTCATTGATTCAATTCACACCACTTACGAGGATCATATATAATTTAGAAATCCTACCATATAATCAAATATTTCTCCTTTCAATAATTGCGTACTATAATCCTATTTATTACAAAACCTTGGAGACATAGGTCCTTTACCCAAGGGTTTCCTCTAGCTAAGCACATTCTCCTTATTGACACATTGATATTCCCTTATGAAATTTAGCCTTTTAAATATATTTCTTGAGAAAGAAGGGACAGACACATCTAATTCAACAATATATTTAATTTCTTACTTGAGAGGGTATATAAAAGAGAGATGCTTCTTAATCTTTCCATATTTTGAAATACTAGATATTACATAATTTCAACACGTTATCTCCTTTTTAAGAAAATATAAGTTCCTAAGTTCTCAAGGAAGGGATAAAGATACATCTACAAAACATGTTTTACAACCATCCAATATTACAATCCCTTCCATCTTAGAAACATAATCATCCATTATTTATCACCATAAGTACAACATGTTTCAAATCTATCTAGCCTTAATTAATCAGACATAACAATCATGGTGTTATCTAGCATTTATAGGGAAGTAGAGTATATAAATTTTCATACTATTTTGGTATTCATTCATAGTAATCATCATTCAGGAATTAAGATCAACAAATTTCCTTACAATTCTATAAGATTTTCTTAGAATGAGGATAAGAATACAGTACTCAAGTATAAGGAATTATTTACCATCTATTTGAACCATATGAATCTTATAATGTAAAACATAAATATTCCTTTCAGACAATCCTTTCTTGCAAGGTATTATGATAGAAATCTAGAAAACATACCTTTTATGTCTAGTGCTCAAGTTTGTTAACTTAAGGAAAAATCAAGGAAATAGGGTTTCCTAATGAAGCTTGATTTATCCAAAGCCTATGACAGAGTGGACTGGGAGCTTCTTTCCAAAATTCTTCAGGCTTTTGGCTTTGAACATGGTGTGGTCAAGATTATTATGCTATGGTGTACTACGGTTTCCTCCTCTGTGATCATGAATGGTGGCTCCTCTCTTCTTCAGACCTTCTAGGGGGTTGAGACAAGAAGACCCTATCTCTCCTATCCTTTTCACCATCATGGCTGAAAGCCTTGGAAGATTCATTAATAACTTGGTTATTCAAGGGAAAATCTCAGGCCTGCAACCTTCTTCTACTAGGCTAAAGTGCTCTCACAAGAAATTTGTTGATGATAGGATTATCATGGGAGAATCAACTATCAAAGAGGTAAGGAATCTAAAAAAGGCCCTCAATGTTTAGTCTAATGCTACAGGTCAACTTATAAACTGGGAGAAAAGTTTCCTGTATTTTTTTAACACACCTCAAGATAGAATGAATAAAATCTCTTCCATTCTTGGGTGCAAGATAGGAAGGCTTCCTACCCCTTACTTAGGCTTGCCATTGTGTTTGAAACTAGAGACTAATTTCTGGAATGAAATTCTTGATAGATTTCATAACAAGCTGGCTAGTTCGAAAGGGGTGACTCTTAGCCAAGATGGAAAAGTTCAACTACTAAAGGCTACTCTTCAAAACCTTCCAATTTATGCTCTAAGCCTATTCAAAATTCCTCTGAAGTATGTTGACCTGATAGAAAAAATTCAAAAAAGATTCCTTTGGACTGGAGTTGAAGAGAAAAAGAGACTTAGCTTGGTGGCCTGGGAGAAGGTTTGTAAACCAAAGAAGCTGGGGGGACTGGGCATCAGAAACATAACTAATACAAATAAAGCCTTATTAGCAAAACAATGTTGGAGGATATTTGAAGATGAAAAAGAATGGAATACAATAATTTAAAGCAAATAAAAAACTCTTGAAGGTATTCTTCAATCTCAAAATGAAACCCAGGGCTAGTTTGTTTGGAATAGTATTAGAAAAGGAAATAACCTAATCAGTAAAGGAGCTAGATGGAAGCTGGGAAATGGAAGGAAAATTCAATTCTGGAATGAAAAATGGCTACTGGAAAAGCCTCTTATAGAGAATGAGGAGTGGCTATATGTGATCTAGGAATGTAAAGAGACCATTAGGGAATATGTGAGAAACTACTGGATTAATGAAGTTTGGAACAATTTGGGATTTAGGGATATCCGATTTAAAGAGATGAATAAACCACTTAACAACTAGTTTATCAGAGAAAATGTGCCTGATGAGCTGATATGGGCCCTTGCTATCTCTGGCAAGTTCTCAGTTGCCTCTAGCTTGGCTCTTCTCTTCCCTTTTGAGGATCAACCTTTTTGTGCTTAGGTATGGAATAAAGATCTTATCCCTAAAATCAACATGATTTTTTGGTTGCTTGTTCAGAACAAAATCCTCACAATGGACAACCTCATGAGAAGAGGGTTCTGAATGCCTAATAGATGCATCTTGTGCTGTAAAGAAGTTGAGACCTGTAATCACTTAATGATCCATTGCTCCTTTGCTAGTGAAGTCTAGGACTCTATCACTATGTCTCTGAACTTGAAGTGGGTTAAACCTCAAAACATCTAGGACTTTGTTCAGCGATGGAAGAGCCCTTTTCAAGAAAAAAATGCTAAGGATCTTTGGAAACTTTTTTTCGCACACTTTACTTGGAAAATATGGAAGGAGAGGAACAACATAATCATTAGAGATAAAAAAGCGCCCTCCCTTTTGGTTGCTAACTCTGTCACCAGAAGCCTTATGGAGAATTATAGAAGTATTGGAAAGAAGGATACCAATTCTTGGATTCCTAACCCTAAGAAGGACTATACCATTTCTTGGGAGAACCTAAAGAGTAGAATTGATCTGAAACCTAGAGACAATGTTATGTGGACTGCTGCTCCCTCGAGATGGTTAAAATGGAAATTTGATGGTTTTGCTAGAGGAAACCCTCAAAGGGCTAGAGGGGGAGGCTTCATAAGAGACTAGGTTGGTAATTGCCTAGGAGCTATTTTTGTTCTGTTGTGGATTCAAACTAACCATGTGGCGGAGGCTGAGGCAATGCTTTATGTGGTGAAGATGGCTAAAGATATGGGATGTTTGAAATTATGGCTGGAAGGTGACTCTCTCAACATAATAAATTGTATCAAAGGGAATTTTGTGAGCTCCTGGACTATAGCTCATATAATAGACAAAATTAAAAGGATAACTAACTCATTTGAGGAATGCCACATCACCATATATACTGTGAAGGAAATAAGCCGGCGAACAAACTAGCAAATGAAGGAACCCAGAGTGATGTCATTAAAACATGGAGAGGGGAAGCAAATCTAAATGCCAAGATCATAAGTCTAATCACTTATGAAAAAATTAATCACAAGGAAGGGAAAGTCACTTAGTATTATGATGACAAGGATGAAACAAATTTTGAGGAGGGCTGCATGTAAGGTGAAGTGTGGGATCATTATTTTGATCTTAATGAGACACAAATTCTAGGTTTTTTTATGTAATCAGAAAAGAAAAAGAAAGAAAAGCTGTGAGATGAATATTACTGGTAAGAATCCAAGCTAGAATAGAAGCAGAAAGAAAAAAATGGGAGGAGGTCTGAGGAGAGAGGAGCCCTTTGACTATGAGAAGTGGAGACAAGAGAAGAAAGTCTGGAAGAAGATGAGAAAAGGAGGGGTCACTCAGTATATGAAAAATCTTCACGGCTAAGATAAACAAGTAACTACCTTGTTTGTTAAAGGCTGGGTTAAAGAAAAAGTCAATTTATGGGGAAAATATTTCCCCCTTACTCCTACCCTCATGGCCAAAATCATTGGCTTACTCCTCTATGGTACTCATTTCCATAGAGGCAACAAGTGGTTAGGAACTGAAGCTTTTAATCTCTTCCCTAAACATGTTTATGAAAAAGCTCTCATGACCAAAAGCAAAGGGAATTTTGTGGATATTAGTAAAATCAAGGATTTTTGGGCTAAAATGCTAAAAGTTATGATCGAGCATTTTACGCTTGATGGGTGCTACTCCAAAATCTACAACTTGCATTTTTTTCTGGCTAATCACTTTAGGCACAATAAGAGGATTTATTTTCCATATTTTCTTTTGAGCTCTCTAAATAGTAGCATAATGAAGCATAGGAAGCTGAAAGAAAGAAATCCAGTTTTGCTTGAGGGTTTGATTCTCCTCATTGCTGACTATGCAAGGGATATTATCCTGGATCTGTAATACCCCAAAAATGGGCTATAGGTTCATTAACCTCCTATATCAACACATCAAATGAAATCGACATCAAAGTCCTAACCTAAGGCACATCGGTACATTATCAAATCCTAATTGATTATCCTAAATTCTACATTGGGGAATATTCCTAGTAATATTCCTAATCATCATAATTATCTTTAATTTAATAATTATTTGGCGATAAATCCTATTTATCCTAAAGTTTGATTAATTGAATATTCTCAATATTTAATTAATTAGATTTAATACTGCAACTTAATTGTTTAATTGAAGTTAATTCTATTTATTCCTGAATTGTATTATTTAATTTTGACAATAAATCTAAAATCCTATGAATAATTGATTAAATTCTTATTTAATTAATTAAAGCAAGTTGTCAATTTTTAATAATATTATTTTTGAATAAAAGTTTGAAAAATAATTGATTAACCCATAAATCAGTTGTTTTAATTTTAAAATCAGTTAAGTTGGAAATAAATCACTTTATTATTAAATTAATTCATAAATAAAACATGCACAATCACAAAAGTAGACAACTACCAATTATCAATTAAATCTAAACTCTATTTTGAGTTAAACTCTACTTTTGCATGTTTTTGTGAGTTAATTATCCTTTATTTAAAAATAACTCAAAAATCAACTTGAGTTATTTGAGTGATTTATGGCTTTTTTTCATGCACCCCCAAAGCCCTAGATTTCTATAAATTAAGGCCTAAGCTCTTCACAAATCATCTCATGAATTTGAAAACTTACTCTGCAGGAATCATAACATATCAAATTTGAAGAATTTGAACAATTGAAGCTTGAAGAATCATCTTGGGAATTCAAGTTTGTGAGATCATCATTATTTTACATAGCATTGCATATCATATTAGAATTTCATTTCTAGATTAGTATATCATATCATTTTTTTTACATATCATAGATTTCATATCATTTTTCATCATAATTGCATAGAAAATACAAAAATATAGATTAATTTGTATTCATTTCATATCTAGATTTTGCATTCAAATCCTTCATTTAGGTTTCATCAAGGTCACTGATCTCGATATAATCTAAGAATACATACTTGCATCTACTAGAAGGCAGTAAATCACCTGGTTAGTTTAGTTTTTCATTTATTGCATGATTTCGATTTCAACTAACCTCTAATGTTTTATTGAAGTGTTGTGTCAACAGAAAAGGTACAAAATTCACACACACATTTTTGGCACCCACCGTGGAGCCCTGATACGGGTTTCCAATTCAATTCTATCAATTTCTATCTTTTCTTCTTGATTTTTGAGCCAAAGCTATGATTTTTAAATTTTGTCCATACAATTTTTTTATGATTTTCTGACAAAAGTCATCTTAGACTATACCCACTATCGTATGACAGTCTATTGGATCGAGAATCGTGCCAAACTATACACATTATCATTTGGAAGTTCAACTATTGTATAATCATACACCGAGTGTCGTACGAGTTTCTAGACTGTCATCTGGAAGCAAACCCATTGTCGTACGAGTTTTTGTACCAAGTTTTCATTGTTGTTTCATTTTTTAGAGCAATTTGTTAGATTTGATTTTCAGATTTTGACTAATGGCTAATCTTAACAATTGAAATTCTCTGTTTTTGATTGACTCCTGCTGGTTTTGATTGGAAAAAGTGCAAGAATTGCTAAAAAAAGGTAAAAATCTACTAAGCACGTTGCGAGGAATTCAGGTAATCTTCTCAGCTAATAAGACTTTGATTTTGGATCTAAAACGAACATCTCATGTGTCTAGCTTGAGTGACTTTTATTGCTTTCCTATCACAGACTTCATTTTGGCTCTAAAAATGAACATATATTTACTTTCAGCATCTTTGTTACACAGTAAATAGGCCCTATGAACATTATTCATGGCTCTTGAGAGAGTGAGTTTCTAGCGTTCCACGTGGATACTAAGGGAGTCTCATGTTCCCCTAGATCTGTGTGTCTTTAACTTTTGATCGAGGCATTCTCTCTCCAGAGAGGTTGATAGATCACGAGGGGTTGACATCATAGATCTTTAAGAGATAATCTTAGTCTTAGCGTGTCAGATTTATCTATCTTCTTTGTTTGGGTTAAAAGTGAAAACACTAGGGGATTATGCTCTACTTCCTTTTTGGATAGTACTAGAAACCCAAATCCTTGAATCTAGAACCAGTCTCCATGAGGTATATCTTGTGATTCACCTTTAGAGAGGGTTAACCATAGTGGACATTCCCTTAATTGGGTCAACCACATTGATGGAACCTCAAGTGGTAATAGCCATTTTTTCTGTGGTAGTGACAATCACTATATAACTTGTGGAAGAAATCTTCACAGGTGTGGTTCATTGTTGGGTTGTCAGATCTCCCTAGCAGCTCCTGATTGATTAAATTATCAGACTATGTCAAAACCCTGGTGCATTGGGATTGGAGTTCACCTCTTTGGATCATAAAAGTTGCAGAGTCAGACCATTACTAAAAACCCTAGAGAGGCCAAATTTTCATTTTCTAGGAATATGTGTGTTACTACAAAACTTTTTGGACCATACACAATTAGCACTTCTAAGGATTAGCACAAATAAGTCACTTGATTGTTCATGCGCAAGGTTTCTTTTTCCCTTGTTCATTGTTTTCAGACATGCTTGAAATCACTTGCTTACTATTTTGCGTGCTTGTTTCTCTATCTAGTTACTAAAAATGAACAAATCTGTTACAATCCTCAAATCTAGACAATACCATTTGCAAACAATCCAAAACTAAAAACCCTAAATTTGCAAAATTTGAAGTGAAATTCCTTTCTGGAGTCAAAAGTCATCTCAGGAGGTCAGAAAGTCATACGATTTTTTATCAAATGTCATTTCATTACTACCCAACTATCATATGGTGAAGAACCTAGTGTTGTACGAGTCTTTATGCCAGTCAAATTCAAAAAGTCAAATCCTACTAGCAACTATCGTGTGAGTTTTACAACTGTCGTACGAGCTTTTCAACTATCATTTCATAGCATACCCACTATCCTACAAGTCTACAAAGTGTCATTGGGGAAAATTTTCAAAAGTTGTCAGAAAATTGTCAAAATTGGTAGATACTTAGCTTTTTCAGCCTATTTCTAGAATTTGTCGAAAAAATCATTGTGTCAGGAATAGAGCAGTAGTTATTGAGAATCCTATCATTTTCCAAAAGTGGCCTTTTGAATCTGATTCAGCCTTCTATTTAATCGATTTGAGTCCTTTTCATCTTGTGTCAAAACCTTGTCAGATCTATCAATCTTCTATCAAATCTTCAAAAATAGACTAAGTGTTCTAA
Organism: Chamaecyparis obtusa; assembly: GCA_027943335.1. Taxonomy (NCBI): domain Eukaryota; kingdom Viridiplantae; phylum Streptophyta; class Pinopsida; order Cupressales; family Cupressaceae; genus Chamaecyparis; species Chamaecyparis obtusa. The sequence continues at coordinate 298,979 of BSBK01007353.1, forward strand.
ACTCATGTCCACTATCTTTTGGGCAATCTACCCATACATCCAGGGCATAGTATCCTTCACCCATGTCTAATCAAATCTTCAAACCAATCATAATCTGGAAAAGGTTGCGTCATTTGATTTTCTTGCATCAAATCATTCTTCAGTTGTCTTCATCCTATTCTCTTCACTTCACCTAAGGTTAATGGTGGAAACCAGAGCTTCCTCACACAAGAAATCTAGAGAAGTATCCCATACCTTACCTATAACTACTACCAGGGGTCCAACTCTTGAGCAACTTTACAATTCTAGTCTTTACGAAGATGATGGCCTTGGCAATTTTTGATTAAAATCTAGGTACATTCCTCCTTCATCAACTCACAGAGGTAATAAAAAAACTCCTCCTCAATCTATCCCAGGTAGAACTCCCACCATGTCTCAAGTAGGGACAAACTTTGGCTCTCAAAGAGCTCAATCTCAACATGGTGTAGATCAGGAACCCACACCTGAAGAAATTGCTCAATATCAAAATGATGATAACTTCAAATGAATGATGAAGCATTTCTTGAAAGAAGATAGAGAAGCATACTTTTTGGAGTTAGCTCATCAAGGAGCTAAGCTTCCTCCTAATTTTAATGTCAAACATATCATCACACATGAGGAAGAAACTCCGATAATGGCCATGATGAAATAGATGTATGCTTTACAAGTCAAACTGAATAAACTTGAAAAAGAGAAGGAACCCAAGGAGTTCTCCATGGAGGCTCTATGTCCTTTTCCATTTGACAAAGACTTGTACATGCTGTCATTTCCAAAATGAGTGGAGATGCCAAAGTATGATAAATATGATGGACACTCTGATCCTCAAGATCATGTCAGAGAGTTTTGTACACAATCCATGGAGTTCATGCATGAACTGACCTATCTGATGTGCCTCTTTCCTAGATCTCTAGGCGGAGCATCCATTCATTGGTTTTCTAGATTTCCTCCTATGATTAAAACTTTTGAGGAGTTGATTAAACTATTTTATCAACAATACTCCTACAATATTCAACACTCGGTCACCATGATCGATATCTGTAACCTTAAGCAATATCTAGGAGAACCATTCCTAACATCCTCAAGAGGTGGTGAAAGAAGTTCTCTCTATATGCTAGACCAATTCCCAAAATGGAGAAACTCAAAATATTTATCAATAACCTTGTCCCAGAGATTGACTACCCATTACAAATGCAAGATCATACATCTTTTGACAAAATGGTAGATAATGCAATCAAGATTGAGAAAGTACTTTTCAAGAAAGGAGATATCACGCTTTAAAAGGACAAATATGAATCTGGATCTAGTTCCAAAGATAAGAACAAAAGTTGGAACAAGAACAAAGGCATCATCACAGATGGTGTTGTTGACACTATCTATGCCCCATCAAAGGCACCAGCCTAGAACCTAACTCTTGGTTCCCAAGCCATTAAAGCTTCAGAACAAAAGTCATCCGAACCATTCCAAAAGAAGCTAGAATACAAATCTTGGGATAAAAAGAGAAAGTTCACTTCTCTTGGAGAATCTTTAGAATCAACTATGAGAACTCTATTGGCCAATAACATCATCTCTTTGCCTGAGATCCGACCACCTGATTTTGAGCCTAAACCAAAATGGTGGAGAGAAAATGAATTTTGTGATTTCCATTGGGGTAAAGGTCACAAAAATAATAACTGCTTACGCTTGAAACATACTATCCAAGATCTGATTTATAAGGGAGATATCACCATTGACAATCATAAGAGCAATAATGATCATAAAACATTCACAGAACCATTTCTAAGACATGGTCAAGAAGTTTCATCTTCTTGGCCTCATATGGGGGCAAAGGTCAATTATGCTTACCCTGGAAATAATGTTGTTATCAATATGGTTGAACCTTGTCTCTCTGAGCATTGCAATGTCATCAAAATTGTGCAAAGAGATAGAGATCATACTTCAGCTAATGCAGTGACTCGATCACAAGCTCAGGCACATCAGAACAGACAAATCCCAGATTCATCAAATGTCCCTAAGATGCACTTCAATCTTTCTTCTACTTCAAAATAGAAGGTTGTTTCTAAATCTTCCAATCCTAAAGATACGAGGCCAACATCTTATAGCATTGTTCAACAACTCCAACACACTAATGCAAAAATCTCCATGTTTGAGCTGCTTCGGATATCTCTAGCTCATAGAGCTATTCTAAACAAAGCTTTCCTTGGATCCAATGTTCCTGATGACCTTGATTTAGATAGGTTCCAGACCATGGTTGGGAATCTTACATCTACACAATATATCTCCTTTTCAGAAGAAGATTACAACTCCTTGAGTCACCCACATAATTAGCCCTTGCATATAGAAGTCTTGATCCAGAACTATAGAGTCAAACATGTGTTGATAGATGGGGGCACTGGCCTAAACATTTTTTCTTACAGCTTGATCACACAATTGGGATTTTCAGAATTGGCTATTGATCCTTGAAAGAAGATAACCATAAAAGCCTATGATGAACAAGAAAGATCTTCTAAAGGCACCATTGTCTTACCCATCCGAGTGGGTCTAGTTATCAAAGATACCATCTGTCAAGTGCTTGATCTACCTTTGGCCTACAACATCCTCCTAGGGAGACCATGGATACATGAAATGCAAGCTATTCCTTCTACATACCATCAATGTTTGAAGTTTCCTTATGAAGGAGTAGAGGTTACTATCCCCACAGATCTGAATACAACTTGCAATACATTGAAGGAAAGTGTTGATAAGCTTGTTCCCAATAATAGAGAATCTTCTACTAAACAACTAAATGTTGCTTCAACATCCAAAATGGAAGACATTGCTAAAGAGGTCAATATCAAAGAAAATGGGATGGGAGAATATATTATAGAGCCAGTCTTATCTTTGACATCTCTCCCTATCTCACCTAAGTCTTATGGACAATCTTTGAAATAGTCCAAGCCCAAACCTAAGGAACCTCTTGAAGCATATAAAAAGAATTTTGTGGCAGAACAAGTATCCAAGCAAGAGTTTGAAGAGGATGAAGCTATGCTATCATGGCTATACAAAGAGGAATCTGAATCCCATAATGTTCAAACTAGCAACTCTACAGCACCAAAGATACCTTCTAAGTCATATGGCTAAGATGGGATATCCAAGTAAAGGACCTCTAGGAGTTAGAGGAAAAGGTCTTGAGGCACCTCTCCCACATACTGGTAGAGAAAATAAAGACAAAGTTGGCTTAGGCTTTAAAAAGAAACCCTTCCACCTCAAAGTTAATTGTTCTCATGTCATAGAGCAGATCACACTAGGAGAACCTCTTCTTAAGAAAGAAGAAATAGAACCATCAGATAGTGATTCAGAGAACTCAGAACTCATCCCTTATGAAAAATTTCCTAAAGAGATCAAAGACCTTCTTGATGATAAAGATGATCCAATCAAAAGAATTAATGTAGTAGAAACACAAGAACCTACTATCAATCAAGAGATAGTTGCAACACAAGAACCAGCTAATCTCGAAACTAATCAAGAGGATCAAGAAGAAGGTGGTAGTTATTCTAAAATTGATTCCCATGAGTATGAATTCAAATCAGAAACTGAGGGTAACCCTTCTTTGGGTATTTAGCCAGACTTTACTCATGTTCTAAGATTTCCTAGAGATCCTGAATCAGAAGCTGAATCAAATGACTATGAATGGGGAGCCATTCTAGAACAAGATGAGCTTATTATAGAGAAACATGTTGATTTTATTCACCAATATGCACCTAATCCCAATGTAAGTAAAGAGCGAAATGATGAACCTATCGAGTCTGATCCACCTATGGCTAAATTGGACTCCCACAATGACATTGAGCCTATTCATGAATTGAATGTCTTAAGTTGTAATATCACCATTGAACTCGAGTGTTGGGTTAGGACCAATGATGATAGATCCATATCCGTAAACACTATCTCCCAATCTTTCCCCACTTTGACTATCCAATATCTAGAACTTATTGATCAAACCTCCACAAATTTGAGCCATGGTGTTTACACCTTTCCCAATGACTATGACCTTGCTTGCTACCTCAATGTAGTTGATCCTATGAGAACTTCCATCAGTGAACCAAGAATCAACATGACCGAGTCAGACATCAAATATCTTAGTCAAAAGAATAAAAATAAAAAGAAAAAGAGTTCTTAGGGTGAAAACCACTTTGTGGCGGTCTCAAAACCTAAAAAAGTAAAAAGAAAAGACATATCCAAAGGTGAAAACCTCTCTAAGGCACCTAAGGATGAGATATTTGATGTCCTTTCGAATCATTTATAGGACAGATCTCCAGTTCTAATTGAGCCCACTCAATCTATCAATTTGGGTATAACAGAGGAACCACAATTGGTACATGTAGCACAATCATTATTAGAAGAAGAGAAGAAAAAATTTACTACATTCCTAACAGAGAAAAAGATCAACTTTGCATGGAAATACTCAGATATGCTAGGGTTGGATCCTAATCTTATCATGCACCATTTATCTATAGCTCCTAATGTAAAACCTATCAAGAAAAAATTGAGAAAGATGCATCCTCATGTTGCACTCTTGGTAAAAGCTGAATTAGAGAAGCTACTAAAAGTCGGGTTCATCCGTGTTATAGACTATGTTGAATGGATCTCTAATATTGTACCTATTTCTAAACTAGATGGTTCAATCAGAGTGTGCACAGACTTTAGATAGTGGACGTGCTACAGGTTTCAAGATGTATTCCTTAATGGATGGTTTCTCTGGATATAACCAAATAAAAATTGCTCTAGAGGATCAAGAGAAAACTTCTTTCACATGTGCATGGGGTACCTTATGTTGGAATGTCATGCCATTGGGGCTTAAAAATGCTGGTGCTACCTATCAAAGAGCAATGACATCTATTTTCCATGACATGATGCATCGAACTATGGAAGATTATGTTGATGATACTTTAGCAAAATATATGATTAGAACTGAACATCTACAGGACTTGAGCATGATCTTAGATAGAATGGAAAAGTTTAGTCTCCAACTAAATCCTAAGAAGTGTGCTTTTGGTGTCACTTCTGGAAAGCTCTTAGGATACATAGTTTCAAAGAAGGGCATTGAAGTTGATCCAACTAAAGTCAAGGCTATAATAGAGATGCAACCTCCCAAGAATATCAGTCAAATGAGAACCTTACAAGGGAGAGTACAATCTATCAGAAGATTCATATCACAGCTTGCTGATATATCACAACCTTTTACAAAAACATTACATAAAGGTGTGACCTTTGCATGGAATGAAGAATGTGAAAATAACTTTGACCATATCAAGAAATCTCTATCAAATCCTACTATCTTGATGCCTCCTATTCATGGGAAGCCATTGATCTTATATGTCTCTGTAATAGATAAATCACTGGGGGCATTGCTAGCATAGCACGATGAGAACAAAAAGGAAAGAGCTATATACTATATCAGTAGAACATTGGTTGCATATGAGAAGAACTATTAAATGATTGATAAAGCTTGTCTAGCTATGATCTTTGCATCACAGAAACTGAGACATTACATGGTAGCTCATACCACACATTTGGTAGCTAAGATTGATCCACTCAAGTACCTTCTAAGCAAAGCTGCCCTCATAGGTAGACTAGCTAAATGGGTCATGCTCTTGAGTGAATTTGACATTGAATATGTTGAATGAAAAGCTATCAAAGGATAGGTTATTGCTGATCAATTAGAAAATGCACCTATGATTGATGATACACCAATGCAAATGGAATTTCCAAATTCCTCTATCATGACTCTTTCTTCTAGAGAATGGCAATTATTCTTTGATGGCTCCTATACACAAAATGGATCTAGAGTAGGCATATTGTTCATAACTCCTCAAGGATACTCAATCCCAAAAGCATTTAGATTAAAGTTTCCTTGCACAAACAATATTGCAGAATATGGAGCCCTTTTGAATGGTATGAAAATAGCAATTGAATGGAGAGTAACAGAGCTACACATTCATGGAGACTCTCAACTTGTTATTCATCAAGTCAATGATGTGTACCAAACTAAAGATGAAAAGCTCATTCCTTACAAGAGAATGGTAGATGATTTAAAGAAGTATTTCATATCTATCACATTAGGGCAAATTCCTAGAATGGAGAATAAGGCTGCCAATGCAATGGCAACATTATCTACTTTATTATAGTAGCCTGAACATGAGCTACACTATGAGTTCCTGGTGGAAGCACTATCTTATCCTGCATATGATTCCACCAAAACCCGCATGATCTACATTGTTGTTGGTCATGATTCATCCAGATACAAAAACCTATTTTCCTATCTCCAAGACCAAATCATTCCCGATACCTTCAACCGCCATGAAAAGAGATACCTTATCCAAAATGCCTCCCGATATGTCATCATTGGTCACGATCTATACAAATGAGGTCTAGATGGTACACTACTTAGATGTTTAGAATAGGAAGAGTCTCAATGTGCATTAGAGGAAGTCCATGATGGTATTTGTGGGTCACACTCAAACGGTTTAACACTAGCTTGAAAACTTATTAGGGCTAGGTACTATTGGCCTGAAATGGAGAAAGAGTCTATCAAGTTTGCTAAGAATTTTCAAAAGTGCCAAGTGCATGGCAACTTAATTCATGCTCTAGGGAGAGATCTAATTCCCTTTACTACACAATGGCCTTTTCACCAATGGGCCTTTGATCTTATAGGAGCTATACATCCTTATTCTTCTAATGGACATACCCATATAATCACAGCTATAGATTATTTCAAAAAATGGGTAGACGCATTCCCTTTGACACAAGCAACTAGAAAGCAAATATCTATGTTCATATTGAACTATATCATATGCAGATATGGGATACCTCATTCCGTAATCACAGATAATGGTGGACAATTAAAGAACAAAGGCCTAGATGATCTATGTGCCAAATTCAAGAATTTACAACATTGGTCTTCTATCTACTATCCTCAAGGGAATGGACAAGCAGAGGCTTCTAATAAGAATTTATTGAAAATCTTGCATCGTATAGTTAATAAAATAGGAAGAGACTGGCATCTCATGATCAATCTAGGGCTCTGGGCCTATAGAACAAGTATCAAAATGCCCACTAGGGCTACACCTTTCGCTTTAGTTTATGGGTCTGAAGTGGTACTGCCTATTGAAGTTGAAATCCCATCACTAAGAATCAGAATGCATGGTCTAGTAACTGATGATGACTAAAAAGTGTCTAGGTTGCAAGAAATTGAACTACTAGCTGAGCACAAACAAGCAGCGTATGATCATCTCAGATTATATCAGAAAAGAATGTCTAGAGGCTACAACAAGAAAGTCAGACATAGAGAATTTCAAGTTGGTGATCTAGTCTTGAGAGAAAATTCTAAAAATCAATCACATCGAGAACGTAAGGGGAAGTTTGAACCCAACTAGCTGGGTCCCTTTATAATCACTGCTACTTTTGGCTCTGGTGCCTACCAACTCTCAATGACTGAAGGAGAATAGCTCTGAGAACCAATCAACGTTCTCCATCTAAAGAAATTCTATGCCTAAAGCATTCAGTCTATGGTAAAATGTCCTAAAAAAATCTTTAAAATTGGAAAAAGTCATGAAAAAATGAACATCTTGGTGAAAACCTAGCAATAGGCACCTTGATGATTCACAAAAAAAATAAAAAATATCAAAAGTACAAAAAAAATTGAAAAAAAGAAAAATACAAAAAAATGAGAAAAAGAAAAAGTGCCTTGGTGAAAACTTGGAAACAAGTGCCTTGGTAGCAAAAATAGAATCTTTGCCAAGATGGTGAAAACTAGGCAAATGGGTGCCACTTGTTTGAAAATGCTCCATCTATCAATGCAATCTTGGTCTTTCCTAGCTTTCAGTCTTGCTTTAGTCTATACATATCTCCCGATTTGTTTCTGCATTCTTGTTTTCAATAAGTCAGTCTATACACCAATCAACTCAAGTGTCTGTATCCTATCAATGCTTAAAACTTGGGGGAAATCAATCTCATATGGCCTCCAATGTATCTTAGACGTATCATATCTAGTCAGAGTCCTTTGAAGCTTCATTTGAGTTAGTCAGTCAGTCTCGTCTCTAGAAAGGATTTTGCATCTACAACAATGCAATCAAAAATCAAACTGAAAACAATTTATGTTTTTTACATGCTTTTATCTCCTTGTATGCTTACTGATTCAATTGAGATTTTTTCATATTGTGTTCCTTTGAGCTCTTTGATGATGTCCTTTATAGTATTTAGAGCATGATGACTGGGGGCATAATTTTTTCTTTTTTTTCTTCTTGTATGTCAAAATCTAACAACTTTGAAAATTTTGGATTGAAATGGTGTCCATCTGTAAGAGCCTCTATCTCGTATTGGATGGCCACGAGTACCTTAACCATTGATACCTAGAAAATTCAAGGAAGTTTGATCTAACTATTATCTTTTTGAGTGAGTTCTTTCTCCTATTGTGAAATGCGATCTTACCTAAGGATGTGAATGATAACGGGTCACTACGGGTAATTCACATTGGATTTAGAATGATCTCTTGACTGTTTGATGTGTTTGTAATGCAAGGTGTATTCAGGTCATCATGACATTTATGTTTTGATGCTTATACAAATTGCAATATCAAAATGGGCATGATATTCAGGTCATCTTGGCATTTGTGCCTTGGTGCTTATATCTTATCCAACATCTCGAAAACAAAATCAATATTCATATACCCATGGTTTCCTAATCAGTGGGTGTTGTATTGATTCCAGCACATACAAATTGATATTCATATGTCTATGGTTTCACAACTAGTGGGCATTGTATTGATTTATCCAGTTACCTAAAAATTTAATGATGAGAATGACCGATACATGATTAGTGACTAGGTCCTAGGTCTTAGGTTGCATTTCATATTGCATGTTTCTTTGCATTTTGCATGTTTGCATGATCTCACAATGACTCAATGAAATTCAATGACTAAACAATTCTTCAAATATCATCTTCCAATCTAACAAGAGTTGAATCTCACATGAAGGTTCCTCCAATGAAACAGTAAGTAGAATCCTTTTTCGGGATCAAAATCAAAATCTAAGATCATTTATATTATTCACTGCTTGCATAATCGACCTTCAATATTCATAGAAATCTAGAATTCAACTTAACTGGTTATCTTACATCAAACTATCAAAAGTTCAACTTGGTTAACCATGGTCAACTCATGGTTTCACCTAGTCAAACTTGGTCTTCTGGACCTCCAACAATGTAGAATGCATTCTCAGATGTGTGTAGCCACTTTTCAAATCAATTAACATGCTTCTAAACTATCAACACTGACTTTTCTTGTTAGATTTCAATTTTAATCTTGAAGGGGGCATGGTATTGCACATCATTCAAAGTCTGTAATTATATCTTGAATCATATCTTTCCTCAGTAATCAAGACAAAAACCACATCTAGTTGCTAATTCATCAAAAAGACCTCATCACTTGGGGCAAATCAATCATCGCTCGGGGCATATCAGATTCATCAAGATCCATATCAATCTTGTATTCTCTTAATCTTGTAAATTGTATCAGTTTTTTAACTATCAACTCAATTGTGTTATTTCCTTGGTTCTTCGATAATTGAAGGGTTCAGATGTGATACCAATGTGATTCAATACAAGGACAATTGGGTTTGGAATCGGTCACTCACTTCTTTGCAATCATAAGGTTCAGAATCAGGTGTTTTGACACTTTTTCACAATCATTGGTTCATCTGATGTTATAGTTAACATTATCTTTGGTCACTCAGGACCTATTATCTTCATATCAATTTCAATCAATTTCTATTTCATATTAATTTCAATTTCAAACATCAATTTCAATATCATACAGAAACTGTGTTTGAACCACTGCACTTTGCACAACAATTCAAAGAGGGGCAAAATCGACATCAAAGTCCTAACCTAAGGCACATTGGCACATTATCGAATCCTAATTGATTATCCTAAATTCTGCATTGGGGAATATTCCTAGTAATATTCCTAATCATCATAATTATCTTTAATTTAATAATTATTTGGTGATAAATCCTATTTATCCTAAAGTTTGATTAATTGAATATTCTTAATATTTAATTAATTAGATTTAATACTACCACTTAATTGTTTAATTGAAGTTAATTCTATTTATTCTTGAATTGTATTATTTAATTTTGACAATAAATCTAAAATCCTATGAATAATTGATTAAATTCTTATTTAATTAATTAAAGCAAGTTGTCAATTTTTAATAATATTATTTTTGAATAAAAGTTTGAAAAATAATTGATTAACCCATAAATCAGTTGTTTTAATTTTAAAATCAGTTAAGTTGGAAATAAATCACTTTATTATTAAATTAATTCATAAATAAAACATGCACAATTACAAAAGCAGACAACTACCAATTATCAATTAAATCTAAATTCTATTTTGAGTTAAACTCTGCTTTTGCATGTTTTTGTGAGTTAATTATCCTTTATTTAAAAATAACTCAAAAATCAACCTGAGTTATTTGAGTGATTTATGGTTTTTTTTATGCACCCCCAAAGCCCTAGATTTCCATAAATTAAGGCCTCAGCTCTTCAAAAATCATCTCATGAATTTGCAAACTTACTCTACAGGAATCATAGCATATCAAATTTGAAGAATTTGAACAATTGAAGCTTGAAGAATCATCTTGGGAATTCAAGTTTGTGAGATCATCATTATTTTACATAGCATTGCATATCATATTATAATTTCATTTCTAGATTAGTATATCATATCATTTTTTTTACATATCATAGATTTCATATCGTTTTTCATCATAATTGCATAGAAAATACAAAAATATAGATTAATTTGTATTCATTTCATATCTAGATTTTGCATTCAAATCCTTCATTTAGGTGTCGTCAAGGTCACTAATCTCAGTATAATCTAAGAATACATACTCGCATCTACTAGAAGGCAGTAAATCACCTAGTTAGTTTAGTTTTTCATTTATTGCATGATTTTGATTTCAACTAACCTCTAATGTTTTACTGAAGTGTTGTGTCTAGAGAATAGGTACAAAATTCACACACACAGGACTTAATTCCGAAAAGGGTCACTGGAAAAAGAAAGGAGATCAAAGAGGTCGATAGAAAGGTTGAAACCTGCAAGAAGAGGAAGAGAAACAAGAAAAAAATCTCTGACAGTAGTGATGAAGCTAGCAATAAAAGTGATAAGGATAAAGAAAAGGTCAGCAGAGATGATGCTAATGAAAATAGCCCTCTTTCTCAGGAAAAGGGAAGTGCTGAGGATGATAATGCGGAGGTGGATTCTGGTAATGAGGAGAGAGCCCAAGAAAAAGAGGACTGGATCCCTAATGAGAAAGAGCAGGAAGAGGACATGAATGACATTATGGAAGATGATAAGGAGGAAGAGGAAGGAGGTAAAGAAGAGGAAAATCAAGAGGAAGAAAAAGAAGAGGAAGGAGCAGAAGAGGAGGATGAAGCTACCCAAAACTCCCCTATTGAAGATGAAAAGGAAGTTGCTCAGGATTTCCCTACTCAAGAAGAAAAAGAAGAAGATCAAACTGATACTAAGGATGGCAAGGACTAGGCTAGCAAAGAGGATGGTAAACCCCAAAAGGAGGACACCTTAGGCCTCCTGGTGGGTCAAGCTGAAGAGGAAAAGGATGCTAGTCAAAATTCCCCTCATGTAGATGAAAAAGAAGAGGAACAAAATGAAATAGATGATGAAATTGATCAGGCTACCAATGAAGAGGGTAATAGCCATAATGAGGACACCTTAGACCTCCTGTTGGGTGCTACTATTCTGGAAGAGGCCAATAAAGCTGATGGTCAGGACGTTAATCTAGAAAACTAGATCAAGATGGAGATGTAGGAAATGAAGCTCCACCTTCAGGCCATGGAAAAAACAATGAACACCCTAACTACTCAGCTAGAGAAGCTGGAAAATAAGGTTTTGGATAAGGTAAAAATAAAAATCAGAATGAGGATATAGAAAATAAAATTAATAAGATAGTTGACAATAAGGTTAAATATATGAAAGAAAGAATCAATAACAATGGGAACATGATTAATGAGGTCCTGAATCACAGCAATGAGCGCCTTAGTGCTGCATTTATGAACCTAAAAATGTTGTACAACTATCTGGAAAAAAGCCAGCTAGAAAAAACAAGCATAACAATTGATGATGATGTTGGGAATGTTGGCCCTAGAACGAGAACTAGAGGGCACACTCAGAGGAAGGTCCTTGAAAATAAAAAGAATTTGATAGACCTGAAAGATGCTATCTAGAAGATGGAGGACTTATAGATGAAGGTGAAGAAAATGATAAAAAACAATTAGTCTATTCTAGTTGGTTGCTGGGTGTTGTTGGGTGTTGCTGGTAGTTTTTCTAGTAACTATTTTTCTTTTTTTTTGTTGTCATTTCTAGGGTTGTTTTGGGTCCTGCTTTTGTCTTTGTAGGAGACGTCTCTTTTTGAAAGAATTTTATGCTATATCTTTATATTTTAAGGTAAATGGTTTCGGGTTCCATTCAAAACCTATTTTTACCTTAATCAAAAACATAAGGAAAATCTTAAAAGAAGACACGCAATGTACTCAATTTTTGTAGTACCCCGCCTATAATTCGCTTTTAGGTTTCTTTATGTTTCAGTGTTTGACCGAATTCTTTTAGGTCACTTTTGATGTGATCGATTATTATGCTAAAAAATAATGATTATGGATTTATGTTCATTCAATGTGTATCAGGTTATTGCCTAGATTAGATGATGATGTCATTTGATGTTATGTTTATGTTTTATATCAAATTATGGTACTAATCCCATACTGGCATGTGTATGGTTCTCTTGTGTTTGCATCTGTTTGATGTGTTTGCTTGGTAGAGGACAGAAGCGTAGTTACTCGCTTAGTCGAGATCCACACAACTAACTGTACCCTATCATTGTTTGATATATATTATTGTATGTACATGCTTTGTCTTGTGGTGACAGGTTCGTAGGTACAGGGCATCATCTTCCCTGATTGGCAGGAGTGAGCGTGCCCACAAACATTCATCTCAATGGTAAAGAGGGGAGATAATACACAGACCCAAAACCCTAAACCTAAGCCTAATTGTCCTAGGATTGGACAAGTGTCAGTTTGACTTCCCTACCCGAATTCATCTGGTTGGCATGAATTCGTGGATCCCTTCTCCTGAGTTTGTTTGATTTATTGTGTTTGATTTTCACTCTGCATGATTCAGTTGATTTATGATTATGTGGGTGATTATTAATTTATTGATTATAGTTGAAATATGTTAATTTAGATTATTTTATGTGAATATCAATGTTAGGTGCATAGTTGTATTTAATGATTAAATATGTTTCTAGGATTTAATTGAGGAAATTAAATTAAAGTTAATTATTTAAGTATTGGGAATTAATATTGATTATGTCCTAAGTTTGTTATGATGAAATTTAATTAAAATCAAATAATTGATTATTTGGATTTACTTGTGTATTTTATTGAGAATTGGATTTTATTATGTTTGTGAGTATTATTAAATGATTAAATAATTAATTGCATGAATTCATGATGCATTAAGTATTTAATTTATTTAATAATAGATTTTATTATTAACATAAGCTTTATTGAGTTGTGCACAATTATATTTGTTTTTAATTATTAATTAGTATTTTTTCTCAACAAAAGTGGGAGAGTTTGATTAGGAGTTCTTTGTGTGAGTCATCTAGGGTTTTGCATGTTTAGTGGAGTTGAATCCCTAATAGGGGGATATTGCATTCATTTTTGGATTCAATCAAGTTGTTGGAGCATTTTTGGAGAGAGAGAGCTTTTTGAGTTTTGTGTGCTTTCTTGTGTTCTTGAGCTTTTGGAGATTGTGCTTGAATTCTGGGTGAAGGTTGCTTGCTTTTGGATTTGGGATTTGCATGCTCTGTGATTCAGAATCTGCAGGTTGAGCTTTCCTATTGTCAGATCTAGGAGATTCAACATTCTACAAGCAATCTTATTCAGTTTCTAGCATTGGAATTGAGGTAGGGTTTTGAGGAATTTTTCCCTATGTTTTGTTTGTGTACTTTCTATAAATTTCTCTATGTTTGTTTCAGTTTGTAGATATAGATCTATTTTCTGTATATGTTTTCAATTTGAAGTTTAGAAAGCTCATAGGATTGCTATTTTGTATTTTTATGCAAACTTGGCACAGTAGGGTTATGCTGCCCGATTTTGGATTAAAAATTCATCCTAGAACTTTTAGAAAATGAAAAATCAATCTCTATATAGTTAGTTCTATAGTTTGGATAAAATAATTTAGTGGGTTGTTAACAAAAATTAAATTTGGGTGAAAATTCCTTAATCTAGAAAAAAAAATCACCTTCTCTGTGTAAAAATATTCAGTCAAGAATATTCTAGAAAAGACAAAAATTAGTGCCTTTGATTCTAATTGATTGAGGTTGTAATCAATATGTTTAGAGGAAAAGTTTGTTTGGTTTTTTTTTTAAAAGTCTATTAAAAATTGTGGTTCTCCATATTTCCAATTCTGGAAATAAAGAGAGACAGTCTGCTATTTCTATTTTTAGAAATAATAGACCTGTCAAATCAAATTTTTAAGTATAATATATTGTTAATATTCTTTATATTTAAATGAGTTTTTTAAAAAAATATATATGTAAATATCATACAAACAAAATGTTTATACAAATAAAATTTGGCAATTAAAATATATTTTTGGAAGTTTCTTTTTATAAAAAAAATTCAAAAAGTGCATAGCACTTTATATAGTATGCAGGGTACCTATGCAGGTAGGTACACTACGCATGCACAGTACCTGTAGGTGTAGGTACACTGCGTAGAGGATATGAGGATTTGGGGGGGTGCGCGTGGGGCCCACTCCCCACCCACTTGCACATCACTTTTTATTTAAAATTTAATACATTTTATTTTATTAAAAGTTTTCCATTTAATATTTTATTTTAAATAAATAATTTTGTTATGTTATTTAATATATGTTGTTATTTAGTTAATTTATATTTGAGCATTAGCATTTTATTTAATTTGAAGTATATTATTAAATTATATTTTTAATTTATTATTAAATGTTAATAAATTTTAAAATTAGTTCTATTTAACTATTGGTTAATTTAGTTTATTTATTTTTAAATTTTTATTGTTGATTTAATTAATTATTAATTATTAATTAATCCAGTTTCATAAATTTGTTAAATTGGGTTAGTTAATTTATTAATTAAATTGGCTTAATTTTATATGTTGTTTAACTTTCGACTTTGGATTATGGTCGAAATGTATTTAGGACAAATTTTAGTTTGACTTTGTTAAATAGACTTAGACAAATATTGGTTATAAGAAATTAATATGTAATTGAAAGATACTTGTTTCATAGATTGATTATTTGTAACTTATATTGATAATTGTGAATAGTGTATGTTTGGGAATTATTACAAGTCAAGTGTTATATTTCCATTGAAATTGGGCTTTTTATTCTTTAAAGTCCATAGAACATCATTAGAGAATATTCTCTAGTTATGATAATATTGTAATGATTATAATCAGATTTTTCCCAGTAGATTTCATTATTTACATGCTTTGGATTCAATTATGTTCTAAATGAATTATAAATGCTTATAGACTAGATTCAGTATTCATTAATGTGATCATTGTATTCTTCGTGCTTGATGTGTCTTCTTTTACAGTATGGGTTATCAGGTTCTAGATGAGCTAGGGGAATACAGAGGCTGGGGTTTGAGTCAGATGTTTATGTTATCAGTTATGTTTGGTGTGTGTGTACTCTATCTGATTATCATTCTCGTTTGACCATCGGGCTCATGTTATATTGTATTCTGTTTGTGGTATCTTTGTAACCATATCTAGTTCTTTTGTGTGAAAATGGATATGAGGTTACATAGTTGTATACCTAATTACATCTAGGAGAGATCTATGAGCCTAGGGTAGTTTACCTGGACATGTAGTAGGAGGTGGCTTGTAATAAGCGTCAGGGCCCACAAGTGACTGCCAGGATCACTTATTGTAAAGTTTTAGTAATCAAGTGATAACCTAATAAAATTAAGGGGTATTTAATTGAACCTAATAAGATATAAGTCCTCACCCATGCTTGAGTGCTAGTATAGACTAAGGTGGAGTTGAGAAGATGACTAGCCCCCTTTTAAGGGATGAGTTGGCATAGTTGATGACTTCATCAGTACGAGAGGTCATTGATACCGTGTAAGGTCACTTGAGTGTCGGGATCCAGAGAGATTACCAAGACAAAACTCAAGGGTTAGACGTACATGATGACACCTTCCTATGCATTGTCTAGTTATTCTACATGTTTCGATTGCCTCTGGTTTAGTGAGTTGTACCTATATCTGATCATGTGTATCTTGAGTTAGAGTGCTTTTCAGGATCCTTCTGCTTAGGGTTTTATCCTTATTTTGTATTGGTTATCCGATTGGGGTTTGTGATCATCTCCTCAGCATGGTGGGGTAGGCCTTTGTGGTCCTACACAGATGGGTGGTAGTGATTCTTTACCATTTGAGATTTGACGTCCTGGTGTTGGTGCTTGATGGTGGTCCTACAGTTGGATTCCTTATGATGCTTCATTGATGTTTCTTCCTTATCTTCATTATTTGTTATCTTGTATTAGTGTATCGCATGTGATACCTAATCTGGACATTGTATTATTATAGTTAGATTTATTACTACATACCCTGCAACATGTGTAGTGGATGTCAATTTATTTGGATATCATGGATGTCCATGGGGATTGTAATTATTGTTATTTCATGTAATTGTATTTTATAAGTTATGGAATCTTTTATTGATGTTAGTTCTAGTTGTGTTTTATTCTTAAGTAATTCTGCATCATGGAACCCTTGAGTCTTGTAATCTATTTTGGATGTTGTTTCAATGTGAGTAAATGGTAATTGCTTCTACATTGTTGTTTATCTTGTTTGTACACTTTTAAAAAAAAATGTTCACCAAACTTAGTAGCATGTTTAGGATTAAATTCTCTTGGGTTCCCTGGCGGGGCATTACAAGTTTGGTAGGCCGGAAGAAAAAATCAATTGAAGAAACACCATAGACTCAAGTATTGTGAGTAGCCCAAGTATGATTCCTAAGGTTCTTAGTAGAATAACCTAGGGATTATAGTCTATCCCTATCATAATGGTCAAAATAAGTTGCCTCCTTAGGGATAACTTTGCTTTTGATGGGTTCTAGCTTTAGCAAAATCAGCTATCAGAGTTGTCTCATTTGAGACCTCTCTAAGTCATTACTCAGAATTTGTTTCCCCACATTCTCTACATGGAAATTTCATTTTGAGATGATGAGGGAGAATCTTGAGCTCTCCCCTAAGATCCTCTACAGTGTTGGAAAGAATCCAAGAAGAGTGTTACAACATAAGTATAGCCATTAAGATTACATAAATTAAAAATAAGAAGAATAAACTAAATTAAACATAAATAGACCCTAGAGCTCCCAGTGTAGCAACTTAGGGCTCTAATACCAAATGTAATGTCCCCACCAGGGAACCCATAAAGAATCAAGTCTTGACTTAAAATTACAACTAACAATTTTTTTTCTTAACATTCTAACATATCATCACTAATATTCACAAGTACATTCCTTAAGGTTCCCTTAATGAATTCATTTACCATTATCAAGCATTTTATTTATTTACTTAATTGAATGAATTCTATTTTCATTTCAACTTCAATTTACATTGAAACATTTCTTCCATTCTACTTCAAAACCAATTGCCTTAGTGAATTAGTTAAATTCATTTTCTTTACCAAACCAACACATCATTTACTTTGAGAAATGAAACCAGCACACATTACTTATCTCATCCGCTAAGTACATTTATTCTTTCCTATTTATCTACTCCTTAACCTTATCTATGCTCAACTCAATTGCACTATGAAGACTCAATTAAGCTTTTCCATTAAGAATCCTTACTTTCTATTTTCATTTCAACATAATAATAGAAAGAGTGTAAATTACTTAACCATATAATTCTAACTAACATAAACCATTTAATGAATCATTTTTGCCACAAGATAAACTTCCATAAATTATCATCTATAACCTTGTATAAGTTTAGTTAAGAATTGAGATTAAATCCTAGTTGGAATAACCACACATTACTCATATTGAACTATACATTTACGAATCACATCTCATTACTACTTTCAATACTATACATGTTTCTTACCCTTATTATTTCACCTAGAATTATCCTTAAACCCTTAGCATATTTTTTCACTATTCCACATATCAAAATGAGTATTCCTTAAGAAGTTTACAACTATAACTACTTTGCAAAAGCTTACATAGAATCATTACTTTCAATTTCATTTAAAACTCAAGAGAGATAGGGTAGGAATTACTTAAATATAATCCATAACCAATTAACCAATATTCAATCCCCTTTTTTGATTCCTAATTCTACCCTTCCCAAAGACATATCTTCTTTCTTCCATTTACAAACATAATAAGAATTACAGTTACTACACATGGCCCAAAGGCATAGAGAAATATAATTACATCAAGTTGCCCAAGGGCTTACAATACATCTTTATATCTTGATTTTAAAAATAGAGATATATGATACAAGATCATAATCTTCACCACTAAACAACTCAGAATCCAAGCCACAACATGAACCATGAACAATACCTTGAAATATTTTTGCCACCCAACCATGTGAAACTGGTGAAGTTCCACCCACCGTGCTAGGAGATAGAACCAAGGTACTCTCAAGACCTTAAGGAAATCTAAGTTTCAAAACACCAATAAACCAAAGCTCAAAAGAACAAGAATAAAACACATAAAATATCATCATATTATAACACCGAGGTTAAGGTTCTAGGAGACCACCTAAGTGAGTGTCATCACACAATCTGTATATTGGGATCCTTCCTAGAAACCATGTAACCCTGGTCCCCCCTTTATGAATAGGGATCCATCTTGGAAGTTAACCCTGGTCCTGGTACTCCAATCAGGTCTGTGTGGCCTTTGTTATATTTTCTTTCATTATCTTTTGAATCCCCCCTTCCTAGGTTAATTTTTAAGGTGATCACTTTTTAAAAACCCACCCATAGGATTATCTAGAAACCACTTTAGGGTTCCAACACCTATGATGAGCCACTCACCTAGGGTTCCTAGTCCCTTACCCCATCACAAGACAAATATATAAAATAACATTTCCAAGTCCTGATTCATTGGTTTAGGAAACTCCCCTACGCAATCAGGCCCTTAGAGTGAGTGAAAACCTTAGACATATACATAATAGGAACCATTGGAAGAATGTCTATCATAAGACATCTCAAAGAAAATAATAAAACTTGCCACATGCATAAGTACAACTTTCCAAGGCTCATTTATAGGTCTAAGGAACCCTCCCATGCACACAGGCCATCGAGATGAGTCCTAGCCTCATAAACTAAGCTCAAGTATATGCCAAGTGAAAAAACATCATAAGTAGACCATATAACCTCAAAAAATCAATTAATGAACATACATAGGGGATAAAAAATTCCACATGCATTAACACAACATTCCATCTATGGAAACCTCCTGTGCTTGAAATTTGGCCAAGTTTGATTTTTTTTGGAAATCTCCAAAATCTAGAATATGCATCTTAACTCCTATGAATCTAAAACCTATCTCAAACATCTTGAAATGTATTTATATAAATATAACTTAAAGTATACTTATACTTAAATGTTATATTTGTATAAATCCTACCACAAATTTTGCAAATTTGAGCCCCTTAAACCCTCAAAACTCCAAATGAATTTGTATATGATCCCATACAACAATGTATGCATTCCCATACGATATTTAACCAAGTGTCATATGGGTATGACTACAATGTCGTACAATAATGCACGACACTTTCACAAAATTAAATTTTAAACTTCCCAAAAATACTAAAACTAATTTTTTTTAACCCATACAAAAATTTATGTATTCCAATACGACATTTGAACAAGTTTCATACAAGTATGACTACAATGTCGTATGACACCGTGGGACACTTTTACGAAATTAAATTAAAATTGCCTAAAAAGGCCAAAAAATAACTTTTTAAGGCATTGAGAGTGCCTAGATGAGGTCAACCTAATGCAAGGACCTCATTACCACATCCAAAACACATCCTCATGACTAGCTAAGCCTCTAAAAAAATAAAACAAATGTAAAACAATAATTCACAGAGAATCCTGCAAGAGAAATAAAGAAGGAAAAGGACTACATCTCAATCCTAAGCCATCCTAACTCTTCCTACTTCTTCCTAAACTTCCCTATTCCATACAATAATAGTGAAACACACCCTTTCACATAATCACAAGCATTCCTCACTTCCCAAGAAGATTTCATAATACCAAAAAAAACATAAAAACATACATATTCTACTTCTCAGAAAATTCATAGAAATACACAGAAGATAAAAGATTCACATTTCATTTTTAATTCACAATAAGATATCACATATCAATCCAATAACATATCATTTATGTAATTAAACACACACACAGGAGAATTGGAGAATTCATCCCAATATAGACCCTACCTAGGCTCCTGCAGAGAAATTCTCTTCTCTTGGCTGGAGTCTCTCTGCAAATCTTCAAGCCTTGAGTAGATAGCTTCCTGGATATCTTCCTTTGGAAACCAATCTTCAATAAATCCATACATACACTTGCCCTCACTAAACTGGAGAATTCACAATCTCACAAAAAAACTTCAAATACATTTATGGAAAAATCAATGCAGAATACTCCCAAAAATCTTCCCAAAACTCTCTCTCCCAAACCATAGAAAATTGCAATTATTTATCCTCCAAAAATGTGGTTGGAGGAGTTTCCTTACGTAAAGAAACTTCTCCAACTTCCATAGTTGATTGGAAAATTAAACAAAACATTCCCATAAGCACTTAACAAAGTTTAAATAAATTTAATTAAAATCACTTTCAAAGAAAATCATAACAAGAATAATAAACAAATAAATTTCAAGGAAAACACATAGCACACATGGAAACCAACTAGCCTAACTTCTAGGAGGTCTCGAGTTCAACTCCCTCCTAGATACCTAGTTTTACTACAAAGAGCATTTATTTTTATTACTATTATTTTTACTTTTATTTAATACATTTCATTAAATACACTTTATTTAATACACTTTATTTTATTATTATAAAGAACATACCATTTACACAATCAATAAAAACATAAAAATATTATTACTATTTATATAAGCATGGGTATGTGTGTGTGCACCCACATATACACATACCTATATAACAAACAATCAATATAACACACACACACACACACACACACACACACACACACACACACATATATATATATATATATATATATATATATATATATATATATATATATATATATATATATATATATATATATATATATATATATATATATATACTAACAAGGATAAATCTAACTCACATCATAAATCATAGAACAATGTCGAATCAAAATTCACAAGACCACAATATAAACTGCATTCAAATCCCCCAACTAGGGTAACCTCCTAAATGGAAATCTAAGTCTACGGGTAACCTTGAGAGTAATCTTGGTAATATCTCCACACAACAACAGTTTGAGGATTTTGAAGTTACGCTCAGACCTATATAGCCAGGTGGAGTTGATGCTTGGTACCCGCATCCTGCAACACCAACCAACATGCATATATATATATATATATATACAATGGCAAACAAGGAGGGAGAGTGTGACATTATGTGTACCTCTTGTAGGAGTAACTACGATTGCCTCCCCTCATCCTACACTCACATCAGATGATGACATCAACAAAGCATAATTGGATTAGTATGGTTAGTACCAGAATAATCTCTTTTCCATATTGTATAACAAGAATGCATCATAACATATTCATGTAAATGTAAATCATCTATTAACTTTCACAAACCCATTTAACCATTAGGCATATACTCAAAATTTCCTATTATCAAATCAAGATAAACAAATCATATAACCCTAAATGAATTAATCATGTCTAATCCCAAGTAATGTTATTAGATAAGATAACACATCTAACCCTTAAGTGATTATAATCAATTAACCTAAGGAAAACATAAATATTAATAATTAGCATATCACATAGAAGCATATAAGTCTAACAGGTGATCCTTTTAGCATTAAGGTCCTAAACTATCGCTGACATACCTATGCAATATTATTATTTTCCACATTAAAATATGAAGTTATGGTGAGTTGGAAGAGGTTTGGTTTAAGAAACCATCACAAATAGCTCATCCTAATTTCTAGTGAGCATAACCAGGACTTGATAGGGTTGGAGGGGCATTACATCATCCCTCCCTAAGATTCGACTTACTCCTAGAAGTTGGAAGTTTCTAGCCATTGATCAAACATAAAATAAGAATATTACAAACATTTCTACTTTAGTATATCATTGATATATTAGGTATAATTTTCACCTTAGGAATTAGGAGATTTTTAATAGCAAAACATATTTAAGGATTCTAACATTCAATTAGGAATTCAAAATTCATTCTCTAAAGTAGATACAGATTGATATGGGGTTATTTCTTCTCAATGCGTATACATAAGATACTACTATCATACTACTACCTTGGTAAATATTTTCAAACTAAAAATCATGTAAATATTGAATTGCCACATATAATAACACACAATTTTATGACATCAGACAAAAACAATTCTCTTTATGCAACTAATTACTTTTTCTCATAAGGCCTATGGTTAACTTATAGGAGAATCACTAATATGAAACTTACACATAAGATGGAATACACATCTTTTTAAAAGAATGCAACCTAAGATACCTTTTATGATTCTATTATAACAATTTATTAGTGTTGTATTCAACAATACACATAAAGATATTCCTAAGAAATTTTAACATGATTCATTAAGCCAGAGTTTCATCAATATTACATATTAACTAGCTATTTAACCAATTCCATATCCCAGAAATTCATAATAAGCTTCTTACGAGTATATCTTTTCCCAATATTAACAAGTTTGTTTATATTTTACCATTTTCCAAAATAAAATCATAGATTCTTTAATAGAGGGAGAGAAATACATGATTCCTATGAGTACCCTCTTATTCAATAAAATTAATATGTTCAACCCACTAACCTTTAGTAGACACATTTCAATAAAAGCATATTTGAGGAGTAACTAAAAGTAACTAAAGAATATGGCTGTAGCGGGTGCTGGAGAAGGTGCTGGTACTGGTAAAATTTTGAATGGTGATTCAAGCAGGAAACCTGGTTCCTTTGGTGGGGCTACTGCTGGAGATGTGGGACATTCTACTAGAATCTCGAAAGTGTTAGATGACAAAGAGAAAGAAGGTGGGTCTTTGAGATAGGCAAAGTATATTGGGTCTTCGAAGCTTTGGGACCCACGAGGTGATAGTGCTTCCCCAGACCGGGGGGGAGATACTATTCCTACTAAAGGTGACAAAAATGTTGAGGCAACTGGGCCTTTGACTATCGAAGAAGGAATAAAAGGTGTGGCAGTGGCTCCTGAAAAACCTTGGGTGGCACTGTTTGGCAAGAAGCCTTCTGGAAAATCCTCCCTTCTTGAAGCTAATAATATTTTTGATTCTATTAAGGGATATTTTGCCATTTTTATCCCCGATATGGTGATTGATCACTCTATGTCACAAATGGACCTCATGCTAGTTGGTAAATATGCTGGGGTAAGACTGCATATAGACTATGTTTGACATTTCATCCAAAGAAGATGGTTTCTAAAAGGGAAAGTGGACATAGCAGCCATGCCGAAAGGATTCTTCTCATTTTCCTTCACTAATGAGGAAGACATTACTAAATCTCTGTGTGGAGAACTGTGGGTTATGGGTAAGTCATCCTTGGCTTTGCAAAAATGGGAACGTAATATGGATTCGAGTGATTCCTTCCTAGAATGGGCTCCTATCTGGGTTAGACTCCCGAGGCTTCCCTTAGAATATTGGAATGAATTTGTCTTCAAAGGAGTAGCGGGGGTTTTGGGGAACTCCTCTCTCTAGATCTAGCTACAACATCAAGATCGAGGTTGGTCTTTTCCATAATTTGTGTCAAAGTAAGTAAATCTACTAATCTACCTACCTCTATAGATTTGGTTTCTAAAATGGGAGTTTGGAAACAAGCGATTGAGTATGAATCCGTTCCGTTTTCTTTCTTTATTTGTAAGAAATCTGGCCATTGGTCTAAAAAGTGTCCTTTGAAAGTTCATAAGAGAAAAGAGGAAGAACCTATTACTAAGAAGAAATATTCAACTAATGCTATGTGGAAACCCAAAAATACTTCTAAGGATTCCTCAGAATTATCTTTGAAGCCTTCAAAGACACCTAAGCCAAGTTTGGTTACGAAGGAGCATAGAACTGAAAAAGATGACAAAGGGAGTAACTTGGAAGGTAAGGAATCTGGTACCTTGGATAAAGCTCAGACAAAAGGTAATAGTCAAATATTATATGCTGATGACAACTTGGAAATTTTTTTTGAGGAAAACAAATTTTCTCCTTTGTTGGATGCTAACTTTGTTTTGGAAGAGATTAATCAAGGGGGAGAGATCTCTTTACCCTAGATGGAGGAGGTAACTTGTTTGTGGTAGAGGAGTTGGTCCTAGAAGGCAAATCTATCCCTCCCTCCCAGCCTGAAACTAAAAGAAGTGGGGAGAACCCTATGGCTCCTTAAAAGGTTAAGGAGAATATTGAAAACTTTGATGATCTTAGCCAGGTTGTGGTTCTGGATTCCTTGGCTAAGAAGGATTCCAATCAACAAGTAAGTGGTAATAACAACACTAAATCCCCGGATTAACTTAAAGCCAATGCTCAAATTAAGAATAAGGAGGTTGGGCAGAGCTCCAAAAAGAAACCTAAAGGAGGCCAATCACCTACGTCTACTGAAGGAATTAAGACTAGAAGCCAAAAAAGTGATGTTGGGAAAGAAAAGGTTGGACTAGGAAGAAAGAAAGCTAAAGTTGGTAGAGAACAAGAAAGTTGGAAAAACATTGCAGATGGTAAAAAAAGAACTATACCGGAGGCCTTTTCTCCTAATAAATTATGAAGATAATCTCTTGGAATATAATGGGGTTGAATGCACCCCATAAACAAGACATTCTTAGAAATATGGTTAGAGATTATAAACCTGACATCCTTCTTATTTAGGAAATGAAAATGAGCAAAGAAAAAGTTGAAAAACTTAGGTTTTTTCAGAAGTTTGGTGTAAGTAGTTCTAGTTTGGATGGGGCTTCTGGGGGCACTGCTATTTTCTAGAACCAGAAGACTATTAATGGGGTGATTGTTGCTGAAGACCCCAACTTGATATCTATTATATTGATGAATACTAGAGATGATTTTAGCTGGATTATAACTAATATTTATGCTCCTAATGCTAAAGTTAATAGGGAAAATTTTTGGAAGAAATCCTCAGAAAAAAGGAATAACTTCAAGAATGAAAGTTGGCTTCTTATGGGGGGTTTCAACACCCCTCTTATGGATAGTGAAAATTATGGAGGTATCCTATCTCAAGATGATAGTAGAGCAGACCTGTTTAACTTTATTAATGATGAAGGTTTGATTGACCTTGACCTCTAAGGTTTGAATTTTACTTGGTCTAATTAGTGTGCTGGCCTTCAAAATATTCAAAGCAAGCTGGATAGAGCTCTTATATCCCATGATTGGATATCTAAATATAGCTACACATTGACCTCTTTCCCAAACGTTGGTTCTGACCATCATCCTTTACTGCTAGAGATCAACCCGATTACTACTCCTAAACATTTTCCATTTCAATTTGAGAAGATGTGGTTAAGCCATCTTGATTTGGAGAAAAGTATTTTGGAATGGTGGAATATTAAGGTGGAAAGCACTGCTATGTTCAAAGTTACTAGAAAACTTAGAAACATAAAGGAAAAAGTTAAAATATGGAACAAAGAAGTTTTTGGAGACATCTTTAAATAGAAGAATAAGGATAAATTTGACCTTGCTATTATTCAGGACACTATTCAGACTCATGGCCTCTTAGAGTCTCTTAAGGCAGAGGAACAAAAGGCTCTTGTCAACTACCACAATTTGATATCTAAAGAGGAGACTTATTGGTGTCAAAGATCTAGGGTGGTTTGGCTTAAGGAAGGGGATAGAAAAACTAAGTTTTTCCACCTTACCACTCTCAAACATAGGGCTACTAATCAAATAGATAAAATTGCTATGGACAGGACTGAGATCCATAAAGAAGATGAAATTAAGACTGCTACTATTAACTATTTTGATACCCTTCTCATGGCTAATGGTACTCTAGATAGAGGTTGTCAAGATCAATTATTGGAAGTGATTCCTAGAATTGTTAACACAGATCAAAATAGAGATCTTCAGGTGATTCCTTCTAATAAGGAGATCAAGGATGTTGTCTTTTCTTTTGAAGGAGATAAGCCTCCTGGCCTGGATGGTTTCCCTATGTTTTTCTTTCAAAAATTATGGTTTATTGTTGAGAAGGATGTTTCTAATGATGTGAAGGAGTTTTTTGGTTGCAAGCATCTTCTCAAAGAAATAAATGAAACTTTCTTAGCCTTAGTTCCTAAGATTGTTGGGGCTCACTCATTTGACTAGTTTTGGCCTATTAGCTTATGTATTTCCTTCTATAAGATCTTTTCTAAAATTGTAACTTTCAGGCTTTTGATTATTCTACCTTTTCTGATTTCTCCTCAATAGAATGGTTTTGTTCTGGGAAGGCAGATTCTAGACGCAGTGGTGTTGGTGCATGAGAATATCCATTTGGCTATTAAAGGAAACAAACAAGGTTTTATCCTTAAACTTGATTTGGCTAAAGCCTATGACCGAGTTGGCTGGAACTTTTTATGTTTGATTCTAAAATAGTTTGGTTTTAGTGAAAGGGTCATCCAAATTATCTATCAACTAATATCTACTACCACCTTTTCTACTCTTATCAATGGATCTCCCAACAAGTTCTTTAAAAGCTCTAGAGGTATAAGACAAGGAGATCCTATCTCTCCTATCTTGTTTACTTTGCTGGCTAAAAGCATGGGGAGGTACTTTCAATTTTTGGTTTCTAAAGGTGTCATTCTGGGTCTCAGACCCTCTTCTAGACCCTTAGTTTTCTCTCATGTTCAATTTGTGGATGACACCATCACGATGGGTACATCTATGATCAAGGAAGCCAAAGCCTTTAAATCTGCTCTGAATCTCTACACTAAAGGTACTGGTCAGTTTATTAATTGGTCTAAAAGCACTCTATTTTTCATAAACACCTCAGAGGATAGGTAGCATAAGATGGTAGGTATCCTTGAATGCAATATAAGCTATTTCCCCTCTTCCTATTTGGGACTACCTTTGGGCCTTAACGTCAGTGACTCTTTTTGGAATTAGATGGTAGAGAGATTTTTTAAAAAGATGGCTGGTTGGAAGGGTGTAGTTCTATCTCAAGCTAGGAAGATTACCTTGATCAAATCTTCTCTTTAAAGTCTTATGGTTTATGCTATGAGTTTATTCAAGTTGCCATCCAAATATGCAAATAAAATTGATAGTATCCTTAAATGTTTCCTTTGGTCTAGGGTTGAGGAAAGAAACCATATACCTCTAATTTCTTGGGAAAGGGTGTCTAAGCTGAAGTCTATGGGGGGTTTGGGTCTTAGACCTATAAAGATTATGAATAAAGCTATTTTGGCTAAGAAAATCTGGCATATTTATGAAGACCCTAAGGACTAGAATATAATATGTAAACATAAATACCTTTATGATAACCCCTCCATTGATTAGTTCCTTTCCAGATCAGAGAAAGTGGAGGGCTCTATTTTTAGAGGAATATCAATGATGCTAGAAGTATAGCTAATAAAGGAAAGTTCTAGAGGCTGGGAAATGGATCTAGTATTAACTTTTGGAAAGATCCTTGGCTTTTTGAAAAACCCCTAAATTGTATTTTTAATAATCCTCAGGATATTAGCATATGTTCCTCAACTTTTGGTCCTATAGTGAAAGATTATTAGAGAAATAATTATTGGGTGAAGTTGGCTGTGATCAACCATGTCTTCCATGAAATTGATAAAGCCCTCCTAGCTCAATGTTGCTATGCTAACAAGGAAGACACTCTTATATGGGGCCCCTCATCAAGTGGAAATTTTTTTGTGGCTTCTGCTAGCTCTATCCAATTTGATGTGCCTGAGGAAACCCATTTTTGGGTGAAGATATGGAATAAGAATATTACCCCCAAAGTTGAGATATTCTATTGGATCTTTGTTCCAAAAAAAGTTCTTACAACCGACAATCTTAGAAAAAGAGGATTTGTCATGTCGAATAGGTGTTGCCTTTGCCAAGAGGCCAAGGAAGATACTAACCACCTTTTTTTGCATTGTCCTTTTTCTTAGCAAGTTTGGTCTTTCTTTTTGCAGGATAGTGCCTTTTGCTAGATTTTCCCCTCTACTATCTAGGACTTCTGCCAACAATGGTATTATCCAAGTGATAATGCTAGGGATAAAGATAAGTGGATGCTAGTTGCTCCTCATATTGCTTGGATTATATGGAAAGAAAGAAACAACCACATTTTCTGGGACAAAAATAGTACTCCTACTTTGGTGTATGAGAAGGCTAATAGTAGGATGCTGGAAAACTTGAGTAGAATCACCCAGCATATTGGGAATAAAAGGGTCTTTCAAAGTAAGAAGAATGATCATGATAATAGTGTTTAGATCTCTCCCCCTTATGGATGGATAAAGATTAATTTTGATGGCGTGGCTAAGGGAAATCTTGGCCCGATGGGGTGTGGTAGTGTTATCAAGGATTGTAATGGTAATGTTATTGTTGCTAATGTTGTTCCTCTGGGAACTCAAAACAACCATTTAGCAGAGGCTTTAGGAGCTTTCTATGGTTTACAGCTTGCTAGTAGACTCAATTTTTAAAACATATGGTTGGAGGGTGATTCATTGAATATTATTAATTACCTAAAAGGCAAGTCTCCTCCATCTTGGACTATAGATAACATTATTTCCAAAGTGAAAGACATTATTGCCAAGTGTACTGGTATTTACATAACCCATGTGTACCATGAGAGTAATACCGTGGTGAACATCTTGGCTAACATTGGGGTTAAGTCTACTGAGGTCATCACCTGGGATAGCGAGGTGGATATTAGAGAGGACACCAAATCCCACATTAATTATGATAAAATCAATCATAAGGAAGGAAAGATTGGAAATTATTAATAAGACTCACCTAAGCTCTACAGATTTTGACTACAATTATGGGAAAATATGGAATGGGTTTTTAAGCAACATCATTACCAACAGTTCACAAATTTTCTAGGTTTTGCATTTTTGTAAATCTTTTAATAGAGACTGCTATCTTGATCACCAGGGCTCTAATTTTACTGATAGATCTATTTTTCTAAACTCATCTATCATGGGGGGTGACCTGAAGTGGGAAGTACTAAATAATTGTAACAAGCTTAAGGAACCTGATATGGTGATGGTCTGGCGTAAGCTTAAAAAAGGTGGAGTGACCCCTTGGAAAAATTGCATGGCTTTGATAAGGAGATCACTCAAAGATTTGTTGAAGGTTGGAAAGACAACACTATCACCATTGAAGGGACAATGTTGGAGATTACTATTGAGCTTACAGCTCAAATTACGGGGATCCCCAATGATGGATAGAAGTTTAGTAGGAACCGCAAGATTTTGAATATGGTGGCTAAAAAGTTCCCAAAATCTGTGAAAGAAAAGGTTGATTTTGTGGAAGGCAAGGTTAATGGCTACATGGAACCTATCAAGATCAAGGAGATTTGGTGCCATGTTCTACAGGCTGTGATGGAGTATTTTACCCTTGATGATCACTTCACTTGTGCCCATTCCCATCACTTCATGTTCCTTAATCACTTCAGGTACAAGGACACCATTAACATTCCCTTTTATCTTTATGCCTCTCTAGTTAAAAGTATAAATGAGCATGAGGGGTCTCCTAAGAAGGTTATTAAGCATGAGGGTTTGATTCTTTTGATTTATGAGCATATTAAGAGAACCATCCTTATCCCTAGCTCTACTCCTTCCTTTGGAAAGAGTAAAATGAGCCCTAAGAATCCTAAGATAGGGTCTGTAAAGCGGAAGGCTGAGGATAATATGGGTAGTAGCTCAAAGAAAATTTTCTCGAAAGCTACAGAGGAGGAGGTTTACTCTGAGGCGTTTGAGATGGAGGATTTTGAGGATGAGGTTTCTAAAAATGCCCAGGAGATGAAAAGCCCTAGCGAGGAGGAGGAAGAGACTGATGATTCTGAGGCTATGTCCAATCATGAAGAGCACAAGGAGGAGATTAGCAATGAGAACTTGGAGGAGGAGAACAAGGAGATGATTAGGGAGGGGGATAAGTTGAAAGATGATACTAACCTATAGGGTACTGATGATTCCCAGAGGCAGGGGGATGAGACTGAAACTTTGTAGACTGAGGATAAGGATACTACCATGTGTAATGAGGATAAAGACATTGCTGAAGCTAAGGACCCTGACAAAAATATTCAGGAGAGTATAGCTAAGGAGAAAGGTAAAGATGTGGAAGAGGCAAATTTAAAGGCATTGTGGTGCTTAATTCCCATAGCCTTGAAGACCTAGTTCACACTATCATCTAGTATGCGGAGAAATAGAAGAATGATAGGAATTTTAATAAAGAGAAGGTTCCCATTCTAGATGATTTTGTCAATGGTATGAGGCATGACATGCCTATATCTCAAGATGTTGAGGACAACATTCAGGAGGGTTGTGATGATTCCAGTGAATGGAAGGCCAGAGAGTCCTCCATCAAGTTTATCTTCAAAGATTTTAATGATAGGGAAGAAGTGACTACTAGTGTTTTGTAGACTGCCAAAGCAGAGGCCCTTTATTCTTTCAGATTTAGTAAGTGGTGCTTTCATGAAATTTAAAGGCTCCATTTAAAAAGAAGAAAGCTTGAAGCTAACAATGTCTTCCTCTAAGAGAAAGTGGAGTCTCTTCTCAAAGAGAGATCTTCTAATTCCCCTACTACTAATTTGAAGGAAAGAATGGATAAAGTTGATAATACTCTTATCAACATTCTCTAGCATAGTATGGGCAGTATGAAGGCTTCTAGTACCAACCTCAAGGCTATGGTTAACTTGTTGGATAATGCATCAGAGGATGATACTGAGGTTAGGAGTGCTCCTCTACTAGATAGTGGTGGCCCCAGTTCTTGAACCCATGGAAAGAAAAAATCCCCTCTGATTAAGAAGAATTTGGATGAGCTGAAAAGTGTTATTGGCAGGATAAATAACATCTAGGCCAAGATGGAGAAAATGATGGATGAAAAAGTTGGGGTTCTGTATGTGGATGCTTAGTTTGGTGCTCCTGCTGGTTTTTTTGTCTCTTTTGCTATCTGTTTGGCTAGGTTTCTACCCTTTCTTCGCTAGCTTTGTAACCCCTAATATGAACAGTTCATTGTTGTATGTCTCTTCTTATGTTGATTATGCTTTATTTTTCCTATCTTTTGTTCCTTAAGTTGTAAAGGGTTTCAGGTCCCTTAAAAACCTATATTTTCCAGTAATTAGAACTACAAGTATTGCATCTTCAATATGAAATTTATAACATTACCTACAAATTCACATTCTTCTAATATTTCTATTTAAGCATAGTTAGAAAGTTTGACTTAAATATTATTCTAATAAACATATAATTATTCATTTCATAATAACTCATCATTTCTATATACTAGCAATGTTGTTAGTTTTAACTTCCATTTCACACACAAAATGCAAACAAAGTAAATAATTACTACATAATTTTGTTTAACATCATATTCTTTCCTTATAGTTGATGATTTTTCATTGATTCAATTCACACCACTTACGAGGATCATATATAATTCAGAACTCCTACCATATAATCAAACATTTCTCCTTTTAATAATTATGTACTATAATCCTATTTATTACAAAACCTTGGGGACATAGGTCATTTACCCAAGGGTTTCCTCTAGCTAAGCACATTCTCCTTATTGACACATTGATTTTCCCTTATGAAATTTAGCCTTTTAAATATATTTCTTGAGAAAGAAGGGAGAGACACATCTGATTCAACAATAGATTTAATTTCTTACTTGAGAGGGTATATAAAAGAGAGATGCTTCTTAATCTTTCCATATTTTGAAATACCAAATATTACGTAATTTCAACATGTTATCTCCTTTTTAAGAAAATATAAGTTCCTAAGCTCCTAAGTTCTCAAGGAAGGGATAAAGATACATCTACAAAACATGTTTTACAACTATCCAATATTACAATCCCTTCCATCTTAGAAACATAATCATCCCTTATTTCTCACCATAAGTACAACATGTTTCAAATCTATCTAGCCTTAATTAATCAGACATAAAAATCATGGTGTTATCTAGCATTTATAGGGAAGTAGAGTATATAAATTTCCATACTATTTTGGTATTCATTCATAGTAATCATCATTCAGGAATTAAGATCAAAAACCTTACAATTCTATAAGATTTTCTTAGAACAAGGATAAGAATACAGTACTTAAGTATCAGGAATTCTTTACCATCTATTTGAACCATATGAATCTTATAATGTAAAACATAAATATTCCTTTTAGACAATCCTTCCTTGCAAGGTATTATGATAGAAATATAGAAAACATACCTTTTATGTCTAGTGCTCAAGTTTGTTAACATAAGGAAAAATCAAGGAAACGGGGTTTCCTAATGAAGCTTGATTTATCCAAAGCCTATGATAGAGTGGACTGGGAGATGCTTTCCAAAATTCTTCAGGCTTTTGGCTTTGAACATGGCATGGTCAAGCTTATTATGCAACTGGTTACTATGGTTTCCTCTTCTATGATCGTGAATGGTGGCTCCTCTCTCTTCTTCAAACCTTATATGGGGTTGAGACAAGGAGACCCTATCTCTCCTATCCTTTTTGCCATCATGGCTGAAAACCTTGGAAGATTCATTAATAACCTGGTTATTCAAGGGCATATCTATGGCCTGCAACCTTCTTCTACTAGGCTAAAGTGCTCTCATGATCAATTTATTGATGATACAATTATCATGGGAGAATCAACTGTCAAAGAGGCGATGAATCTAAAAAAGGCCCTCAATGCTCACTCTAATACTACAGGTCAACTTATAAATTGGGAGACAAGTTTCCTGTATTTTTTTAACACACTTCAAGATAGAATGAATAAAATCTCTTCCATTCTTGGGTGCAAGATAGGAAGGCTTCCTGCCCCTTACTTAGGCTTGCCATTGTATTTGAAATCGGAGACTAATTTTTGGAATGAAATTCTTGATAGATTTCACAACAAGCTAGCTAGTTGGAAAGGGGTGACTCTTAGCCAAGCTGGAAAAGATCAACTGTTGAAGGCTACTTACTCTTCAAAACCTTCCAGTTTATGCTCTAAGCCTATTCAAAATTCCTCTGAAGTATGTTGACCTGATAGAAAAAATTCAAAAAAGGTTCCTTTGGACTAGAGTTGAAGAAAAAAAGAGACTTAGCTTGGTGGCCTGGGAGAAGATTTGTAAACCAAAGAAGTTGGGGGGACTGGGCATCAAAAACATAACTAATACAAATAAAGCCTTATTATTAAAACAATGCTAGAGGATATTTGAAGATGAAAAATAATGAAATACAATAATTAAAAGAAAATACCATCTCACTTCTCTTGAAGGTATTCTTCAATGACAAAATGAAACCCAGGGATCATTTTTTTGGAACAGTATTAGAAAAGGAAAGAACCTGATCAGTAAAGGAGCTAGATGGAAGCTAGGAAATGGCAGGAAAATTTAGTTCTGGAATGACAAATGGCTACTGGAAAAGCCTCTTATAGAAAATAAGGAGTGGCTATCTGTGATCCAAGAATGGAAAGAGAACATTGGGGAATATGTGAGTGACTACTAGATTAATGAAGATTGGATCAATTTGGGATTGAGGGATATCAGATTTAAAGAGGTGAATGAACAACTTAACAACTAGTTTATCAGAGAAAATGTTCCGGATGAGCTGATATGGGGCCCTCCTATCTCTAGCAAGTTCTCAGTTGCCTCTGGCTCGATTCTTCTAATCCCTTTTAAGGATTATCCTTTTTGCGCTCAGGTATGGAATAAAGATCTTATCCCTAAAATTAACATGTTTTTTTGGTTGCTTGTTCAAAACAAAATCCTCACAATGGACAACCTCATGAGAAGAGGGTTCCAAATTCCTAATAGATGCATCCTATGCTATAAAGAAGCTGAGACCTATAATCACTTAATGATCTATTGCTCCTTTGCTAGTGAAGTCTAGGACTCTATCACTATGTATCTGAACCTAAAGTGGGTTAAACCTCAAAACATCCAAGACTTTGTTCAACAATGACAAAGCCCTTTTCAAGACAAAAATGCTAAGGATCTTTGGAAACTTATTTTCCCACACTTTTCCTAGAATATATGGAAGGAGAGGAACAACATAATCTTTAGAGATAAAAAAGTGCCCTTCCTTTTGGTTGCTAACTCTGTCACCAGAAGCCTTATGGAGAATTACAAAAGTATTGGTAAGAAGGATACCAACTCTTGGATTCCTGACCCTAAGAAGAACTATACCATTTCTTGGGAGAATCTGAAGAGTAGAATTGATTTGAATCATAGAGATAATGTTATGTGGTTTGTTGCTCCCTTGGGATGGTTAAAAGGGAAATTTGATGGTTCTGCTAGAGGAAACCCTGGAAGGGCTGGAGGGGGAGGCCTCATAAGATATTGGGCTGGCAATTGCCTAGGATCTATTATTGTTCCATTGAGGATTCAAACTAACCATGTGGCGGAGGCTAAGGCAGCACTTTATGTGGTGAAGATGGCTAAAGATATGGGATACTGAAAATTATGGATGGAAGGTGACTCCCTCAACATAATAAATTGTATCAAAGGGAATTCCGTGAGCTCCTAGACTATAGCTCATATAATAGACAAAATTAAAAGGATAATTAACTCATTTGAGGAATTCCATGTCACCCATATATACCATGAAGGAAATAAGTTGGCAGACAGGCTAGCAAATGAAGGAGCCCAGAGTGACATCATTAAAACATGGAGAGGGGAAGCAAATCTAAATGCCAAGATCATAAGTCTAATCACTTATGACAAAATTAATCACAAGGAAGGGAAAGTCACTTAATATTATGATGAAAAGGATGAAACAAATTTCGAGGAGGGCTACATGTAAGGTGAAGTGTGGGATCATTATTTTGATCTTAATGAGACACAGATTCTATTTTTTTTAATTAATTAGAAAAGAAAAAGAAAGAAAAGTTGTGAGATGAAGATTACTGGTAAGAAGCCAAGCTAGAACAGAAGTAGAAAGAAAAAAAATGGGACAAGGTTTAAGGAGAGAGGAGCCCTTCGACTATGAGAAGTTGAGACAACAAAAGAAAGTCTGGGAGAAGATGAGAAAAGGAGGGGTCACTCAGTATATGAAAAAGCTTCATGGCTACAATAAACAAGTAACTACCTTCTTTGCTAAAGGCTGGGTTAAAGGAAAAGTCAATTTATGGGGCAAATATTTCCCCCTTACTCTTACCCTCATGGCTGAAATCACTGGCTTACCACTAAATGGTACTCATTTCCATAGAGGCAACAAATGGTTAGGAACTAAAGCTTTTAATCTCTTCCCTAAAACTACTGATGAAAAAGCTCTCATGACCAAAGGCAAAGGGGATTATGTGGATATTACTAAAATCAATGATTTTTGGGCTAAAATGCCAAAAGTTATGATTCAGTACTTTACGCTTGATGGGCACTACTTCAAAATCTACAACCTTCATTTCCTTTTGGCTAATCACTTTAAGGACAATAAGAGGATTTATTTTCTGTATTTTCTTTTGAGATCTCTGAACAGTAGCATAACAGAGCATAGGAAGAAAGCAAGAAATCCAATTATGAGGGTTTGATTCTTCTCATTGCTGACTATGCAAGGGATATTATCCTGAACCCAATTCTGAAAAGGGTTACTGGAAAAAGAAAGGAGATCAAAGAGGTTGATAGAAAGGTTGAAACCTACAAGAAGAGGAAGAGAAACAAGAAAAAAATCTCTGATAGTAGTGATGAAGCTGGCAATAAAAGTGATAAAGAAAAGGTCAGTGGAGATGATGCTAATGAAAATAGCCCTCTTTCTTAGAGAAAGGGAAGTGTTGAGGATGATAATGCAGAGGTGGATTCTGGTAATGAGGAGAGAGCCCAGGAAAAAGAGGATTAGATCCTTGATGAAAAAAACCAGGAAGAGGACATGGATGGCATTATGGAAGATGATAAGGAGGAAGACAAAGGAGGTAAAGAAGAGGAAAATCAAGAGGAAGAAAAAGAAGAGGAAGGAGCAGAAGAGGAGGACAAAGCTGCCCAGGACTCCCCTACTGAAGATGAAAAGGAAGCTACTCAGGATTTCCCTACTCAAGAAGAACAAGAAGAAGATCAAACTGATAATAAGGATGGCAAGGACTAGGCTAGCAAAGAGGATGGTAAACCACAAAAGGAGGACACCTTAGGCCTCCTAGTGGGTCAGGCTAAAGAGGAAAAGGATGCTAGTCAAAATTCCCCTACTGTAGATGAAAAAGAAGAGGAAAAAAATGAAACAGATGATGATATTGACTAGGCTACCAATTAGGAGGGTAATAGCCATAACAATGACACCTTAGACCTCCTATTGGGTGCTACTATTCTAGAAGAGGCCAACAAAGCTGATGGTCAGGATGTTAATCTGGAAGATTGGATCAAGTGAGAGATGCAAGAAATGAAGCTCCACCTTCAGGACATGGAAAAAATAATGAACACCCTAACTACTAAGCTAGAGAAGCTGGAAAATAAGGTTTTGGATAAGGTAAACAATAAAAATTAAAATGAGGATATAGAAAATGAAATCAATAAGATAGTTGAAAATAAGGTTAAAGATATGAAAGAAAGAATCAGTAACAATGGGAAAATGATTAATGAGGTCTTGAATCATAGGAATGAGGGCCTTAGTGCTGCTATTATGAATTTGTTTCCCCACATTCTCTACATGGAAATTTCATTTTGAGATGATGAGGGAGAATCTCAAGCTATCCCTTAGGATCCTCTACAGTGTTGGAAAGAATCTAGGAAGAGTGTTACAACATAAGTATAGCCATTGAGTTTACATAAATTAAAAATAAGAAGAATAAACTAACTTAAACATAAATAGACCCTAGAGCTCCCAGTGTAGCAACCTAGTGCTCTGATACCAAATGTAATGTCCCCGCTAGGGAACCCATAAGGAATCAGGTCTATGACCTAAAATTTCAACTAACAAATTTCTTTTTCTTAACATTCTAACATATCATCACTGATATTCATAAGTACATTCCTTAAGGTTCCCTTAATGAATTCATTTACCATTATCAAGCATTGTATTTATTTACTTAATCAAATGAATTCTATTTATGTTTCAACTTCAATTTACATTGAAACATTGCTTTCATTCTACTTCAAAACCAATTGCCACAGTGAATTAATTGAATTCATTTTCTTTACCAAACCAACACATCATTTACTTTTAGAAATGAAGCCAGCATACATTACTTATCTCATCCGCTATAGTTAACAAGCCCTCCTTTATGGTCTACGCTAGTCATGCTATCAGGTTGGCCCTCTCCACTGCCAAGCTGTCTCTCTCCTCTCAAACCATCTTGCTCACCCTACACATCCTAGAGCATCTAGCTCGTTCGATCATATGCAGCCTATAGTGAGGCCAGTGATCCAGCTATATCATCTCCTCCTCCTTTGTATGATCGTACGCCTATTGCTGGGGGTTTCCCTACTGGTGGTGGTGGCCCTACCAATGGTGGTAATCTGATTAGTGGTGATGGACCTATAGGTACTTGTGCTGTGACTACCTTTCCCCTCTCCTCCATCTCCTCCTTCATCTCCCCACTTTCCACATCCATACCATTTCCATATCTGCCTCCAATCCTCCCCCTCCCCCTCCCTCCTCTCCTCCCCTAGACCCTATACACAAGTGTTGTTCCCTCACTATCTCGTAACCATGATCTCCTTACTGGTCTTGGTGGCCAAAACCACTAATCATATGTGGGTGTGGTACCTAGATTTGTTGCCCCACCAACCCAGCCACTAAAATCATTGCATGGTCTAATACTCGGCCAACAACCTGTCCTATCCTAAGATGGCCCAAACTCTAACACCCTCTCTCAGGTGGCATGCTGATACCATCACTTTGGCCCTGATACATCCTGCCTAAACCCAAACTATTGGTTGCCCTTGTCTAGCTTGTACTGCTCCATAATATAATCCCATTTGCCTGTAATAAATATCAATAGTGGGGTGCATGGTAGCTCCCTGTCATCCTCCACCCATCATGCATGACCTAGATAAGGTCACCACATGACCCCATCCAAGATCCCATCCAATGTGTCTCTCCAAAAGTTAGTATCTCCACCTCCCTAGTAGGTCACTAGGTCCCCCCAGCTATACACCATTGGCTCATCCACCTATTTAGCCACTCGGCCTAGGGGCCATAGCACATTTATGTGCTCCTAATCCTACACCTGTAAGAGTGAGGAAAATACAAAGCTCCTCCCCATCGCCATTGTCCCATGATAGAGGAACTGATGAAGATCCCTATACATATCTACTAACATCAACATCCCCTAAGCAACTGGGACCCCTATATCCACAATCCACACAATGGCAGGAATTAATGATAGTGTCACACTCCTCCCACCCATGTCTGAGGAAATGTACCTTGACACCATCTTGCACACATAAAGGTATACTTGTCACATCACTAGCACTGTTTCCATATGCTTAGCCAAAGCTAAATGCCCATGCCGTAGGATAGGCTCTACACCTAGCCCTAGTAGTGAGGCCACTACCTACACCTATGTGTAGGTCCCTGCTACCACTAGAGTGCCTCGAATTGGTAGGTGAAATATCTGATATACATCCTCTAGCATCACCATCATCTCCCTAGTCAGCAGATGAAAGGTCCCTATCTCTGAGTGCCAACACTCACAGAGCACTGATACCAATGCCATGAATGTCTACCTCTATGACATTCATGCCAAGTAACCCACCCCGAGTGCATCCACCCGCACCCAATCCACTGGTGTGAAATTCTCTCCTACCATCAAGACTGAGGCATGATGCTCTTGGCTTGTCAGTTAATCCACAGACCACTGCATCCAAGTCAAGCCCAAATGTCAGCCTTTCCTCTATACCAAAACCTAAGTTCTTCTTCCCTCATTCCCACAATTTTTTCTTTTCCTCACGTTCCCGCAAAACTCCCTCTACCCACATTCTTGTAGAGATTCTTTTTCCCCACGATCCCGCCATGGCAGGATCGCGTTCATCCACTACCCTCCCAACCTCATGGGAACATGTTCTTGCACCACATGCCAACCCCCCTTCCCCCTGGGAATACCTTTTTTTCAGCCTCCCTTTGCATTTTGCTCTAGGAACGTGATCCTGCAAAATATCCTTGCGGGATCGCGGTCCCGCAGCAAACTCCCCCCACCCCCTAGATTTCCATGTTCCCACATGAAATGCTTTGCCTATCCTTTTTCCTCCTGCCCTAGCATTTTTTGCGAGAACGTGTTCTCACCAGCGCAAGTGCGTTCCCGCCAATCCCGCACTCATGGGAATGCTTGTTTTCCTACTTCAACATACAATTAATACACCAAAAACTTAAAGAAATGGCTAGTTTTTCAAGCCTACCTATCAGTCAAGCACTCTGTGATGTTGTACACATTGCATGATTTCATAATGATGAGAAGGTCATCCTCTCTTTTCCATATCATCCTCGCTTATCAGAGCTCAAAAATCTCAAATTCTAAGCTCTCGGTGTGCAAATGACCTATTTTTGCCCCCTTTGGCCCTTATTAAGGCCCTTCTAAACCCTCATTTTCCCTCCCAGATGCCTTATCGCCCCCCATTTTCTCCCCCGCGTTGAATCTTGTCCCTCATTATCTTTTTCACCTCTTTTTTCCTTGTTCATCCCTCTTCTTAGCTTGCAGCACACCTTCTTCCCCTTTTCCTTTTGAGACACCAACCAAGCCCCTTTTTCTTTCCCTATCGCCCTCTCGAGGGGGCATCACCCAGTCTAACTTCCTAGCTTGTAACCAGGGTAATTCTACTACCAATTCCATTCATCATGTCACCTATTATTGCTAAAAACATCTTCAAAATAGCATTATTTTAACACTATGTCAAAGAGGGGCAAAATGTAAACACCTAAATTTGATTACATTATTTAAGTAATCTTATTTAGTTTTCTCCTAGGACATCCAATTAATTAAATATCATTATTTGATTAATTTATGTAATCCCCTAGTTAATTAATTTAATTAATTAACTATAGTTCAATTAATTATCTATATGACAATCCTATAGTTTGATAATAAATTAACCCCTATCCTTCTATTAATTTAAATTGATACACTTATCTAATTAAATTAATTCATGAGACCTCATTTTCCTCTCACCTTGAATTAAATAAATATTTAATTCAACTCCCAACCCCTTCACACATACTAATCACCCTTAATTAGCTAATGAACCCTCCACTCATTCTCTCTCCTCCCATCACATCCTCCTACATTTCCCACTTGCCTCCTAATCCAAGCCTAATCACATCCTAAACATTTGAACAATCATAATCCATGGATTAAGAAATCCTAAGCCCAACCAATTCAACCCTCATGTCACATCCTCACATCCCCCAATTCCCTCACCTCATGTCAACCTTAAATGCTCTTACATGCCTCTTACACGCTCCATCCTTCCTCTTACACTTTTTTCCCCTCTCACATCTCCCAAAATGGTCACATTCCTCCATCCTTCCAACATCTCCCATTCTAACACTTGTCACAATGAGATGTATTTGAGAAAGCACAATCCATGTTCTCTCTCTCAAATGCATCTTGGCCCTTTCTCAAGTTTGCATCTTGACTGTCCATTTGCCCTTCCCTTTGCCTATAAATTGAACCCTCCTTTCCTTCATTTTCATCCACCATTAAAGTATTGTTATCATGCCCATTTGAGAGCCAAAAACATCAAAAGAAACCTTATAATGCCAAATTTCCCACTCATCCATTGAATCTTGAGCACACTTTTGAGCACACATCCAATCTTTTGGACCAAATCTACACAGTAAAGAAGGCTTCACACTTGCATTTGTGAGAGGTATGAAAACCTTGTTCATTTTGTTTATGTTCTTCTTTATGGTCTTAGCATAAGTGTTTGTCTATTTTGTTTTGTTGAATGCTAACTTAGTTTGTACTCTTAGAAACTACATTTTAGGTAATACAAACACTGTTGTAAGTAAAATACTAGGAACCTTGCTACCTATCTATGCTATTAGAATCTTTGTTATTCATGAAATGAGATTTGCACCTGGTATAAATCTTAGAATTGATAGTGTAATTGGTAAGCTAACTACTTTTGAGTTGAATAACTATGACAATATTATTGTACCAAGTGTTGAGTCTGATTTTATGTCATCCTTGATTATTGGTAAGTCTAGTAGTAAGCATAACAAAAAGAATGAAAGTGACAGTGATAGCAAAGATGAGCTTGATGAGCTTGAAGCACTTATGGCCAGGAAACTTCAGAAAGGTAAAGGAAGGTATAAAGGAAAGTTACCTTTATCTTATTTTAATTGTAAAGAGATTGGCCATATTGCTGCTAGATGTCCTAATAGGAAAGAAGAAGATAAAGACAATGACCGATCTAGTGATGGAAAGTTTGGCAAAAGAGATAACAGAGAAAATTGACACTATGATAAAAGAAACAACCAAGATTATAAAGACAAAGGCAAGAAGGCATGTTACCTTGTTGGAGATGATGATAATGACACTGACACCGACACTGATGATGAAATTGAAGTGGTATGTGTTGCAATGAAAAATGATTCAGAAGAAGAAGAAAGGTATGTAGAAACAACACTTACATCTAAAGTTAGCAAGAATGATACATGGATTATTAATAGTAGTTGTACACAACATATGACTGGTGATGAGGATAAATTTGAATACCTTGAACACTACAATGGAGGATCAGTTAAAATGGGAAATGATACACCTTGTCAAGTGAAAGGAAAAGGATCTATCTTGTTGAATGATAAGATTAGATGTGATAATGCATATTGGGTGAAAGGACTTAACTATAATCTATTGAGTGTAGCACAATTGAATAATTCAGGTCACCGAGTTGCATTTGAAATTAAGAAGATGAAAATCTATGATGAAACTAGAAAGTTGGTCGGTATTGGTGGACAATCCAAAGGTAATCTATTCTATCGTGACAATGCTGAAACTTCTTGTTTGTTGGATAGAAATGAAGATATATGGTTGTGGCATAAGAGACTATGTCATGTGAACTTTGATAATATGGTTAAGATCAGTAAGAAGAGAAGAGTTAGAGGTTTACCGAGTCTAACTAAACCTGATCATGCTATGTGCAATCAATGTTAGAAAGGAAAAATGAATAAATCTAGTTTTAAAAGAAAAGACTATTCATCTAAAGGTATTTTGGAGTTGGAACTTACCAACTTATGTGGTCCTATGAGAACTCAAAGTTATTATGGTGAAAAATAGTTTATTTTATTTGTTGATGACTACTCTAGGATGATGACAATTATGTTCTTGAAAGAAAAATATGAAGCTTTCAAATTGTTTAAGTGGTATAAGGCTAAAGTTGAAAAGAAATCTAGGAAAGACTTAAAATGCTTAAGATCTGATAGAGGATGTGATTTATTTTTGATGAATTCCCGAACTTCTATAATAATCATGGAATTAAAAGATAGGTTTCTACACCGAGGACACCACAGCAGAATGGTATTGCTGAAAGAAGGAATTGATCTATAGTTGACTATGCCAGAACATTGATGATTGAGAAAGATGTTGCACAAATGTACTGGAGAGAAGTTGTTAGCACTATTGTATACACCTTGAACTGAGTTCAACTGAAGAAAGACACAAATAAGACATCTTATGAGTTATGGTTTGGCTACACACCGAATGTAAGTTATTTTAGAATTTCTGGAAGCAGATGTTACATTCTGAAAGATGATATAGATGGTAAATTTGACTCTAAAGGTGATGAAGGAATGTTTTTAGGATATTTTACTAAGAGAAAAGAATACAAATGTTTGAACAAGGCTACTAATAAAATGATTGAAAGTGCTAATGTGAAAGTTGATGAGTTTTCTGAAAAGAATGATGAAGAAAGCATGAAGGAATCAGAAGACTATGGTAGGTTTACATATATTGAGCATCCAAACTATCTACCCAAGCGACAGGAATATGCTACCAAGAATCAGCAAATGAAAACTGAGAACCAAGAAGAAGCTACCGAGGAACGAAATGAACCTGAACCGAATGATGAGAAAAGAAGAGAACAAGTGTTGCCAAGATTTTTTAGAAGACACCATCCACATAACCAAATCATTGGAGACAAGCAAGCTAGCATGATGACACGAAGTAAGTTAAGACAGAACGCATGCTTCTTTTGTGAATTTGA
Organism: Chamaecyparis obtusa; assembly: GCA_027943335.1. Lineage (NCBI taxonomy): Eukaryota > Viridiplantae > Streptophyta > Pinopsida > Cupressales > Cupressaceae > Chamaecyparis > Chamaecyparis obtusa. The sequence continues at coordinate 342,571 of BSBK01007353.1, forward strand.
GCCTAAGAATGTTAGAGATGCACTTGAAAGTGAAGAATGGATTAAGGCTATAAATGAATAAATTGAATAGATTGAGAAAAAAAAGACATGGATATTGGTACCAAGATTGAGTGATAAAAATATAATTGGTACTAAGTGGATTTTTAGAAACAAGCTAAATGAGCATGGTGAAGTAACTAGAAACAAAGAAAAACTTGTATGCAAGAGATATGCACAAGAAGAAGGAATTGACTAAGGTGAATCTTTTGCACTAGTAGCAAGACTTGAAGGAGTCTGAATATTACTTGCATATGCTACACATAAGAGATTAAAAGTATATCAAATGGATGTGAAATCAGAATTTATGAATGGAATTCTTGAGGAGGAGCTCTACATAGAACAACCTGAAGGTTTTGTTGATCCGAATCAGAAGAACATGGTATGTAGACTGCACAAAGCACTGTATGGACTCAAGCAAGAACCAAGAGCATGGCATGAAAGATTACATGCTTATCTTATTATTATTGGTTTTGTAAGGACAAGTGAAAATAGTAATTTATACATGAAAGAAGAAATTGATGACAATATTTTGATTGCTGAAATTTTTGTTGATGATATAATCTTTGGAGGACATGATATTATTTGCAAATCTTTTGTTGATGAAATGAGAAAAGTGTTTGAAATGTCAATTTTTGGAGAGATTAAATTCTTTTTAGGTTTGCATATTATACAATAGAATGATGGGATTTTCATCACTTAATCAAAATACATCAAGGAAGTGTTAAAGACTTTTGGCATGGAAGATTCAAAACCTGTAGGTGCACCGATGGTGACAGGATGTAAGTTGGCAAAAGATGATGAATCAACTGAGGTAAATCAGACATTGTATAAATCAATGATTGGAAAAATGATGTATGTGGTACACACTAGACCTAATATAACACATGAAATTGGGATTATAGAAATATTTTTTGCTAATCCTAAGGATTCACATATGGTTTTTTTTAAAAGGATTCTGAGATATTTGAAGAAAACTGAAGATTATGGTTTATGGTATACAAATGAAGGAAAATTTGAAATCCAAGTTTACACTGATGCAGATTGGGCTAGAAATGTTGATGATCAGAAGAGCACAACTAGTGGATCATTATTTTTGTGAGAAAGGCCTGTGACATGGATATGTAAGAAACAAGCATGTATTTCTCAGTCCACTGTTGAAGCAGGGTATGTTGTTGTTGCTGCTAATTGTTCAAATATTGCTTGGATAAAAAAAGTGTTGGAAGGAATGAATGACGTGATCATTGATCCAGTGATTATATATTGTGACAACACTAGTGCTATAAACATTTCCAAGAATCTAGTGATGCATTCAAAAACAAAGAACATATCTATTAAGTATCACTATTTGAGGGAACAAGTACAAGAAAAGCAAGTGAAAATAAAATTTGTAAAGTCTAAAGAACAACTTGCTAGCATATTTACCAAGCCCTTATGGAAGCACACTTTTGAGTACTTGAGGACTAGACTAGGGGTCCATCCCCTGTCTATCGGTCACTAAGGTGATCAGGAGGTTGCATCAACCTATACTTATCATAAAATTATTCATGTTGATGCATATAGCTCACACTTTAGGATTCCTAAGGTTGTGAAAGATTGTAGAAGCTGGAATAGAGAATTGTATATAAGTACATGAAGGTACTTGATTTGGATCGAACAATAAAGAATAACTTGGCTGCTAAAGAGCTGTTTATTTTCTTTTGCCATTGTTGTCAAAGGGAGAGAGATTTATATGAAATATCTGTTGCTGAGGATATGAAAAAAAGAGAGAAAGAATCAGAGAGCTAAAGAAGATCAAATCCGTAGGGAGAGTCTGCATGGAATGTTGTTTGTAGTGATTAAACATATTAAATAACAAGCTAGGAAGAGCTTACCGAGCTACAACATTTACCTATATAGTTGTAGAACATATGTTTGGTATGGTATGACATATTTAATATTGTTTGTGTTTCCGTAAATGCTAAAGGGAGAGATTGATGACCTACAACTTGTTAGTGTTTTTTCATGTATCCCTCAACTCTAAAAGAGATGTATGAAAACCAGACCTGGGGATCTTTGTCTAGTAACATAAATCTTCTTATTCATGCAAACTAAGGGGCATGAAAAGACTAATTGATGAGGAGTTGATCCTCCTTCTGCTTCGAGTTCCACACACTCAGGCGGGTGCACCTAAAACATGATAAGATCTGCATACATAAACACTTACTCATTACAACCTTTTATGTAGACATGAAAATTATTGGATAGTTCTCAGACTTACAAAACATGGGAGTTCAACTCAACCAGTCTTATACAGGATCCCACCTGTATGATCTACTAAGAACTAGAAAAATGGCCAATGTGACAACAAGGATAAACTCCTCCTTCTTTTCAAGCTTTGAAACTCAGGCAGGTTAACCCATTGATTCTCTCTACAAGGAATCATTAGAATGAATTGTACTCCCTGAATACAATCAGACATGAAAATTCATAATAACAGGAAAGTAAAGTGATTGCAATTAATGCTTGATGAAGAAAAATTGCTATTCAAACTAGGACCAGTGCCTTGTCTATTGGGCAATAGAGTCAACAAATATGCAATCCCAGAAAACTTAAATCCAAACTCCAAAACCCGAATGGAATGCCTTGCAAATCATTCTTCTCATTTCAATACCTAGACATCAAATTCATATATAAATCTCAACTTCTCAAATCTTGTATTTAAGACTGACTCTCTCCTTGAAAGAAACTTGAAAACAAGATCACAGCTACCTTATAGCCAGTGCATCAAAATGCCTTACAAACTGACACACAAGAAAAAAGACCAAATATACAAAGACATCAACAAGAACTGCATAGGGATTCTCTTATTTTCATTAAAAATTATCTGAAACTATACATTGCTAAACTATGAACACAAAAATACAAAACTCAGAAGCTTGAAGCTGTCCTAGCATAAAATTCAACATCTTGTTACAATCCGAAGAAAATCAAGATATAGGAAAATGGAAGAAAAACTCCAATCACTAACACTTGTCTATCCCTAAAATATCTACAACCTTCCTCTCATCTCATCTGCCATTGATTCCCAAGCTGATCTGATATTTGCAAACTACTTCATTTCCCACCAAAACTGATCTTGGAAACAAAATCAATTACTACCCCTTTCTATTTTCCCAAAACTGACTTCTGATGGCGCCAACCTAACCATCGTCTCACGGCGTTTCCAATACTACACTTGCATATTTGGAAAAAAAATGAGTCCTCAAGGTCATTTTTAAATTCCAACTCCCAAACCAATTTGTTACATTCAAAATTTTGAAAATAACATAAAGTTTGGACTTTATGAATTTGTTTAAAAACTTGCACATTGATTTTAATCAGGTGGGTCCCACATGTGCCACATGGCACAATTTGATTCGGTTGACCTACCACCTCATCTCCACCTGGATGCCACGTTTCACCTTTCCCACTTGGCACTATTTGGTTGGCCTATGTCTCCACCTGGACATTCTCACCATGTCACCACATCGCCACATGGTGGCCTGGTCGCATGATCGCATGGGCTAGAAATGGCCCATGAGATCATGCGACCACCGTCGATCTATGACACGCATCTCTCAGTGCTTTGCCCAAAATTATTGGCCCACCTCATCTCCACCTTAACCGTCAGGAATTCAGAGAATAGGCGACTAAGTAGTTCTCTAAGTCGCTAGATGTTTTACCTTGACCGCCAACTATTCAGCAAACACGCGACTGCAACATCTCCGAATCATGAAATGCTTGGCCTTAACCATCAACTACCTAGCGAACACGCGACTGCAGCTTCTTCTCCAATTCACCAGATATTTTCTTTTTCCGGCTAACCATTCAACGAACTCATGAGAACCCGCCACGTGTCACCTTGTCGCATGATCACATGGGCCAGAAATGGCCCATGCGATCATGCGACCACTCTTCCACACAACTGCCACTACCACATTGGGCTACCACGTGTCAGCCTATCACATGTTTGCAAGGGCTAAAGTTGGCCCTTGCGATCATGCGACCTCCTGACACGTGGCCATCTTTGACCAGTCACTCCATTCCAAAATAACATGGGCCCCACCGCACATTTAAACCCACAGCCACAAGGCCTGCCAAGTAGCCCATGGGCTTCTTGTTTACTTCATATAAAAGTGTTTGCATATTTAAATTTTTAGAAAGTACCAAACAAAGTCAATGTGGGATAAAGTCCCCAATGGATTAGCTATATCTTCCCAGCTTGTGCACTGCCTATGTCCTCTGATTCTCTCTTCCATGCTTCTTCCTTCCCACGCACCTCCACTGGCACTAAATGCTATATACATATACAGAGCACTCTTTCCACAATTTTCTCATCCTGAGGTCATTTGAATGACTAGCTGAGTGCACTATGTTGCGTATCTGTTTGATTTTGGGCACGCCCCTTCAAAGTTTGCTCTTTACATTGGTCTTTTGGTGATTGGCCGCTCACGTAGCATCTACTTATTTGCAAATGGCCTTCACACTTGACATGCTGGCAGCTTCCTCCTCCATTATTTTATAAGCAGACCCCTCCATTTATTAAGTGCTAGCCTTCTCTTTTCTTTCCTGGCATCTACACACTTCACTTAATTAACACTGGTTGTCTCTTACTTAAACTCATGCAAGCCTCCCATTTCTAACTTGTCACATGATCGCATGGGCCAGAAATGGCCCATGCGATCATGCGACCACTGTGAGAGAAAGGGTAGTCTTTGCGTTGGCATTACCTCCATTTATTTCATAGGTTCCATCTTCCATTTGCGCTAGGCAATCTCCAGCTTGTATATGCATTGGCTTCTTCACTGGTGTTGTCTTCCTCAACACTTTGTTTTGCTGGAGAGGAGATTACCATGTCACTAGTTCCTTTCTTTCATCAGGTGCTTATTTATTTTGTCTTGCTAGCACCTCCATGCTGGTGGCCTCATACTGAATTGTGCAGGCCTTTTTCACTAACATGCATGTCTTCAAATCAAAACAGGCTTCCAACATTAAACTGAATGGCCTTAATGAATCCTACATTTTCACCATTGAGACCTCAAGAAGGCACAAGCATTCACAAGTCCATATCCATTTGTGACACCATATTTGTAGTGGACAAAAAGATATACGTGTATAGAAGTTGTCATGAGCAAATGTGAATGCAACAAGTGACTTCTAGTTTGTGTAGCATGAAGACAATTGTCCAATCATGGTAACAAATAAAAAGGGATCTTAGACTTGGAATCCCATGTTTCCACAATTTGTTTTGCTTCCTCTCGACGAAAAGAAACCAGTGTGATAATGCCTAAATATTTTGCTGTGAGTTATTCGAATAAGTGAGTTTCTCAACCAATATTTGTTTATTGACAGCACCACCATTTATTTCCTCTAATTCAAAGAGCATCACTGCAAGGAGAGAAAGGATCTCTGCAGGATTTCCAACTAACACAATAGGCCTCAGGAAGCAATCTCAAAAACTGACTGAAAAGCCTCACAGGAAAATGCCATCCGGGGAACAAGTTCACCTCTGATACATCAACACATCCGCCAAAGGAAAAACCATGAAAAATTGCGAGCAAAAATACTTTGCCAATTAAACATAGCCACTTTGAAACTCTGTCTGTGCACACTGCCAGAACTACTAAAATTGCCCCCATAACTGGTCTTGAAAACTGACGTAATCACTCAAAAATTTGAAGGGTACCAACACAATTGATTGAATATCTCCATGAACTGAAGAAACAATGATTAGAGATCACCAAGCTATTAAGGTGATAACTAAGATTATTAAATCAATCAATATGTTGACATTGATGTCAACTAGTTTTGACTATACTTATCATGATAGTTAAAAACATATGAACATCTATAGAATGAATAAGTGATGAATAAATGAGACATCTACATAAGGAAAAGATGGATATGACAAATACGGATAAGATATACATTGGGTAACTTATTGATGAGCCTATGACATTATATTGTTGACTTGAGCATGTTACATTATTATATTATGAAGAAGAGATCATATTTGAACAAGTTAATGTGGTCGGTAATTGAATATTTTGGTATACACCAAGTCTGTCTTGTGAATACCGAGTGATTGTAATAACTGAGTTAGTTATGACTGACGCATTCAGTATTAACTAAGTATGGATGAACAAATTAAATATTATAACAGCCGACTAAAATTGATGAGCTGGAAATTGCTTATGATTCTGAGGTAATAGATGAAGTTTGTTATAAGATCCACGACTGAAAAAAATTTAGAGATGATCTAAGGGAAGAAATTGAAACGTGTTATTGATACATCTGTTGACGAAGTTTGAAGTAGAAAAATGGATGAAGAAGATTAAGAGACAAAATCTAATGGCTAATATGAAAATGGTTTACACATCTATTTAATAGACATGAGTTTTATTTTTGAACTATGTCAGATAAAATAGAGACTGTAGAATATTTCGCATGAAGACATTTTTCATGCATTCCTGATCAAACTAGTTATAGACAGAACTAAGTTGTAGGCATAATCGAGCGTCAGAGATATATATACACCAAGTGAAGTAAGTTGAAGGATATGAGGAAGTGAATTAGTTATTGATCAGAAGATTTTTTATGAGCTTAGCATAGATCTGAATATTTTTAAATTGAGTTGTATTTGAATCAAATCACAATTGTATTAGTTTAACCATTTTTACAGTAAAATATCTTAACCGAGTGGACTTAACAGTCTTTTTGTATTTCCATATGACAATCAAGGAATGTTAATTGTTATCTTGTTGACCCCATAGTGAATGCTAGTCAAAAGTTAATTGTTAGTGATAAATCTTTTAACCAGGTCACACCTGGTCACACCTGACAGTGTGCATTGTAACCTTTAACAGGGTTAGCTCCTAATCAAGCTCACTTTAGAAGAGTGAAATATTTTTGGGTTACCAGTCCCAGGTGGTTTTTCCCTTAGCAGGGTTTCCATGTTAAATCATTGTGTTATGTTTTATTTGTTATGATTATTTTTCTATCATACTTTACATGTTACATATTTGATTAATCGATAAAGATAGTTTTGGATAATTACTAGTATTCGGTAAATGATCAGAAAGATAGTTATTTTATCTTACCGAGCTGTTTGAATTGTTGATTAAGTTTTAAAAAGTATATCTGAGAGTTTGGGACTATAGGATAACTAATTTAACTGATTCACCCCCTCTCAGCTATCTAACACATAGTGATTTATCCTTGGTAAGGGCATAATGGATCTATTTTAAATATTACCATAATATATGTATGACGATATTTTCCCATCTCCCTCTAAGTGACCTTAAAAGGTCACATAGTTCATGTAATGATAGTGGTAGAATATAGATTTTCTAAATTTATTTTTCTTTTATTTTACTTTGTTTCATAAGTTTATTTTTATGATTGCCAACAATGTAAAAGTAACTAAATTATGTGTTGGGATGCTTAGCCAAACTTTATTTTAATGTCCTTATTTGCCTCAAGGACTTGTGTCTTTTTACTTTTTGTATTAAAGTTTTACCAGCATGGCCACTTTTGAATCTGACTTTATTGAATCATTCTTTTCAAATTTTAAATTATGGATTTCATGATTATTTGATGAGGCTCTTATGGTTTAAATTGGTGTCAAGCTCATTCTTGGTAGGTTGTATGAGGGAGAAGATTTAGTGGTGAAATCCATTATATTTTACTATTATAAATGGGTAGAAATTATAGAGAGGTTTCCCATCACACTATGCCCACCCTTGTCATCAACATTATCCATGACCATACTTGTAGCACTGGTGAGAGTCTTTTACTGGTTGTTATATGTAAAGGAATTGTAAGACTATTTTATGATCTTATTGCATAGATATTATGATTTTATCAACAAATATAATATAAAATTTATATAAATTAAGGATTGGTAGAGTGACAAATGATATATTTAGTTTAATATTAGATCTATACACTAGATATTAAAATTTATAGGTACCAACATCAAGAGTGGTGTTAGTACACATTAGGGTTATGTGGTAGAAAAAAAAATATAGTCCCATGTATTAGTGTTTTCTCATGTGACCTTAGATCCCATATTAGAGTGTTGATGGTACTACCTTGCATGGTCTTGTTGCTAGATGAAGATATGGTAACGATACAAAATAATAATAGATTGTGAAATTTGGATAGACGGTTAAATTGTACAATGTTTTCCTTTTAAATTTTAGAAGTGCTTAAAATAAGGTAAAACATATCCTTAACATGTATTATCATTAGATTTCCACGTTGGATGAGATTAAAGACTTGAAATTTATCCAATGAACTAAACAAGATAACAACACTGGAACTTTGGCCCTAAGTTGGGTAACTTCCAGGAGGAAGTTCATGCCTAAGGGGGGAGGATGTGAGGCCTCACCCCAAACCCGTTGTAGCTTTTCCATTTATCATCGTGATGAACCTAGTAATTGTCTTAAGGTTTTGTTGAATTAAGAGATTTTACCTTTTTGATAGGGATTTGATTACATTAGATGATGATACTTTATATTTTATGACACTTTCCATACTCACAATGTTGATCTTATGATACCTTACGACTATCATTATGATGATTGATTTAGATGAATACTAAGTTGTTTCAATTTGGGTATATATACTGATGTGAGTTGTTGAGGAAAATGACAATCGAGATTTGAATTATGTTGAGAGGTGAATTTTATTGAGGGTTAAAGGTTAGGAGATGAAATATATTATTGAATTTCAAGACATTACTAGAGTTATTACTTGATGATTTGGTTACTTCATTGTATGCCATTTGGATGTTTTTAGAATTGATAAAATTAATGCTTATGTAATTTGGATAAAACTACATCATGATTGATATATATTAGGAATGTATATGTATTCATGAGTAAAAAGAGATAAATTAATATGCAATGTAAATTCCAATTTTCTATGTGATGGTTTTTTAAAAAGTTGAATTAAGATTATTTCATATATATTGAGGATTATATTTCTTGGACTATTGATGTTGGATTTAGTGTGCAAGAAATAAGACCATGGTTAAAAAAATTGGGGAACCAAACCTAGGCCAATGTGAATTCAGTGCAAGCCAAGGCTGCGTCTAATAAAAGACAAAAAAAAAACCTTGTTTTATTGTAATTTATTTGTAAAAGTGATGAGCTTGTATGTTTCTATTTGTAATTGTGAAATTTTAATTCAATTTATGTGTGTAATCCACTTGAGGATTGGATGTCCACCAACCTAGGTAAGTACCTTTTAGGATCCCCATGTGAATCCCTTGGTTAGGGAGCTTGAGGTAAGGTCTTGTCTTTGAATTTCGAAGTTGATCCTTAAGTGGATTTTTGGAGGGTTAGAAAGGTGCCTAGGGGTGTGTTTGGGTCATTTTTAGGAAGCCCACTTGGTATACCTATTGGTAAGGGTCATTTTCAACCCTATTAAAACCCTTAGTTGACCAAAAGACTTCCAAAAGTTGGATTTTCAAAATGGCCGAAAATAAACTTTTGGAAGCATGGTCTTGGTTAGACCACCCTTCCATTTGGATGCAAGGACTTTGCCCACCTTTTTGGTTAACATTTTCAAGAACCCATTTTTGGTAAGTTTGTAAGAGACTTAGGTAAGACCAACCAATGAGATGGCTTACCATATCCCTAGAGGTTGTGCGGAGTTGTGGAGAGGCCTTTTTAGTGGAGACCTTCCATTGTTGTGAGTTTGAACACCCACTCTCTATCTTGGAGACTAGGTTAGATTTGAAGAGAATTTTTGGAAGAAAGGAAGGCTTGGAAAAGGAGATCATCTTCAATCACCTTTCCATAAGCTTGGACTTAGGTTGGTGGCTCTAATTTCATTTCTTGTTGCTCATATGTTGTAAGAGAAAATGTTGTTGTATTGTGTAAATGAGATTCTTCATGTGTTGTCATGTAATTCTTGTAGTTCTTCTTTGTGGTAGTGTAAAACTCTTCATTTGAATTGTGCTACAAATTTTCTTTTATTTGGGAGTCTCACAGTCCACTCACCCTTGGGAGGGAAGAGTAACCTTAGGGGTGAAGGGCTTTTAGGAAATCCCATGGGTGTAGAGTCTCTCCTTAAGGAGGAGAGGTAGAAATCATGGAGTATGGGCTCCATGAAGCCATTCCTTTGGGGTCATAAGGGTGTATTAATTTTGGCTTGAATTCCTTGGGGGTCATACGGGATGAAAATGTGTATGGGGGTAGTAGTTTATCTTGTTGAGATGTTTATATTTCATGCCTTGTGGTGGCTTGTTGATTCATTTTTGGTATGACTATCTCCCCATTGGGTACTTGGTCCACCTTCACCCCAAGTTTTAGGGTCATTGTGTGACCTATTATGAAAACCTTGGGTTGGGAATTTTTGTTGTAAATTTTATTTCATTATTTTTGGTATTGTGATGCTTGTGTGTGTAACCTACCCTTGTTTTGGTTCCCCAAGCTCGAGGGCAGCCTCTTAGAGGCCTAGGATGGGAGGTGAACATCCCATGGTCTTTTAAAATTTTCATTGCGGGATTTGAGAGAGTAAGTTTCCATGAAGAAAGTGTAGGAAGGAAAATTTTGTGGGAGATGGGCCTTTATCCCTTATGTGCTGTTGTAATCCCCTTTGTAAAGTTTAAAAAGAATATATATTTATATCATTGAGGGGTTTGTAAAAGATAGGAATTTTCTAGATTCATTTGAAAGGATGGAATAGTTCCATTTGATAGTTATGTTCTCATTTGTGAGCCAAATATAATTGTAAAGTGATATATGTAGATGTTGTTATTTGCTAGTAGCAGATTTTGAAATTGAAAAAAAAGGGTAACCTTGTTATGGTATCAAGTCCAAAAAAAAGAATCTTGTTTTGCTAATAAATTGTAAAATTATTTAAATTCCTAGTAGCAATAATTGTTTGCAAAAGAAATAAGTTTATAAATGACTATGTAGAGAAATAGACGTGCATTAAATTCTTTTGAGAATTGGTGTTTTATATTCCTATAGAATATTTTTCTTTTTTAAAAACAAGAGGGGGTATAGTACCCTATGAAGACATTTACCAATTATACTTTGTTTAAAGGAAAAGAAAGTTATGTATTTCCCTTACATTTAAATAATGGTTTTGTTCTTGGGACATAATTAAATAAAATGTGACCTCCTTAGTGCTTATACTTAGAAAGAAATTTTTAATAGGATATCAAGCTATTGTTGTTACAAATTCAATTTATCAGTTTTACTTGAGGTACAACACCTTACATTTCCTTTTAATTAAAATAGCTTCTTGTTTTCCCCTTTCAAAATAATATAGATATAAATTATTTTCAAGATATTGTGCAAGAAAGAAAGAGAAAAAAAATATAAATGAATAAATATTCTTTTTTTTTATATTGCCATAGAGTATCAACTGATAATTACATTAGCACCAAAACCAGCAACTATAAGTTTTTATGTTGCTACCAATATCACCTATCTATAATATATACAATGAGCCATAAACCATGGCTTTAAACAGAGTACATTAGCCAAGATTCAAAACATAAAAGAGTCAAAATGTATGTCTATGATTCATCCCATCCACTGATACTAGCTCTGGGAGTGTTACTGTCTCATTCACTGTTGTTGATCCTTTTCTCTTGAGAGTTCCAATTGTCATTTTCAGCTTTAGTTTCCCATTCATTGTGTGCCACTTCCTCCTGATCATCATTTCTATTATCCTCACCTTGATTCATCCTCAAAGTGTCTTCTTGGCTAGCAACTAGGACTCTCCCATAGTTTTTTTCTTGAGGAAGGTCAACAAAAGATAAGGACTGGATGTCCTTCTTGTAAACAATCATCGCACCTTCCTTTGTTAGTGCTAGAAACCTTTCTTCTGGTACCTCTATCCTTGCAGAAACCTGTGAGACAATATTGAGATGTGTGAGTTTAATGAAAAAATCAATAAGGTCCCATTTCCTGGTTTGAAAGATCTCCTCATTCCTCAGCTTCCAAATGGTCCAAAGCACTTCCGTAGTTAAGGTAAATCACAATAAATTCATCTTACAATCAAAAGCTTCCACAAAACCAATAATAATCTCATGCCAAGAGAAGGATTTTGGATAGTTCCACACTACTGGGTGACCAAGAAAACTAGACCAAAGTCTTTTAGCAAAAATAAATGAAAAAATTAGGTGTTCAAAAGTTTAAGGGCAATTACACAAAGAGCAAAAAATGTTCTGATGACCACATTGAGACAAAAATGAACCAACAACAATTTTCTTCAAGAGAAGCAACCAACGAAAATAGACAATTTTGGGATCAACCTTAGAATGCCAAAACAAATCAAACATGAAGTGCCATCTAGTGCTAGACCAGTCAATATTCCAATTTTAAATAATTCTATTTATAATTCCAATATCCTCTTTAAGAAAATTGTAAAATTGTTTGCATGAAAAATCTTCTATTCTATTACCATCATTCCATTTCATATATTCAAATATGTGATCTGCCTTCAACAGTTTACCAGGAAAGTGTCTTACCAAAGCTTTAGAAATTAGAGTGAATGTCTTTTTTTGAGTATTGGAAATATTGAATTTGTCTCTCAAATCTTCCCAAGAGCCCATTTGTTTGTCAACCAATACATGTTGAATTAAAGAGATCCCTTTTTTATGCTAGTTTTTTGCTGAACAACACTCGGTCAAAGCAAGAGGTTTTCCATTTAAATACACACCCCACCAAATAGACCTATCCAAGAAAACATACTAAGGATTTTTCCCAACAACATTTCTTGAGAAAATAAATGGTTTGACCTGACACCGTGCCTTCCATATGGTTTGAAAATCCCTGTGTCCAAAAACTGGGATCTCTAAATCCCCCATTACAATATCAATTAAAGGAGAATCTTTCCATTTCTTACCTTTTCTAATGGTAGCTCTTACAATATTATTTCTCACAAGGACTTTCCAAGGCTCATTCCCTTTCAGAGCCTTGAGAGTCCATTTAGCTGCTAGTACAACACCTTGAGCTTTAAGGTCCCTCAGCCCAAGCCCTCCCAATTTATTAGGGGTACATCACCATTCCTATTTGACACAATGCCTTTTCTTGTTTCCAAGCCCATCGAACCATAAGAAGTTTCTTAGGATTTTTTCCAACTTATTAATTTGACTATTAGCCAGTACCCAAGTGAAAGCATAGTATACTACATGAGAGGAAAGCACCTTCTGCACAATTTGCACTCTGCCAGCTAAAGAAAACATATGTGATTGTCATTTGAGGTGTTTGTTTTCAATTTTTTTATAGATCCATTCCCACATATCATTAATAGAAGGATTAATAGCAAAGAGGATACCCAAATATCTAACAATGGTAGAAGGCCCTGACCACTTCCACTCTCTATTTTGCAACCACCTCAGAGGCAGATCTGACCAACCTAGGATAATAGATTTATGAGGGGCTATTTTGGCTCCTAATGCCAAGAAGAAAAATTGAAGCCTACTAATAGAATTTTCAAAATTCCCATTCTCCATTTCCAAGAAGAGGGCAGTGTCATCAGCAAACTGCTCAATGAGGAGGTCATCCTTGTTGGGTAAGAGAATTCCTTTAACTAGAGGACCTAATTTTGTAGCCTTAAGAATAAAAGATAAAGCATCAACAACAATGACATACAATGTCAGGGAAAGAGGACACCCCTACCTAATAGACCTTCCAAGAAGAATGCATTTAGATAGTTCACCTTTGACATCAATCATTGTTGAGGAATCCTTAAACAAAATGCTGACCCATCTACAAAAGAACTTAGGAAATCCAAATGCTTCCAACATTTGGAGCACAAAGGTCCATTGAATTCTATCATATGCTTTTTCAAATTCTAATAGGACCATAGCTTCATTTTGGTTGTCTATTTTGGCCCAGTTCATAGCTTCCCAACTAGTGATGAGGTTGTTCAGTATGTATCTTCCTTTTATGAAATCAATTTGAGTGACTGACACCACCTCTTTAAGAATATCACTGATTCTTCTGGCCATAATTTTGGAAATGATTTTATATGAGATATTAAGTAGAGTGATGGGCCTCCAATTTTTAATCTGAGACTTGTCTCCATCTTTAGGTAAGAGCTCAATTAACCCTCTATTAATAATTTCACTTAATGTTCCATCTTCAAAAGCTTCTTCGTAGACCTCCAAAAATTCACTAGAAATCCACTCTTTATTTTTCTTGTAGAACTCAACAAGCAGCCCATCAATTCTAGGGGATTTATCATTGGCTAAAGACCCTATGGCTTCATCAATCTCTTCAATTTTGAATTTCTATTCTAGAACCCTGGCTTGCTTCTCAGAAACCTTTTGAGGGATTAATTTAATGCACCTGTTCATAGCCTCTATATTTTCCTCTTTGTGCTCAGAGGAGAACAACTCCTTATAGAAATTTGTAAAGACTCTCAACATTTGTTGATTATTCTTAGTAACTCCTCCTTCTATTGGATGCCATAAATTTCTTCTCTAGTGTGCTTTTCCCTGATCAAGTTAAAGAAATATTTGGATCCTCTATCCCCATCTTTAATCCATCTAGCTTTGGATCTATCTTTTTGGCCTTGGATTTTATAGTTCTAAATTTTCCTAAGGCTGGCTTTGGTGTCTATGAGGGAATGTTCAAGATCTTGATCTTTGCCTTTATTTTTTAACTTAGTTTCAATATGGTTGAGTTTGGTCTGAAATAAATTCTCCTCTTTATTCCTATAAATGGGGCCCTTAGTCCCTATGATTTGAAATAGATTTTTCCATGTTTGAACTAGAAGATTCCACTTCTCTCTGGAAGATAGAGTAGAGTTGCAAAACTTAGACAGGGCAGTAGCAGTCCTAATGGCTTGAAGAGACTCTTCATCATTAAAAAGGGATGTGTTGAGTTTGAAATTGGATTTCCTCTTAAATCTTGGATTTGAATTGGAATAGGCTTTGAGAAAGATACACACATGGATTGCGGAATGATCAGAGAGACTAGCAAGAGTTATTTCTACAGGGTTTTGCACAAGTTGTTGATTCATCCCAAACCACATATTATTGAATTAAATTCTATCTAATCTATAATATACCCTATTTTTAAAGGCCTCATTGTTGTACCAAGAGAACTAGATATTATTATATTCTTGCTTCATGTTTTCAAGTGAATCACTGATTTGAAACATCCTCTTGAATTTAGACCAAAATAAAAATTCATTACCTTTCCACTCATGTTTATTACCACCACATTCATCTTGCTTGTTCTCAATCATATTAAAGTCCCCTATAAACACCCATTTTGTGTCAGGAAGGTTACTTGCTAACCAATCCTAAAGACTAGCTCTTTCCCTATAGTCATTTGAGGCATATATATTGCACATTCCAATTTCCTACTCCTCTTTGAACATCCCCCATATAGCTCTTTGGCAAGGATAGGTTCCTTTAGAGACTAGCTTGTCAACCCAATTACTTCCTATTAGGATAGACACCCCTCCTTTGCCTCTAGGATGATCTGAATATATACAAGTGGCTTAGTTCCAAATAAATTTTAGAGTGTTGTGAGCCTTGTACCCAGTTACTTTGATATCTTGTAAGCATACAATATCCTTCCCATGGACCTTGTTACACCAATTCCTAACAATGTATTTCCTATCTAGCATTTCCAATCCCCTAACACTCCAACTGTGTATGTTCATCATCATAAAGATTTTGGGATGTTTTGATTTTTGCATAATCTATTAAAACATTTTGGCAACTCATTATTTTTAACTTTATTATTTTTCCCATTGTTTTTTATACTACTGATTCTTTCATAAGTTTTTCTTTATTTCTTCTTTTTTAAAATTACTTCAACAAATTCATCTTCATCTTCTCCTTGTTCACTACAAGCTAACAAAGAAGGGCTTTCCTCCATACCTCTAGGCTCTTTTTCAAGGGATATCTAGATCAAGTTCTCAGCATCACATTCTTCTTGCATTTTATCAGGAGGCATGGTGTCATAGAAAATCTTATCTTGGTCAACCAAATATTGTTCAGTCCTTGTTACAATGCTCTTATTCTTGATTTTGGAGAGGGCTATTTGTTGTGCATTTTGAAAAGGAGCATTATCTTCATTAACTTTCTCTCTAGGAATAGGTATGTTCTAAGGTTGACAAACAAAAGGGTTATGTAAGTCTTTGTTTGGAACTGCAGTGTGAATCTTGAATTCATCCTCAAATAGCGGGTTTAACAAGGAGAAAAACTTATCCAAAGGGGTGTCAAGACTTTCCCTGTGACTATCATTATTACCTTCAGTGACAATGACCTCTTGGGTTGTTCTAGTATTACTATTTTCAATTCCTGGAGTAGGGTTACTATCCGCAATATTTCTCTTGTTGGCCAAATTTTCCTTGTCCTTAGCCATGGGAGGAGGGTTCTTCTCCTAACTAGGGGTTTCATTAAACTTGTTTGAGAAATTTTTCAATAGAGGGAAATCCTTCCTTTTGTGGCCATTAAGTTTGTAGTGAAAGCATGCACCAATGTCCCCAAGTTTAACTATAGCCCAATTCTATCTATCACCTTCAATATCTAGGGAAATTTCATTAGGGACCATGATATCAGGACTAAGAATGACTAGAGCTTGGGCGTTGAGATGAGGGAGGGTAACTTTGGCTTCTTTGAATTGGAGGACAGAGCTGAGAAGCTTAAGAAGATGGGGAATAAAATGCCAAAACTTGGGCTGCACATTCCTAAGCTCTAACCACATCGGGGAAGAATGAGCTAGGAAATTTTTGGATTTACAATTGGGGGACCAAGGAAGAGCCCTAAAAATTGTTTGCCCCATATTCCAGTAACCTTTATTTAACACTATTTCCTACATAGTAGGATTCTTGAAAAAAATAGCAAACAATCCTTTCTGAACCATTCAATTAAAACTAACATTAATGCCAAGTTTCTTTCCCCATATATTACCAATCCAATCATTTATAAAATTTCTAGTAGGAAAAAAATTCATGTCCATACACGCAAAAAATATAGCAATATTCTTTAGATGGGATTGTACGAATTTGATAGAATTTACCATGTCCGTATTCAGAGAGAGAGCGAGGATATTAGCACCACACAGTGGAGTCTTACCTTCCTCTCCTCCTTCCTTATCTCCTCTAGAGCACTCTGCTATAGACTCATTATTTTATCCTCCATGTTGATGTCCATCAGGTCTAATAGGTCCTCCTCCATCTTTTTCAACCACTTCAAACTGCACTGACTCTGGAAGAACCATTTCTTTAGCCATAACTTCTTTTTAGGAAGGTTTGTTTGTTCCTCTACAACCATCCTAAATACCTCCTTCTGCCCTTTTATCATTATCTTGCCCATCTTTTCCATCATGACTACCTTCTATGACCGTCAAAAGAAATCATGGGAAATCAACCAGAATCTAG